>CM046659.1:2680568-2715843 GCA_025594165.1 Tamias sibiricus
TCCCCATGGATAATATATGACCTGTTACTCCATCCCCATGATCAACCTGTCCCCATGGATAATATATGACACTGTTACTCCATCCCCATGTCCAATCTGTCCCCATGGATAATATATGACCTGTTACTCCATCCCCATGTTCAACCTGTCCCCATGGATAATATATGACCTGTTACTCCATCCCCATGTCAACCTGTCCCCATGGATAATATATGAACCTGTTACTCCATCCCCATGTCCAACCTGTCCCCATGGATAATATATAACCTGTTACTCCATCCCCATGTTCAACCTGTCCCCATGGATAATATATGACCTGTTACTCCATCCCCATGTCCAACCTGTCCCCATGGGATAATATATGACCTGTTACTCCATCCCCATGATCAACCTGTCCCCATGGATAATATATGAACTGTCACTCCATCCCCATGTCCAATCTGTCCCCATGGGATAATATATGAAACTGTCACTCCATCCCCATGTCCAACCTGTCCCCATGGGATAATATATGACCTGTCACTCCATCCCCATGGTCCCCATGGGATAATATATGACCTGTTACTCCATCCCCATGTTCAACCTGTCCCCATGGATAATATATGATCCCCCTGTACTCCACTCCCCCCCATCTGTCCCCATGGGATAATATATGACCTGTCACTCCATCTGTCCCCATGGGATCCAAACCTGTCCTCAATCCCCATGGATAATATATGAACTGTCACTCCATCCCCATGTCCAACCTGTCCCCATGGGATAATATATGACCTGTTACTCCATCCCCATGTTCAACCTGTCCCCATGGGATAATATATGACCTGTTACTCCATCCCCATGTCCAACCTGTCCCCATGGGGATAATATATAACCTGTTACTCCATCCCCATGTCCAACCTGTCCCCATGGATAATATATAACCTGTTACTCCATCCCCATGTTCAACCTGTCCCCATGGATAATATATGACCTGTTACTCCATCCCCATGTCCAACCTGTCCCCATGGGATAATATATGACCTGTTACTCCATCCCCATGATCAACCTGTCCCCATGGGATAATATATGAACTGTCACTCCATCCCCATGTCCAATCTGTCCCCATGGGATAATATATGACCTGTCACTCCATCCCCATGTTCAACCTGTCCCCATGGGATAATATATGACCTGTTACTCCATCCCCATGTCCAACCTGTCCCCATGGGATAATATATGACCTGTTACTCCATCCCCATGTTCAACCTGTCCCCATGGATAATATATGACCTGTTACTCCCCATGTCAACCTGTCCCCATGGATATATATATGACCAACATCCCCATGTCCAACCTGTCCCCATGGGATATATATGACCTGGATTACTGACCTGTTACTCCATCCCCATGTCAAACATGTCCAATCTGTCCCCATGGATAATATATGACCTGTTACTCCATCCCATGATCATCCCCATGGATAATATATGAACTGTCACTCATCCCCATGTCCAATCTGTCCCCATGGGATAATATATGACCTGTCACTCCATCCCCATGTTCAACCTGTCCCCATGGATAATATATGACCTGTTACTCCATCCCCATGTCCAACCTGTCCCCATGGGATAATATATGACCTGTTACTCCATCCCCATGTCAACCTGTCCCCATGGGATAATATATGACCTGTTACTCCATCCCCATGTTCAACCTGTCCCCATGGATAATATATGACCTGTCACTCCATCCCCATCCCCATCCCCATGGATAATATATGACCTGTTACTCCATCCCCATGTCCCTGTCCCCATGGATAATATATGACCTGTTACTCCATCCCCTCCATCCCCATGATAATAATATATGACCTGTTACTCCATCCCCATGTCAAACCTGTCCCCATGGGATAATATATGACCTGTTACTCCATCCCCATGTTCAACCTGTCCCCATGGATAATATATGACCTGTACAACCTGTCCCCATATGACCTGTTACTCCATCCCCATGTCCAACCTGTCCCCATGGGATAATATATGACCTGTTACTCCATCCCCATGTCCAACCTGTCCCCATGGGATAATATATGACCTGTCACTCCATCCCCATGTTCAACCATCCCCATGGGATAATATATGACCTGTTACTCCATCCCCATGTCCAACCTGTCCCCATGGATAATATATGACCTGTTACTCCATCCCCATGTCCAACCTGTCCCCATGGATAATATATGACCTGTTACTCCATCCCCATGTTCAACCTGTCCCCATGGATAATATATGACCTGCTACTCCATCCCCATGTCCCCCAACCTGTCCCCATGGGATAATATATGACCTGTTACTCCATCCCCATGATCAACCCGTCCCCATGGATAATATATGAACTGTCACTGCATCCCCATGTCCAATCTGTCCCCATGGATAATATATGACCTGTTACTCCATCCCCATGTTCAACCTGTCCCCATGGGATAATATATGACCTGTTACTCCATCCCCATGTCCAACCTGTCCCCATGGATAATATATGACCTGTTACTCCATCCCCCCAACCTGTCCCCATGGATAATATATGACCTGTTACTCCATCCCCATGTCAACCTGTCCCCATGGGATAATATATGACCTGTTACTCCATCCCCATGATCAACCCTGTCCCCATGGATAATATATGAACTGTCACTCCATCCCCATGTCCAACCTGTCCCCATGGGATAATATATGACCTGTTACTCCATCCCCATGTTCAACCTGTCCCCATGGGATAATATATGACCTGTTACTCCATCCCCATGTCCAACCTGTCCCCATGGATAATATATGACCTGTTACTCCATCCCCATGTCCAACCTGTCCCCATGGATAATATATGACCTGTTACTCCATCCCCATGTTCAACCTGTCCCCATGGATAATATATGACCTGTTACTCCATCCCCATGTCCAACCTGTCCCCATGGATAATATATGACCTGTTACTCCATCCCCATGATCAACCTGTCCCCATGGATAATATATGAACCTGTCACTCCATCCCCATGTCCAACCTGTCCCCATGGGATAATATATGACCTGTTACTCCATCCCCATGTTCAACCTGTCCCCATGGATAATATATGACCTGTTCACTCCATCCCCATGTCCAACCTGTCCCCATGGATAATATATGACCTGTTACTCCATCCCCATGTCCAACCTGTCCCCATGGGATAATATATGACCTGTTACTCCATCCCCATGTCAACCTGTCCCCATGGGATAATATATGACCTGTTACTCCATCCCCATGTCCAACCTGTCCCCATGGGATAATATATGACCTGTTACTCCATCCCCATGATCAACCTGTCCCCATGGATAATATATGAACTGTCACTCCATCCCCATGTCCAATCTGTCCCCATGGGATAATATATGACCTGTCACTCCATCCCCATGTTCAACCTGTCCCCATGGGATAATATATGACCTGTTACTCCATCCCCATGTCCAACCTGTCCCCATGGGATAATATATGACCTGTTACTCCATCCCCATGTCCATCCCCACCTGTCCCCATGGATAATAATATATGACCTGTTACTCCATCCCCATGTCAACCTGTCCCCATGGATAATATATGACCTGTTACTCCATCCCCATGTTCAACCTGTCCCCATGGGATAATATATGACCTGTACTCCATCCCCATGTCAACCTGTCCCATGGGATAATATATGACCTGTTACTCCATCCCCATGTCCAACCTGTCCCCATGGGATAATATATGACCTGTTACTCCATCCCCATGATCAACCTGTCCCCATGGATAATATATGATGACTGTCCAACTGTCCCCATGGGATAATATATGACCCATCCCCCATGTTCAACCTGTCCCCATGGGATAATATATGACCTGTTACTCCATCCCCATGTTCAACCTGTCCCCATGGATAATATATGACCTGTTACTCCATCCCCATGTCAACCTGTCCCCATGGGATAATATATGACCTGTTACTCCATCCCCATGTCCAACCTGTCCCCATGGGATAATATATATGACCTGTTACTCCATCCCCATGTCAACCTGTCCCCATGGATAATATATGACCTGTCACTCCATCCCCATGTCCAACCTGTCCCCATGGGATAATATATGACCTGTTACTCCATCCCCATGTTCAACCTGTCCCCATGGGATAATATATGACCTGTTACTCCATCCCCATGTCCAACCTGTCCCCATGGATAATATATAAGCTGTTACTCCATCCCCATGTCCAACCTGTCCCATGGATAATATATAACCTGTTACTCCATCCCCATGTTCAACCTGTCCCCATGGATAATATATGACCTGCTACTCCATCCCCATGTCCAACCTGTTCCCATGGGATAATATATGACCTGTTACTCCATCCCCATGATCAACCCGTCCCCATGGATAATATATGAACTGTCACTGCATCCCCATGTCCAATCTGTCCCCATGGGATAATATATGAACTGTCACTCCATCCCCATGTTCAACCTGTCCCCATGGATAATATATGACCTGTTACTCCATCCCCATGTCCAACCTGTCCCCATGGGATAATATATGACCTGTTACTCCATCCCCATGTCCCCAACCTGTCCCCATGGATAATATATGACCTGTTACTCCATCCCCATGTCAACCTGTCCCCATGGATAATAATATACTCCATCCCCATGTCCAACCTGTCCCCATGGGATAATATATGACCTGTTACTCCATCCCCATGTCCAACCTGTCCCCATGGATAATATATGACCTGTACTCCATCCCCATGTTCAACCTGACCTGTCCCCATGGGATAATATATGACCTGTTACTCCATCCCCATGTCCAACCTGTCCCCATGGATAATATATGACCTGTTACTCCATCCCCATGTCCAACCTGTCCCCATGGGATAATATATGACCTGTTACTCCATCCCCATGTTCAACCTGTCCCCATGGATAATATATGACCTGTTACTCCATCCCCATGTCCAACCTGTCCCCATGGGATAATATATGACCTGTTACTCCATCCCCATGTCCAACCTGTCCCCATGGATAATATATGACCTGTTACTCCATCCCCATGTCAACCTGTCCCCATGGATAATATATGACCTGTTACTCCATCCCCTCCATCCCCATGGATAATATATGACCTGTTACACCATCCCCATGTCAACCTGTCCCCATGGGATAATATATGACCTGTTACTCCATCCCCATGTTCAACCTGTCCCCATGGATAATATATGACCTGTTACTCCATCCCCATGTTCAACCTGTCCCCATGGATAATATATGACCTGTTACTCCATCCCCATGTCCAACCTGTCCCCATGGGATAATATATGACCTGTTACTCCATCCCCATGATCAACCTGTCCCCATGGATAATATATGAACTGTCACTGTATCCCCATGTCCAATCTGTCCCCTGTCACTCCATCCCCCATGTTCAACCTGTCCCCATGGGATAATATATGACCTGTTCACTCCATCCCCATGTTCAACCTGTCCCCATGGGATAATATATGACCTGTTACTCCATCCCCATGTCAACCTGTCCCCATGGGATAATATATGACCTGTTACTCCATCCCCATGTCCAACCTGTCCCCATGGGATAATATATGACCTGTTACTCCATCCCCATGATCAACCTGTCCCCATGGATAATATATGACCTGTCACTCCATCCCCATGTCCAATCTGTCCCCATGGGATAATATATGACCTGTTACTCCATCCCCATGTTCAACCTGTCCCCATGGATAATATATGACCTGTTACTCCATCCCCATGTCCAACCTGTCCCCATGGATAATATATGACCTGTTACTCCATCCCCATGTTCAACCTGTCCCCATGGATAATATATGACCTGTTACTCCATCCCCATGTTCAACCTGTCCCCATGGATAATATATGACCTGTTACTCCATCCCCATGTCCAACCTGTCCCCATGGGATAATATATGACCTGTTACTCCATCCCCATGATCAACCCGTCCCCATGGATAATATATGAACTGTCACTGCATCCCCATGTCCAATCTGTCCCCATGGGATAATATATGACCTGTCACTCCATCCCCATGTTCAACCTGTCCCCATGGATAATATATGACCTGTTACTCCATCCCCATGTCAACCTGTCCCCATGGGATAATATATGACCTGTTACTCCATCCCCATGTCCAACCTGTCCCCATGGGATAATATATGACCTGTTACTCCATCCCCATGTCAACCCACCTGTTGTCCCCATGGATGGATAATATATGAACTGTCACTGTATCCCCATGTCCAATCTGTCCCCATGGGATAATATATGACCTGTTACTCCATCCCCATGTTCAACCTGTCCCCATGGATAATATATGACCTGTTTACTCCATCCCCATGTCCAACCTGTCCCCATGGATAATATATAAGCTGTTACTCCATCCCCATGTCCAACCTGTCCCCCCATGGATAATATATAACCTGTTACTCCATCCCCATGTTCAACCTGTCCCCATGGATAATATATGACCTGCTACTCCATCCCCATGTCCAACCTGTTCCCATGGGATAATATATGACCTGTTACTCCATCCCCATGATCAACCCGTCCCCATGGATAATATATGAACTGTCACTGCATCCCCATGTCCAATCTGTCCCCATGGGATAATATATGAACTGTGTCACTCCATCCCCATGTTCAACCTGTCCCCATGGGATAATATATGACCTGTTACTCCATCCCCATGTCCAACCTGTCCCCATGGGATAATATATGACCTGTTACTCCATCCCCATGTCCAACCTGTCCCCATGGGATAATATATGACCTGTTACTCCATCCCCATGATCAACCTGTCCCCATGGATAATATATGAACTGTCACTCCATCCCCATGTCCAATCTGTCCCCATGGGATAATATATGACCTGTTACTCCTCATCCTGTCCCCATGTCACTTCATCCCATGTCCAACCTGTCCCCATGGATAATATATGACCTGTTACTCCATCCCCATGTTCAACCTGTCCCCATGGGATAATATATGACCTGTTACTCCATCCCCATGTCCAACCTGTCCCCATGGGATAATATATGACCTGTTACTCCATCCCCATGATCAACCTGTCCCCATGGATAATATATGAACTGTCACTGTATCCCCATGTCCAATCTGTCCCCATGGGATAATATATGACCTGTCACTCCATCCCCATGTTCAACCTGTCCCCATGGGATAATATATGACCTGTTACTCCATCCCCATGTCCAACCTGTCCCCATGGATAATATATGACCTGTTACTCCATCCCCATGTCCAACCTGTCCCCATGGATAATATATGACCTGTTACTCCATCCCCATGTTCAACCTGTCCCCATGGGATAATATATGACCTGTCACTCCACTCCATCCCCATGTCCAACCTGTCCCCATGGGATAATATATGACCTGTTACTCCATCCCCATGATCAACCTGTCCCCATGGATAATATATGACCTGTCACTCCATCCCCATGTCCAACCTGTCCCCATGGGATAATATATGACCTGTCACTCCATCCCCATGTTCAACCTGTCCCCATGGGATAATATATGACCTGTTACTCCATCCCCATGTCAACCTGTCCCCATGGGATAATATATGACCTGTTACTCCATCCCCATGTCCATCCCCATGTCCAACCTGTCCCCATGGATAATATATGACCTGTTACTCCATCCCCATGTCAACCTGTCCCCATGGGATAATATATGACCTGTTACTCCATCCCCATGTCCAACCTGTCCCCATGGGATAATATATGACCTGTCACTCCATCCCCATGTCCAACCTGTCCCCATGGATAATATATATATGACCTGTTACTCCATCCCCATGATCAACCTGTCCCCATGGGATAATATATGACCTGTTACTCCATCCCCATGTCCAAACATGTCCCCATGGATAATATATGACCTGTTACTCCATCCCCATGTCAACCTGTCCCCATGGGATAATATATGACCTGTCACTCCATCCCCATGTCCAACCTGTCCCCATGGATAATATATGACCTGTCACTCCATCCCCATGTCAACCTGTCCCCATGGGATAATATATGACCTGTTACTCCATCCCCATGTTCAACCTGTCCCCATGGATAATATATGACCTGTTACTCCATCCCCATGTCCAACCTGTCCCCATGGATAATATATGACCTGTTACTCCATCCCCATGTCCAACCTGTCCCCATGGATAATATATGACCTGTTACTCCATCCCCATCCCCATGTCCAACCTGTCCCCATGGGATAATATATGACCTGTTACTCCATCCCCATGTCCAACCTGTCCCCATGGATAATATATGACCTGTTACTCCATCCCCATGTCCAACCTGTCCCCATGGATAATATATGAACCTGTCATCCCCCAACCTGTCCCATGGGATAATATATGACCTGTTACTCCATCCCCATGTCCCATGGATAAATGAACTGTCCCCATGTCCCCATGGGGATATATATATGACCTGTCACTCCATCCCCATGTTCAACCTGTCCCCATGGATAATATATGACCTGTTACTCCCCATCCCCATGTCAATTGTCCCCATGGATAATATATGACCTGTTACTCCATCCCCATGTCAACCTGTCCCCATGGGATAATATATGACCTGTTACTCCATCCCCATGTCAACCTGTCCCCATGGATAATATATGACCTGTCACTCCATCCCCATGTCCAACCTGTCCCCATGGGATAATATATGACCTGTTACTCCATCCCCATGTTCAACCTGTCCCCATGGATAATATATGACCTGTTACTCCATCCCCATGTCCAACCTGTCCCCATGGATAATATATAACCTGTTACTCCATCCCCATGTCCAACCTGTCCCCATGGATAATATATAACCTGTTACTCCATCCCCATGTTCAACCTGTCCCCATGGATAATATATGACCTGCTACTCCATCCCCATGTCCAACCTGTTCCCATGGGATAATATATGACCTGTTACTCCATCCCCATGATCAACCCGTCCCCATGGATAATATATGAACTGTCACTGCATCCCCATGTCCAATCTGTCCCCATGGGATAATATATGAACCTGTCACTCCATCCCCATGTTCAACCTGTCCCCATGGGATAATATATGACCTGTTACTCCATCCCCATGTCCAACCTGTCCCCATGGGATAATATATGACCTGTTACTCCATCCCCATGTCCAACCTGTCCCCATGGGATAATATATGACCTGTTACTCCATCCCCATGATCAACCCTGTCCCCATGGATAATATATGAACCTGTTACTGTCACTCCATCCCCATGTCCAAACCTGTCCCCATGGGATAATATATGACCTGTCACTCCATCCCCATGTTCAACCTGTCCCCATGGATAATATATGACCTGTTACTCCATCCCCATGTCAACCTGTCCCCATGGGATAATATATGACCTGTTACTCCATCCCCATGTCCAACCTGTCCCCATGGGATAATATATGACCTGTTACTCCATCCCCATGTTCAACCTGTCCCCATGGATAATATATGACCTGTTACTCCATCCCCATGTCCAACCTGTCCCCATGGATAATATATGACCTGTTACTCCATCCCCATGTCAACCTGTCCCCATGGATAATATATGACCTGTTACTCCATCCCCATGTCCAACCTGTCCCCATGGGATAATATATGACCTGTTACTCCATCCCCATGATCAACCTGTCCCCATGGATAATATATGACTGTCACTCCATCCCCATGTCCAACCTGTCCCCATGGATAATATATGACCTGTCACTCCATCCCCATGTTCAACCTGTCCCCATGGGATAATATATGACCTGTTACTCCATCCCCATGTCAACCTGTCCCCATGGATAATATATGACCTGTTACTCCATCCCCATGTCCAACCTGTCCCCATGGGATAATAATATATCCCCATGTTCAACCTGTTACTCCATCCCCATGTTCAACCTGTCCCCATGGATATATATGACCTGTTACTCCATCCCCATGTCCAACCTGTCCCCATGGGATAATATATGACCTGTTACTCCATCCCCATGTTCAACCTGTCCCCATGGGATAATATATGACCTGTTACTCCATCCCCATGTCCCCAACCTGTCCCCATGGGATAATATATGACCTGTTACTCCATCCCCATGTCCAACCTGTCCCCATGGGATAATATATGACCTGTTACTCCATCCCCATGTTCAACCTGTCCCCATGGATAATAATATATGACCTGTTACTCCATCCCCATGTCCAACCTGTCCCCATGGGATAATATATGACCTGTTACTCCATCCCCATGTTCAACCTGTCCCCATGGATAATATATGACCTGTTACTCCATCCCCATGTCCAACCTGTCCCCATGGGATAATATATGACCTGTTACTCCATCCCCATGATCAACCTGTCCCCATGGATAATATATGACCTGTTATCCATCCCCATGTCCAACCTGTCCCCACCTGTCCCCATGGGATAATATATGACCTGTTACTCCATCCCCATGTCCAACCTGTCCCCATGGATAATATATGACCTGTTACTCCATCCCCATGTCAACCTGTCCCCATGGATAATATATGACCTGTTACTCCATCCCCATGTCCAACCTGTCCCCATGGATAATATATGACCTGTCCACTCCATCCCCATGTTCAACCTGTCCCCATGGATAATATATGACCTGTCATACTCCATCCCCATGTCCAACCTGTCCCCATGGGATAATATATGACCTGTTACTCCATCCCCATGTCCAACCTGTCCCCATGGATAATATATGACCTGTTACTCCATCCCCATGTCCAACCTGTCCCCATGGGATAATATATGACCTGTTACTCCATCCCCATGTCAACCCAACCTGTCCCCATGGATAATATATGAACTGTTACTCCATCCCCATGTCCAACCTGTCCCCATGGATAATATATAATATATGATAACCTGTTACTCCATCCCCATGTTCAACCTGTCCCCATGGGATAATATATGACCTGTTACTCCATCCCCATGTCCAACCTGTCCCCATGGGATAATATATGACCTGTTACTCCATCCCCATGTCAACCTGTCCCCATGGATAATATATGAACTGTCACTCCATCCCCATGTCCAACCTGTCCCCATGGATAATATATGACCTGTCACTCCATCCCCATGTTCAACCTGTCCCCATGGATAATATATGACCTGTTACTCCATCCCCATGTCAACCTGTCCCCATGGGATAATATATGACCTGTTACTCCATCCCCATGTCCAACCTGTCCCCATGGATAATATATGACCTGTTACTCCATCCCCATGATCAACCTGTCCCCATGGATAATATATGAACTGTCACTCCATCCCCATGTCCAATCTGTCCCCATGGGATAATATATGACCTGTTACTCACTCCATCCCCATGTTCAACCTGTCCCCATGGGATAATATATGACCTGTTACTCCATCCCCATGTCAACCTGTCCCCATGGATAATATATGACCTGTTACTCCATCCCCATGTCCAACCTGTCCCCATGGATAATATATGACCTGTTACTCCATCCCCATGTCAACCTGTCCCCATGGATAATATATGACCTGTTACTCCATCCCCATGTCAACCTGTCCCCATGATAATATATCCACTCCATCCCCATGTCCAACCTGTCCCCATGGGATAATATATGACCTGTTACTCCATCCCCATGTCAACCTGTCCCCATGGGATAATATATGACCTGTTACTCCATCCCCATGTCCAACCTGTCCCCATGGGATAATATATGACCTGTTACTCCATCCCCATGTTCCAACCTGTCCCCATGGGATAATATATGACCTGTTACTCCATCCCCCATCCATCCCCATGTTCAACCTGTCCCCATGGATAATATATGACCTGTTACTCCATCCCCATGTCCAACCTGTCCCCATGGGATAATATATGACCTGTTACTCCATCCCCATGTCAACCTGTCCCCATGGGATATATATATGACCTGTTACTCCATCCCCATGTTCAACCTGTCCCCATGGATAATATATGACCTGTTACTCCATCCCCATGTCCAACCTGTCCCCATGGGATAATATAACCTGTTACTCCATCCCCATGTCAACCTGTATATGTCCAACCTGTCCCCATGGATAATATATGACCTGTTACTCCATCCCCATGTCCAACCTGTCCCCATGGATAATAATATATGACCTGTTACTCCATCCCCATGTTCAACCTGTCCCCATGGGATAATATATGACCTGTTACTCCATCCCCATGTCCAACCTGTCCCATGGGATAATATATGACCTGTTACTCCATCCCCATGATCAACCCGTCCCCATGGATAATATATGAACTGTCACTGCATCCCCATGTCCAATCTGTCCCCATGGGATAATATATGACCTGTCACTCCATCCCCATGTTCAACCTGTCCCCATGGATAATATATGACCTGTTACTCCATCCCCATGTCCAACCTGTCCCCATGGGATAATATATGACCTGTTACTCCATCCCCATGTCCAACCTGTCCCCATGGGATAATATATGACCTGTTATCAACCTGTCCCCATGGATAATATATGACCTGTTACTCCATCCCCATGTCCAACCTGTCCCCATGGGATAATATATGACCTGTTACTCCATCCCCATGTTCAACCTGTCCCCATGGGATAATATATATGACCTGTTACTCCATCCCCATGTCCAACCTGTCCCCATGGATAATATATATACCTGTTACTCCATCCCCATGTCCAACCTGTCCCCATGGATAATATATAACCTGTTACTCCATCCCCATGTTCAACCTGTCCCCATGGGATAATATATGACCTGTTACTCCATCCCCATGTCCAACCTGTCCCCATGGGATAATATATGACCTGTTACTCCATCCCCATGTCTCCATCCCCATGATCAACCTGTCCCCATGGATAATATATGAACTGTCACTCCATCCCCATGTCCAATCTGTCCCCATGGGATAATATATGACCTGTCACTCCATCCCCATGTTCAACCTGTCCCCATGGATAATATATGACCTGTTACTCCATCCCCATGTCCAACCTGTCCCCATGGGATAATATATGACCTGTTACTCCATCCCCATGTCCAACCTGTCCCCATGGGATAATATATGACCTGTTACTCCATCCCCATGATCAACCTGTCCCCATGGATAATATATGAACTGTCACTCCATCCCCATGTCCAATCTGTCCCCATGGGATAATATATGACCTGTCACTCCATCCCCATGTTCAACCTGTCCCCATGGATAATATATGACCTGTTACTCCATCCCCATGTCCAACCTGTCCCCATGGGATAATATATGACCTGTTACTCCATCCCCATGTTCAACCTGTCCCATGGGATAATATATGACCTGTTACTCCATCCCCATGTCCAACCTGTCCCCATGGATAATATATGACCTGTTACTCCATCCCCATGTCCAACCTGTCCCCATGGATAAATATATGACCTGTTACTCCATCCCCATGTCCAACCTGTCCCCATGGATAATATATGACCTGTTACTCCATCCCCATGTCAACCTGTCCCCATGGGATAATATATGACCTGTTACTCCATCCCCATGTCAACCTGTCCCCATGGATAATATATGACCTGTCACTCCATCCCCATGTCCAACCTGTCCCCATGGATAAATATATGACCTGTTACTCCATCCCCATGTTCAACCTGTCCCCATGGATAATATATGACCTGTTACTCCATCCCCATGTTCAACCTGTCCCCATGGGATAATATATGACCTGTTACTCCATCCCCATGTCCAACCTGTCCCCATGGGATAATATATATGACCTGTTACTCCATCCCCATGTCAACCTGTCCCCATGGATAATATATGAACTGTTCAACCTGTCCCCACTCACATCCCCATGTCCAACCTGTCCCCATGGGATAATATATGACCTGTCACTCCATCCCCATGTTCAACCTGTCCCCATGGGATAATATATGACCTGTTACTCCATCCCCATGTTCAACCTGTCCCCATGGATAATATATGACCTGTTACTCCTCCATCCCCATGTCCAACCTGTCCCCATGGATAATATATGACCTGTTACTCCATCCCCATGTCCAACCTGTCCCCATGGATAATATATGACCTGTTACTCCATCCCCATGTTCAACCTGTCCCCATGGATAATATATGACCTGTTACTCCATCCCCATGTCCAACCTGTCCCCATGGGATAATATATGACCTGTTACTCCATCCCCATGATCAACCTGTCCCCATGGATAATATATGAACTGTCACTCCATCCCCATGTCCAATCTGTCCCCATGGGATAATATATGACCTGTCACTCCATCCCCATGTTCAACCTGTCCCCATGGGATAATATATGACCTGTTACTCCATCCCCATGTCCAACCTGTCCCCATGGGATAATATATGACCTGTTACTCCATCCCCATGTTCAACCTGTCCCCATGGATAATATATGACCTGTTACTCCATCCCCATGTCAACCTGTCCCCATGGATAATATATGACCTGTTACTCCATCCCCATGTCCAACCTGTCCCCATGGGATAATATATGACCTGTTACTCCATCCCCATGTTCAACCTGTCCCCATGGATAATATATGACCTGTTACTCCATCCCCATGTCCAACCTGTCCCCATGGGATAATATATGACCTGTTACTCCATCCCCATGTCCAACCTGTCCCCATGGATAATATATGACCTGTTACTCCATCCCCATGTCCAACCTGTCCCCATGGGATAATATATGACCTGTACTCCATCCCCATGTCAACCTGTCCCCATGGGATAATATATGACCTGTTACTCCATCCCCATGTTCAACCTGTCCCCATGGATAATATATGACCTGTTACTCCCCATCCCCATGTCCAACTGTTACTGTCCCCATGGGATAATATATGACCTGTTACTCCATCCCCATGTTCAACCTGTCCCCATGGGATATATATGACCTGTTATCCATCCCCATGTTCAACCTGTCCCCATGGATAATATATGACCTGTTACTCCATCCCCATGTCCAACCTGTCCCCATGGGATAATATATGACCTGTTACTCCATCCCCATGATCAACCTGTCCCCATGGATAATAATATATGAACTGTCACTGTCCCCATCCCCATGTCCAATCTGTCCCCATGGGATAATATATGACCTGTTACTCCATCCCCATGTTCAACCTGTCCCCATGGGATAATATATGACCTGTTACTCCATCCCCATGTCCAACCTGTCCCCATGGGATAATATATGACCTGTTACTCCATCCCCATGTTCAACCTGTCCCCATGGATAATATATGACCTGTTACTCCATCCCCATGTTCAACCTGTCCCCATGGGATAATATATGACCTGTTACTCCATCCCCATGTCCAACCTGTCCCCATGGGATAATATATGACCTGTTACTCCATCCCCATGATCAACCCGTCCCCATGGATAATATATGAACTGTCACTCCATCCCCATGTCCAATCTGTCCCCATGGGATAATATATGACCTGTCACTCCATCCCCATGTTCAACCTGTCCCCATGGGATAATATATGACCTGTTACTCCATCCCCATGTCCAACCTGTCCCCATGGGATAATATATGACCTGTTACTCCATCCCCATGTCAACCTGTCCCCATGGATAATATATAACCTGTTACTCCATCCCCATGTCCAACCTGTCCCCATGGGATAATATATGACCTGTTACTCCATCCCCATGTTCAACCTGTCCCCATGGGATAATATATGACCTGTTACTCCATCCCCATGTCAACCTGTCCCCATGGGATAATATATGACCTGTTACTCCCATCCCCATGTCAACCTGTCCCCATGGGATAATATATGACCTGTTACTCCATCCCCATGATCAACCTGTCCCCATGGATAATATATGAACTGTCACTCCATCCCCATGTCCAATCTGTCCCCATGGGATAATATATGACTGTCACTCCATCCCCATGTTCAACCTGTCCCCATGGGATAATATATGACCTGTTACTCCATCCCCATGTCAACCTGTCCCCATGGATGTCCCCATGGGATAATATATCCATCCCCATGTCCAACCTGTTACTCCATCCCCATGTCAACCTGTCCCCATGGGATAATATATGACCTGTTACTCCATCC
This sequence comes from Tamias sibiricus, assembly GCA_025594165.1. Classification (NCBI taxonomy): domain Eukaryota; kingdom Metazoa; phylum Chordata; class Mammalia; order Rodentia; family Sciuridae; genus Tamias; species Tamias sibiricus. The sequence continues at coordinate 2,696,803 of CM046659.1, forward strand.
CCATGTCAACCTGTCCCCATGGATAATATATGACTGTACTCCATCCCCATGTCCAACCTGTCCCCATGGGATAATATATGACCTGTTACTCCATCCCCATGTCAACCTGTCCCCATGGGATAATATATGATGACCTGTCACTCCATCCCCATGTCCAACCTGTCCCCATGGGATAATATATGACCTGTTACTCCATCCCCATGTTCAACCTGTCCCCATGGATAATATATGACCTGTTACTCCATCCCCATGTCAACCTGTCCCCATGGGATAATATATGACCTGTTACTCCATCCCCATGTCCAACCTGTCCCCATGGGATAATATATGACCTGTTACTCCATCCCCATGATCAACCTGTCCCCATGGATAATATATGAACTGTCACTGTATCCCCATGTCCAATCTGTCCCCATGGGATAATATATGACCTGTCCCCATGTTCACTCCATCCCCATGTTCAACCTGTCCCCATGGGATAATATATGACCTGTTACTCCATCCCCATGTCCAACCTGTCCCCATGGATAATATATAACCTGTTACTCCATCCCCATGTCCAACCTGTCCCCATGGATAATATATGACCTGTTACTCCATCCCCATGTTCAACCTGTCCCCATGGATAATATATGACCTGCTACTCCATCCCCATGTCCAACCTGTTCCCATGGGATAATATATGACCTGTTACTCCATCCCCATGATCAACCCGTCCCCATGGATAATATATGAACTGTCACTGCATCCCCATGTCCAATCTGTCCCCATGGGATAATATATGAACTGTCACTCCATCCCCATGTTCAACCTGTCCCCATGGGATAATATATGACCTGTCTACTCCATCCCCATGTCCAACCTGTCCCCATGGGATAATATATGACCTGTTACTCCATCCCCATGTTCAACCTGTCCCCATGGGATAATATATGACCTGTTACTCCATCCCCATGTCAACCTGTCCCCATGGATAATATATGACCTGTTACTCCATCCCCATGTCCAACCTGTCCCCATGGGATAATATATGACCTGTTACTCCATCCCCATGTTCAACCTGTCCCCATGGGATAATATATGACCTGTTACTCCATCCCCATGTCCAACCTGTCCCCATGGATAATATATGACCTGTTACTTACTCCATCCCCATGTCCAACCTGTCCCCCATGGATAATATATACTGTTACTCCATCCCCATGTCCAACCTGTCCCATGGATAATATATAACCTGTTACTCCATCCCCATGTTCAACCTGTCCCCATGGATAATATATGACCTGCTACTCCATCCCCATGTCCAACCTGTTCCCATGGGATAATATATGACCTGTTACTCCATCCCCATGATCAACCCGTCCCCATGGATAATATATGAACTGTCACTGCATCCCCATGTCCAATCTGTCCCCATGGATAATATATGAACTGTCACTCTCCATCCCCATGTTCAACCTGTCCCCATGGGATAATATATGACCTGTTACTCCATCCCCATGTCCAACCTGTCCCCATGGGATAATATATGACCTGTTACTCCATCCCCATGTCCAACCTGTCCCCATGGGATAATATATGACCTGTTACTCCATCCCCATGATCAAACCTGTCCCCATGGATAATATATGAACTGTCACTGTATCCCCATGTCCAATCTGTCCCCATGGGATAATATATGACCTGTCACTCCATCCCCATGTTCAACCTGTCCCCATGGATAATATATGACCTGTTACTCCATCCCCATGTCCAACCTGTCCCCATGGGATAATATATGACCTGTTACTCCATCCCCCTCCTGTCCCCATGTTACTCCAACCTGTCCCCATGGATAATATATAACCTGTTACTCCATCCCCATGTTCAACCTGTCCCCATGGATAATATATGACCTGTTACTCCATCCCCATGTCCAACCTGTCCCCATGGGATAATATATGACCTGTTACCATCCCCATGATCAACCCTGTCCCCATGGATAATATATGAACTGTCACTCCATCCCCATGTCCAATCTGTCCCCATGGGATAATATATGACCTGTCACTCCATCCCCATGTTCAACCTGTCCCCATGGATAATATATGACCTGTTACTCCATCCCCATGTCCAACCTGTCCCCATGGGATAATATATGACCTGTTACTCCATCCCCATGTCCAACCTGTCCCCATGGATAATATATGACCTGTTACTCCATCCCCATGTCAACCTGTCCCCATGGATAATATATGATCTGTCCCCTGTTACTCCATCCCCATGTCCAACCTGTCCCCATGGGATAATATATGACCTGTTACTCCATCCCCATGTCCAACCTGTCCCCATGGGATAATATATGACCTGTACTCCCCACTCCATCCCCATGTTCAACCTGTCCCCATGGATAATATATGACCTGTTACTCCATCCCCATGTCAACCTGTCCCCATGGGATAATATATGACCTGTTACTCCATCCCCATGTCCAACCTGTCCCCATGGGATAATATATGACCTGTTACTCCATCCCCATGATCAACCTGTCCCCATGGATAATATATGAACTGTCACTCCATCCCCATGTCCAATCTGTCCCCATGGGATAATATATGACCTGTCACTCCATCCCCATGTTCAACCTGTCCCCATGGGATAATATATGACCTGTTACTCCATCCCCATGTCCAACCTGTCCCCATGGATAATATATGACCTGTTACTCCATCCCCATGTCCAACCTGTCCCCATGGATAATATATGACCTGTTTATCCTCCATCCCCATGTCCAACCTGTCCCCCATGGGATAATATATGACCTGTTACTCCATCCCCATGATCAACCTGTCCCCATGGATAATATATGAACTGTCACTCCATCCCCATGTCCAATCTGTCCCCATGGGATAATATATGACCTGTCACTCCATCCCCATGTTCAACCTGTCCCCATGGGATAATATATGACCTGTTACTCCATCCCCATGTCCAACCTGTCCCCATGGGATAATATATGACCTGTTACTCCATCCCCATATCAACCTGTCCCCATGGATAATATATGACCTGTTACTCCATCCCCATGTCCAACCTGTCCCCATGGGATAATATATGACCTGTTACTCCATCCCCATGTCAACCTGTCCCCATGGGATAATATATGACCTGTTACTCCATCCCCATGTCCAACCTGTCCCCATGGGATAATATATGACCTGTTACTCCATCCCCATGATCAACCTGTCCCCATGGATAATATATGACCTGTCACTCCATCCCCATGTCCAACCTGTCCCCATGGGATAATATATGACCTGTCACTCCATCCCCATGTTCAACCTGTCCCCATGGATAATATATGACCTGTTACTCCATCCCCATGTTCAACCTGTCCCCATGGGATAATATATGACCTGTTACTCCATCCCCATGTCCAACCTGTCCCCATGGGATAATATATGACCTGTTACTCCATCCCCATGATCAACCCTGTCCCCATGGATAATATATGAACTGTCACTGCATCCCCATGTCCAATCTGTCCCCATGGGATAATATATGACCTGTCACTCCATCCCCATGTTCAACCTGTCCCCATGGATAATATATGACCTGTTACTCCATCCCCATGTCAACCTGTCCCCATGGGATAATATATGACCTGTTACTCCATCCCCATGTCCAACCTGTCCCCATGGATAATATATGACCTGTTACTCCATCCCCATGTCCAACCTGTCCCCATGGATAATATATGACCTGTTACTCCATCCCCATGTCAACCTGTCCCCATGGGATAATATATGACCTGTCACTCCATCCCCATGTCCAACCTGTCCCCATGGATATAATATATGAACCTGTCACTACTCCATCCCCATGTCAACCTGTCCCCATGGATAATATATGAACTGTTACTCCATCCCCATGTTCAACCTGTCCCCATGGGATAATATATGACCTGTTACTCCATCCCCATGATCAACCTGTCCCCATGGATAATATATGATACTGTTACTCCATCCCCATGTCCAACCTGTCCCCATGGGATAATATATGACCTGTTACTCCATCCCCATGTTCAACCTGTCCCCATGGATAATATATGACCTGTTACTCCATCCCCATGTCCAACCTGTCCCCATGGGATAATATATGACCTGTTACTCCATCCCCATGTCAACCTGTCCCCATGGATAATATATGACCTGTTACTCCATCCCCATGTCCAACCTGTCCCCATGGGATAATATATGACCTGTTACTCCATCCCCATGTTCAACCTGTCCCCATGGGATAATATATGACCTGTTACTCCATCCCCATGTCCAACCTGTCCCCATGGGATAATATATGACCTGTTACTCCATCCCCATGTCAACCTGTCCCCATGGATAATATATGACCTGTTACTCCATCCCCATGTCCAACCTGTCCCCATGGGATAATATATGACCTGTACTCCACTCCATCCCCATGTTCAACCTGTCCCCATGGGATAATATATGACCTGTTACTCCATCCCCATGTCCAACCTGTCCCCATGGATAATATATAAGCTGTTACTCCATCCCCATGTCCAACCTGTCCCCATGGATAATATATAACCTGTTACTCCATCCCCATGTTCAACCTGTCCCCATGGATAATATATGACCTGCTACTCCATCCCCATGTCCAACCTGTCCCCATGGGATAATATATGACCTGTTACTCCATCCCCATGATCAACCCGTCCCCATGGATAATATATGAACTGTCACTGCATCCCCATGTCCAATCTGTCCCCATGGATAATATATGAACTGTCACTCCATCCCCATGTTCAACCTGTCCCCATGGGATAATATATGACCTGTTACTCCATCCCCATGTCCAACCTGTCCCCATGGGATAATATATGACCTGTTACTCCATCCCCATGTCCAACCTGTCCCCATGGGATAATATATGACCTGTTACTCCATCCCCATGATCAACCCATCCCCATGGATAATATATGAACTGTCACTGTATCCCCATGTCCAATCTGTCCCCATGGGATAATATATGACCTGTCACTCCATCCCCATGTTCAACCTGTCCCCATGGATAATATATGACCTGTTACTCCATCCCCATGTCCAACCTGTCCCCATGGGATAATATATGACCTGTTACTCCATCCCCATGTTCAACCTGTCCCCATGTCCCCATGGATAATATATGACCTGTTACTCCATCCCCATGTCCAACCTGTCCCCATGGATAATATATGACCTGTTACTCCATCCCCATGTCCAACCTGTCCCCATGGATAATATATGACCTGTTACTCCATCCCCATGTTCAACCTGTCCCCATGGATAATATATGACCTGTTACTCCATCCCCATGTCCAACCTGTCCCCATGGGATAATATATGACCTGTTACTCCATCCCCATGATCAACCCGTCCCCATGGATAATATATGAACTGTCACTGCATCCCCATGTCCAATCTGTCCCCATGGGATAATATATGAACCTGTCACTCCATCCCCATGTTCAACCTGTCCCCATGGGATAATATATGACCTGTCACTCCATCCCCATGTCCCATGTCCAACTTGTCCCCATGGGATAATATATGACTTGTTACTCCATCCCCATGTTCACCTGTCCCCATGGATAATATAACCTGTTACTCCATCCCCATGTTCAACCTGTCCCCATGGGATAATATATGACCTGTTACTCCATCCCCATGTCCAACCTGTCCCCATGGGATAATATATGACCTGTTACTCCATCCCCATGATCAACCTGTCCCCATGGATAATATATGAACTGTCACTCCATCCCCATGTCCAATCTGTCCCCATGGGATAATATATGACCTGTCACTCCATCCCCATGTTCAACCTGTCCCCATGGGATAATATATGACCTGTTACTCCATCCCCATGTCAAACTTGTCCCCATGGGATAATATATGAAGCTGTTACTCCATCCCCATGTCCAACCTGTCCCCATGGGATAATATATAACCTGTTACTCCATCCCCATGTTCAACCTGTCCCCATGGATAATATATGACCTGCTACTCCATCCCCATGTCCAACCTGTTCCCATGGGATAATATATGACCTGTTACTCCATCCCCATGATCAACCCGTCCCCATGGATAATATATGAACTGTCACTCCATCCCCATGTCCAATCTGTCCCCATGGGATAATATATGAACTGTCACTCCATCCCCATGTTCAACCTGTCCCCATGGGATAATATATGACCTGTCACTCCATCCCCATGTCCAACCTGTCCCCATGGGATAATATATGACCTGTTACTCCATCCCCATGTCAACCTGTCCCCATGGGATAATATATGACCTGTTACTCCATCCCCATGTCAACCTGTCCCCATGGATAATATATGACCTGTTACTCCATCCCCATGTCCAACCTGTCCCCATGGGATAATATATGACCTGTTACTCCATCCCCATGTTCAACCTGTCCCCATGGGATAATATATGACCTGTTACTCCATCCCCACCAACCTGTCCCCATGGATAATATATGACCTGTTACTCCATCCCCATGTCCAACCTGTCCCCATGGGATAATATATGAACTGTTACTATCCCCATGTCCCCATGTATACTCCATCCCCATGTTCAACCTGTCCCCATGGGATAATATATGACCTGTTACTCCATCCCCATGTCAACCTGTCCCCATGGGATAATATATGACCTGTTACTCCATCCCCATGTCAACCTGTCCCCATGGGATAATATATGACCTGTTACTCCATCCCCATGTCAACCTGTCCCCATGGATAATATATGACACTGTCACTCCATCCCCATGTCCAACCTGTCCCCATGGATAATATAATATATGACCTGTCACTCCATCCCCATGTCCAACCTGTCCCCATGGGATAATATATGACCTGTTACTCCATCCCCATGTCAACCTGTCCCCATGGGATAATATATGACCTGTTACTCCATCCCCATGTCAACCTGTCCCCATGGATAATATATGACCTGTTACTCCATCCCCATGTCCAATCCCCCCACCTGTTACTCCATCCCCAATCAACCTGTCCCCATGGGATAATATATGACCTGTTACTCCATCCCCATGATCAACCTGTCCCCATGGATAATATATGAACTGTCACTCCATCCCCATGTCCAACCTGTCCCCATGGGATAATATATGACCTGTCACTCCATCCCCATGTTCAACCTGTCCCCATGGGATAATATATGACCTGTTACTCCATCCCCATGTCCAACCTGTCCCCATGGGATAATATATGACCTGTTACTCCATCCCCATGATCAACCTGTCCCCATGGATAATATATGAACTGTTACTCCATCCCCATGTCCAACCTGTCCCCATGGGATAATATATGACCTGTTACTCCATCCCCATGTTCAACCTGTCCCCATGGATAATATATGACCTGTTACTCCATCCCCATGTCAACCTGTCCCCATGGGATAATATATGACCTGTTACTCCATCCCCATGTCCAACCTGTCCCCATGGGATAATATATGACCTGTTACTCCATCCCCATGATCAACCTGTCCCCATGGATAATATATGAACTGTCACTCCATCCCCATGTCCAACCTGTCCCCATGGGATAATATATGACCTGTTACTCCATCCCCATGTTCAACCTGTCCCCATGGATAATATATGACCTGTTACTCCATCCCCATGTCCAACCTGTCCCCATGGATAATATATGACCTGTTACTCCATCCCCATGTTCAACCTGTCCCCATGGATAATATATGACCTGTCACTCCATCCCCATGTTCAACCTGTCCCCATGGGATAATATATGACCTGTTACTCCATCCCCATGTCAACCTGTCCCCATGGGATAATATATGACCTGTTACTCCATCCCCATGTCCAACCTGTCCCCATGGGATAATATATGACCTGTTACTCCATCCCCATGATCAACCTGTCCCCATGGATAATATATGAACTGTCACTCCATCCCCATGTCCAATCTGTCCCCATGGGATAATATATGACCTGTCACTCCATCCCCATGTTCAACCTGTCCCCATGGGATAATATATGACCTGTTACTCCATCCCCATGTCCAACCTGTCCCCATGGGATAATATATGACCTGTTACTCCATCCCCATGATCAACCTGTCCCCATGGATAATATATGACCTGTTACTACTCCATCCCCATGTCCAACCTGTCCCCATGGGATAATATATGACCTGTCACTCCATCCCCATGTCAACCTGTCCCCATGGGATAATATATGACCTGTTACTCCATCCCCATGTTCAACCTGTCCCCATGGGATAATATATGACCTGTTACTCCATCCCCATGTCAACCTGTCCCCATGGGATATATATATGACCTGTTACTCCATCCCCATGTCAACCTGTCCCCATGGGATAATATATGACCTGTTACTCCATCCCCATGTCCAACCTGTCCCCATGGGATAATATATGACCTGTTACTCCATCCCCATGTCAACCTGTCCCCATGGGATAATATATGACCTGTTACTCCATCCCCATGTTCAACCTGTCCCCATGGGATAATATATGACCTGTTACTCCATCCCCATGTCCAACCTGTCCCCATGGATAATATATGACCTGTTACTCCATCCCCATGTCCAACCTGTCCCATGGATAATATATAACCTGTTACTCCATCCCCATGTTCAACCTGTCCCCATGGATAATATATGACCTGCTACTCCATCCCCATGTCCAACCTGTCCCATGGGATAATATATGACCTGTTACTCCATCCCCATGATCAACCCTGTCCCCATGGATAATATATGAACTGTCACCCCATCCCCATGTCCAATCTGTCCCCATGGATAATATATGACCTGTCACTCCATCCCCATGTTCAACCTGTCCCCATGGGATAATATATGACCTGTTACTCCATCCCCATGTCCAACCTGTCCCCATGGGATAATATATGACCTGTTACTCCATCCCCATGTCAACCTGTCCCCATGGGATAAATATATGACCTGTTACTCCATCCCCATGTTCAACCTGTCCCCATGGATAATATATGACTGTTACTCCATCCCCATGTCCAACCTGTCCCCATGGGATAATATATGACCTGTTACTCCATCCCCATGTTCAACCTGTCCCCATGGGATAATATATGACCTGTTACTCCATCCCCCAACCTGTCCCCATGGGATAATATATGACCTGTTACTCCATCCCCCCATGTCCCCATGGATAATATAACCCTGTTACTCTCCATCCCCCATGGGATAATATATGACCTGTTACTCCATCCCCATGTCCAACCTGTCCCCATGGGATAATATATGACCTGTTACTCCATCCCCATGTTCAACCTGTCCCCATGGATAATATATGACCTGTACTCCATCCCCATGTCCAACCTGTCCCCATGGATAATATATGACCTGTTACTCCATCCCCATGTTCAACCTGTCCCCATGGGATAATATATGACCTGTTACTCCATCCCCATGTCCAACCTGTCCCCATGGGATAATATATGACCTGTTACTCCATCCCCATGATCAACCCTGTCCCCATGGATAATATATGAACTGTCACTCCATCCCCATGTCCAACCTGTCCCCATGGGATAATATATATGACCTGTTACTCCATCCCCATGTTCAACCTGTCCCCATGGATAATATATGACCTGTTACTCCATCCCCATGTTCAACCTGTCCCCATGGGATAATATATGACCTGTTACTCCATCCCCATGTCCAACCTGTCCCCATGGGATAATATATGACCTGTTACTCCATCCCCATGATCAACCTGTCCCCATGGATAATATATGAACTGTCACTCCATCCCCATGTCCAATCTGTCCCCATGGGATAATATATGACCTGTCACTCCATCCCCATGTTCAACCTGTCCCCATGGATAATATATGACCTGTTACTCCATCCCCATGTCCAACCTGTCCCCATGGATAATATATGACCTGTTACTCCATCCCCATGTTCAACCTGTCCCCATGGATAATATATGACCTGTTACTCCATCCCCATGTTCAACCTGTCCCCATGGATAATATATGACCTGTTACTCCATCCCCATGTCCAACCTGTCCCCATGGGATAATATATGACCTGTTACTCCATCCCCATGTTCAACCTGTCCCCATGGATAATATATGACCTGTCACTCCATCCCCATGTCCAACCTGTCCCCATGGGATAATATATGACCTGTTACTCCATCCCCATGTTCAACCTGTCCCCATGGGATAATATATGACCTGTTACTCCATCCCCATGTTCAACCTGTCCCCATGGATAATATATGACCTGTTACTCCATCCCCATGTCCAACCTGTCCCCATGGGATAATATATGATGACCTGTTACTCCATCCCCATGACCTGTCAACCAACCTGTCCCCATGGGATAATATATGACCTGTTACTCCATCCCCATGTCCAACCTGTCCCCATGGATAATATATGACCTGTTACTCCATCCCCATGTCCAACCTGTCCCCATGGGATAATATATGACCTGTTACTCCATCCCCATGTCCAACCTGTCCCCATGGGATAATATATGACCTGTTACTCCATCCCCATGATCAACCCGTCCCCATGGATAATATATGAACTGTCACTGCATCCCCATGTCCAATCTGTCCCCATGGGATAATATATGACCTGTCACTCCATCCCCATGTTCAACCTGTCCCCATGGATAATATATGACCTGTTACTCCATCCCCATGTCCAACCTGTCAACCCCATGGATAATATATGACCTGTTACTCCATCCCCATGTCAACCTGTCCCCATGGATAATATATGACCTGTTACTCCATCCCCATGTCCAACCTGTCCCCATGGGATAATATATGACCTGTTACTCCATCCCCATGTTCAACCTGTCCCCATGGGATAATATATGACCTGTTACTCCATCCCCATGTTCAACCTGTCCCCATGGGATAATATATGACCTGTTACTCCATCCCCATGATCAACCTGTCCCCATGGATAATATATGACCTGTTACTCCATCCCCATGTCCAATCTGTCCCCATGGGATAATATATGACCTGTTACTCCATCCCCATGTTCAACCTGTCCCCATGGATAATATATGACCTGTTACTCCATCCCCATGTCCAACCTGTCCCCATGGGATAATATATGACCTGTTACTCCATCCCCATGTCCAACCTGTCCCCATGGGATAATATATGACCTGTTACTCCATCCCCATGTTCAACCTGTCCCCATGGATAATATATGACCTGTTACTCCATCCCCATGTCCAACCTGTCCCCATGGGATAATATATGACCTGTTACTCACTCCATCCCCATGTTCATATGACCTGTCTTACTCCATCCCCTGTCCCCATGGATAATATATGACCTGTTACTCCATCCCCATGTCAACCTGTCCCCATGGGATAATATATGACCTGTTACTCCATCCCCATGTCAACCTGTCCCCATGGGATAATATATGACCTGTTACTCCATCCCCATGTCCAACCTGTCCCCATGGGATAATATATGACCTGTTACTCCATCCCCATGTCAACCTGTCCCCATGGATAATATATATACCTGAACTGTCACTCCATCCCCATGTCCAATCTGTCCCCATGGGATAATATATGACCTGTTACTCCATCCCCATGTTCAACCTGTCCCCATGGATAATATATGACCTGTTACTCCATCCCCATGTCAACCTGTCCCCATGGGATAATATATGACCTGTTACTCCATCCCCATGTCCAACCTGTCCCCATGGGATAATATATGACCTGTTACTCCATCCCCATGTTCAACCTGTCCCCATGGATAATATATGACCTGTCACTCCATCCCCATGTCCAACCTGTCCCCATGGGATAATATATGACCTGTTACTCCATCCCCATGTTCAACCTGTCCCCATGGGATAATATATGACCTGTTACTCCATCCCCATGTCAACCTGTCCCCATGGGATAATATATGACCTGTTACTCCATCCCCATGTCAACCTGTCCCCATGGGATAATATATGACCTGTTACTCCATCCCCATGTCCAACCTGTCCCCATGGATAATATATGACCTGTTACTCTCCATCCCCATGTCCAACCTGTCCCCATGGGATAATATATGACCTGTTACTCCATCCCCATGTTCAACCTGTCCCCATGGATAATATATGACCTGTTACTCCATCCCCATGTCCAACCTGTCCCCATGGGATAATATATGACCTGTTACTCCATCCCCATGTTCCAACCTGTCCCCATGGATAATATATGACCTGTTACTCCATCCCCATGTCCAACCTGTCCCCATGGATAATATATGACCTGTTACTCCATCCCCATGTCCAACCTGTCCCCATGGATAATATATGACCTGTTACTCCATCCCCATGTCCAACCTGTCCCCATGGGATAATATATGACCTGTTACTCCCCATCCCCATGTCCAACCTGTCCCCATGGGATAATATATGACCTGTTACTCCATCCCCATGTCAACCTGTCCCCATGGATAATATATGAACCTGTTACTCCATCCCCATGTCCAACCTGTCCCCATGGGATAATATATGAACCTGTTACTCCATCCCCATGTTCAACCTGTCCCCATGGATAATATATGACCTGTTACTCCATCCCCATGTCCAACCTGTCCCCATGGGATAATATATGACCTGTTACTCCATCCCCATGTCCAACCTGTCCCCATGGGATAATATATGACCTGTTACTCCATCCCCATGATCAACCCTGTCCCCATGGATAATATATGAACTGTCACTCCATCCCCATGTCCAATCTGTCCCCATGGGATAATATATGACCTGTCACTCCATCCCCATGTTCAACCTGTCCCCATGGATAATATATGACCTGTTACTCCATCCCCATGTCCAACCTGTCCCCATGGGATAATATATGACCTGTTACTCCATCCCCATGTTCAACCTGTCCCCATGGGATAATATATGACCTGTTACTCCATCCCCATGTCCAACCTGTCCCCATGGATAATATATGACCTGTTACTCCATCCCCATGTCCAACCTGTCCCCATGGATAATATATGACCTGTTACTCCATCCCCATGTTCAACCTGTCCCCATGGATAATATATGACCTGTTACTCCATCCCCATGTCCAACCTGTTCCCATGGGATAATATATGACCTGTTACTCCATCCCCATGATCAACCCGTCCCCATGGATAATATATGAACTGTCACTCCATCCCCATGTCCAATCTGTCCCCATGGGATAATATATGACCTGTCACTCCATCCCCATGTTCAACCTGTCCCCATGGGATAATATATGATGACCTGTCACTCCATCCCCATGTCCAACCTGTCCCCATGGATAATATATGACCTGTTACTCCATCCCCATGTTCAACCTGTCCCCATGGGATAATATATGACCTGTTACTCCATCCCCATGTTCAACCTGTCCCCATGGGATAATATATGACCTGTTACTCCATCCCCATGTCCAACCTGTCCCCATGGGATAATATATGACCTGTTACTCCATCCCCATGATCAACCTGTCCCCATGGATAATATATGAACTGTCACTGTATCCCCATGTCCAATCTGTCCCCATGGGATAATATATGACCTGTCACTCCATCCCCATGTTCAACCTGTCCCCATGGATAATATATGACCTGTTACTCCATCCCCATGTCCAACCTGTCCCCATGGATAATATATAAGCTGTTACTCCATCCCCATGTCCAACCTGTCCCATGGATAATATATAACCTGTTACTCCATCCCCATGTTCAACCTGTCCCCATGATAATATACCTGACCTGTACTCCATCCCCATGTCCAACCTGTCCCCATGGGATAATATATGACCTGTTACTCCATCCCCATGATCAACCTGTCCCCATGGATAATATATGAACTGTCACTCCATCCCCATGTCCAATCTGTCCCCATGGGATAATATATGAACTGTCACTCCATCCCCATGTTCAACCTGTCCCCATGGGATAATATATGACCTGTCACTCCATCCCCATGTCCAACCTGTCCCCATGGGATAATATATGACCTGTTACTCCATCCCCATGTTCCAACCTGTCAACCCCCATGGATAATATATGACCTGTTACTCCATCCCCATGTCAAACTTGTCCCCATGGGATAATATATGACCTGTTACTCCATCCCCATGTCCAACCTGTCCCCATGGGATAATATATGACCTGTTACTCCATCCCCATGTTCAACCTGTCCCCATGGGATAATATATGACCTGTTACTCCATCCCCATGTCCAACCTGTCCCCATGGATAATATATAACCTGTTACTCCATCCCCATGTCCAACCTGTCCCCATGGATATAATATATGACCTGTTACTCCATCCCCATGTTCAACCTGTCCCCATGGATAATATATGACCTGTTACTCCATCCCCATGTCCAACCTGTCCCCATGGGATAATATATGACCTGTTACTCCATCCCCATGATCAACCTGTCCCCATGGATAATATATGAACTGTCACTCCATCCCCATGTCCAATCTGTCCCCATGGGATAATATATGACCTGTCACTCCATCCCCATGTTCAACCTGTCCCCATGGGATAATATATGACCTGTTACTCCATCCCCATGTCCAACCTGTCCCCATGGGATAATATATGACCTGTTACTCCATCCCCATGTCCAACCTGTCCCCATGGATAATATATGACCTGTTTACTCCATCCCCATGTTCAACCTGTCCCCATGGATAATATATGACCTGTTACTCCATCCCCATGTCCAACCTGTCCCCATGGGATAATATATGACCTGTTACTCCATCCCCATGATCAACCTGTCCCCATGGATAATATATGACCTGTCACTCCATCCCCATGTCCAACCTGTCCCCATGGGATAATATATGAACCTGTTACTCCATCCCCATGTCCAACCTGTCCCCATGGGATAATATATGACCTGTTACTCCATCCCCATGTCCAACCTGTCCCCATGGGATAATATATATGACCTGTTACTCCATCCCCATGTCAACCTGTCCCCATGGATAATATATGACCTGTTACTCCATCCCCATGTCCAACCTGTCCCCATGGGATAATATATGACCTGTTACTCCATCCCCATGTCCAACCTGTCCCCATGGGATAATATATGACCTGTTACTCCATCCCCATGTTCAACCTGTCCCCATGGATAATATATGAATATATGTTACTCCAACCTGTCCCCATGATAATATATGAACTCACTCCATCCCCATGTCCAACCTGTCCCCATGGGATAATATATGACCTGTTACTCCATCCCCATGTTCAACCTGTCCCCATGGGATAATATATGACCTGTCACTCCATCCCCATGTCCAACCTGTCCCCATGGGATAATATATGACCTGTTACTCCATCCCCATGTTCAACCTGTCCCCATGGATAATATATGACCTGTTACTCCATCCCCATGTCCAACCTGTCCCCATGGGATAATATATGACCTGTTACTCCATCCCCATGTCCAACCTGTCCCCATGGATAATATATGACCTGTTACTCCATCCCCATGTTCAACCTGTCCCCATGGATAATATATGACCTGTTACTCCATCCCCATGTCCAACCTGTCCCATGGGATAATAATATATGACCTGTTACTCCATCCCCATGTTCAACCTGTCCCCATGGATAATATATGACCTGTCACTCCATCCCCATGTCCAATCTGTCCCCATGGGATAAATATATGACCTGTTACTCCATCCCCATGTTCAACCTGTCCCCATGGATAATATATGACCTGTTACTCCATCCCCATGTCCAACCTGTCCCCATGGGATAATATATGACCTGTTACTCCATCCCCATGTCCAACTGTCCCCAACCTGTTACTCCATCCCCATGTCCAACCTGTCCCCATGGATAATATATGACCTGTTACTCCATCCCCATGTCAACCTGTCCCCATGGGATAATATATGAACTGTTACTCCATCCCCATGATCCCCATGTCCAACCTGTCCCCATGGGATAATATATATATGACCTGTCCATCCTCCCATGTCCAATACTGTCCCCATGGGATAATATATGACCTGTTACTCCATCCCCATGTCAACCTGTCCCCATGGATAATATATGAATGACCTGTCACTCCATCCCCATGTCCAACCTGTCCCCATGGGATAATATATGACCTGTTACTCCATCCCCATGTTCAACCTGTCCCCATGGGATAATATATGACCTGTTACTCCATCCCCATGTCCAACCTGTCCCCATGGGATAATATATGACCTGTTACTCCATCCCCATGATCAACCCATGTGTCCCCATGGATAATATATGACCTGTTACTCCATCCCCATGTCCAACCTGTCCCCATGGGATAATATATGACCTGTTACTCCATCCCCATGTTCAACCTGTCCCCATGGGATAATATATGACCTGTTACTCCATCCCCATGTTCAACCTGTCCCCATGGATAATATATGACCTGTTTCACTCCATCCCCATGTCCAACCTGTCCCCATGGGATAATATATGACCTGTTACTCCATCCCCATGTCAACCTGTCCCCATGGATAATATATGACCTGTTACTCCATCCCCATGTCCAACCTGTCCCCATGGACCTGTTACTCCATCCCCATGATCAACCTGTCCCCATGGATAATATATACTCACATCCCCCATGTCCAACCTGTCCCCATGGGATAATATATGACCTGTTACTCCATCCCCATGTCCAACCTGTCCCCATGGATAATATATGAAGCTGTTACTCCATCCCCATGTCCAACCTGTCCCCATGGATAATATATAACCTGTTACTCCATCCCCATGTTCAACCTGTCCCCATGGATAATATATGACCTGTTACTCCATCCCCATGTCCAACCTGTTCCCATGGGATAATATATGACCTGTTACTCCATCCCCATGATCAACCCGTCCCCATGGATAATATATGAACTGTCACTCCATCCCCATGTCCAATCTGTCCCCATGGGATAATATATGAACTGTCACTCCATCCCCATGTTCAACCTGTCCCCATGGGATAATATATGACCTGTTACTCCATCCCCATGTCCCCATGGATAATAACCTGTCCCCATGGATAATATATGACCTGTTACTCCATCCCCATGTTCAACCTGTCCCCATGGATAATATATGACCTGTTACTCCATCCCCATGATCAACCCTGTCCCCATGGATAATATATGAACTGTCACTCCATCCCCATGTCCAATCTGTCCCCATGGGATAATATATGACCTGTACTCCATCCCCATGTTCAACCTGTCCCCATGGATAATATATGACCTGTTACTCCATCCCCATGTCCAACCTGTCCCCATGGGATAATATATGACCTGTTACTCCATCCCCATGTCAACCTGTCCCCATGGATAATATATGACCTGTTACTCCATCCCCATGTCAACCTGTCCCCATGGATAATATATGACCTGTTACTCCATCCCCATGTCCAACCTGTCCCCATGGGATAATATATGACCTGTTACTCCATCCCCATGTTCAACCTGTCCCCATGGATAATATATGACCTGTTACTCCATCCCCATGTCCAACCTGTCCCCATGGGATAATATATATGACCTGTTACTCCATCCCCATGTTCAACCTGTCCCCATGGATAATATATGACCTGTTACTCCATCCCCATGTCCAACCTGTCCCCATGGATAATATATGACCTGTTTACTCCATCCCCATGTCAACCTGTCCCCATGGATAATATATGACCTGTCACTCCATCCCCATGTCCAACCTGTCCCCATGGGATAATATATGACCTGTCACTCCATCCCCATGTTCAACCTGTCCCCATGGGATAATATATGACCTGTTACTCCATCCCCATGTCAACCTGTCCCCATGGATAATATATGACCTGTTACTCCATCCCCCAACCTGTCCCCATGGGATAATATATGACCTGTTACTCCATCCCCATGTCCAACCTGTCCCCATGGGATAATATATGACCTGTTACTCCATCCCCATGTCAACCTGTCCCCATGGGATAATATATGACCTGTTACTCCATCCCCATGTCCAACCTGTCCCCATGGGATAATATATGACCTGTTACTCCATCCCCATGTTCAACCTGTCCCCATGGATAATATATGACCTGTTACTCCATCCCCATGTCCAACCTGTCCCCATGGGATAATATATGACCTGTTACTCCATCCCCATGTCCAACCTGTCCCCATGGATAATATATGACCTGTTACTCCATCCCCATGTTCAACCTGTCCCCATGGATAATATATGACCTGTTACTCACTGCACTCCATCCCCATGTCCAACCTGTCCCCATGGGATAATATATGACCTGTACTCCATCCCCATGATCAACCCTGTCCCCATGGATAATATATGAACCTGTCACTCCATCCCCATGTCCAACCTGTCCCCATGGATAATATATGAACTGTCACTCACTCCATCCCCATGTCCAACCTGTCCCCATGGGATAATATATGACCTGTTACTCCATCCCCATGTTCAACCTGTCCCCATGGGATAATATATGACCTGTTACTCCATCCCCATGTCAACCTGTCCCCATGGGATAATATATGACCTGTTACTCCATCCCCATGTCCAACCTGTCCCCATGGGATAATATATGACCTGTTACTCCATCCCCATGTTCAACCTGTCCCCATGGATAATATATGACCTGTTACTCCATCCCCATGTCCAACCTTGTCCCCATGGATAATATATGACCTGTTACTCCATCCCCATGTTCAACCTGTCCCCATGGATAATATATAACCTGTTACTCCATCCCCATGTTCAACCTGTCCCCATGGATAATATATGACCTGTTACTCCATCCCCATGTCCAACCTGTTCCATGGGATAATATATGACCTGTTACTCCATCCCCATGATCAACCCTGTCCCCATGGATAATATATGAACTGTCACTCCATCCCCATGTCCAATCTGTCCCCATGG
>CM046659.1:2715943-2752347 GCA_025594165.1 Tamias sibiricus
ATAATATATGAACTGTCACTGTTTTCACCATGTCATCTGTCCCCATGGGTTATTATATGAACCTGTCACTCACATCCCCATGTTAAAACCTGTTCCCCATGGTTAATATAAGGGACCTGGTTACTCCCATCCCATGTCCAACCTGTCCCCATGTTAATATATAAGCTGTTATCCTATCCCATGTCCAACCTGTCCCTAGGGTATAATATATAACTGTTACTCCTTCCCATGTTCAACCTGTCTCAATCTCCTCTCTTTTCCTCCTCCTCCGTTTGTTGCTGTTGGAGAGATGGACGCAGGTTGACATGGGGATGGGAGTAACAGGTTATTTATTATCCATGGACAGGTTGGACATGGGGGATGGAGTAAATCAGCTTATATTTTTATACATGGGGACAGGTTGGATACATGGGGATGGAGGAGTAACAGGTTTATATTTTAATCCATGGGGTACAGGTTGAACTTGGGGATGGATTGTGACAGGTCTATCTATATTAATCCTTGGGGACAGGTATTGGTCATGAGGGAATACTGATGGACAGTTCTTATATTATATCCTTGGGGACAGGGTTGGATCATGGTGATAGGAGTAACAGGTCATATATTATCCCATTGGAGTATCAAAGTTGGACTTGGGGATGGTTAGTAACAGTAAAAAGTAACAGGTAATTATATTATTCCCATGGGTACAAGTTTGGACAGGGGGTTGGAGTAATCAGGTCATATATTGTCCCCACCATGGGGAACAAGGTTGAAAACATGGGTGATGGAGTGAGCAGGTCAAATATTATTCACAAAGAGGACAGACTTGGACATGGGGGATTGGACAGTGACAGGTTCATATCATAATTCTATGGGGACATGGGTTTGAAACATTGGGGATTGGATAGTCACAGGTCATATATTATCCCATGGGGGACAGGTTTGGGACATGGGGCATGGAGTTAACAAGTCAATATATTATCCCATGGGGGGCAGGTTGGCCATGGGGATGGTGTGAGTACCAGGTCATATATTATCCCATAGGGACACAGTTTGAACATGGGGATGGAGTAACCAGGTTATATTAGTTATCAATGGGGACAGGCTTTGAACATGGGGATGGAGTAACATAGTCATCATATTATCTCATGGGGACAAGTAGTACATGAGGAACAAAATGGAGTGTGAACACGTCATATATTATCCCCATGGGGATAAGGTTGAAACATGGGGTATGGAGTTACAATTCAAATATAATCTCCATGGGGACAGATTGGACATGGGGGATGCAGTGACAGTTCATATGATAATCATGGGGACAGGTTTTGATCATGGGGATGGAGTAACAGGTCTATTTATTAATCCCAAGAGAAGCAGGTTGACATAGGGGGGGGGAGGAGCAGGTCATATTTTTATCCATGGGGACAGGTTGAACATGGGGATGGAGTAAGCAGGTCTATATTATTATCCATGGGGACAGGTTTGGACATGGGGATGGAGTAACAGCTTATATATTTATCCATGGGGACAGGATGGACATGGGGTATGGAGTAACAGGTCATAATATTTATCCCATGGGGACAGGCTTGAACAAGGAATGGATTAACAGACTGTATATTATCCCATGGTTGACATGGACATGGGGATGGAGTAACAGGTCATATATTATCACATGGGGAACAAGGTTGGACATGGGGATGGTGTGACAGGTCATATATTATCCCATGGGACAAGAATGGA
This sequence comes from Tamias sibiricus, assembly GCA_025594165.1. Classification (NCBI taxonomy): domain Eukaryota; kingdom Metazoa; phylum Chordata; class Mammalia; order Rodentia; family Sciuridae; genus Tamias; species Tamias sibiricus. The sequence continues at coordinate 2,717,666 of CM046659.1, forward strand.
CATGGGGTTGGGATAACATGTGATATTCATGGGGAAGGTTGAAAAACCATGGGGTTGGTGTGACAGGTCATATATTATCCCATGGGGACAGAGTAACAGGTCATATATTATCCCATGGGGACCAGGTTGGCACATGGGGATGGAGAGTAACAGGTCATATATTATCCCATGGGGACAGGTTGGACATGGGGGATGGAGTGGACAGGTCATATATTTATCCCCATGGGGACAGGATTGAACATGGGGATGGAGTGACAATTCATACATTATCCCATGGGGGACAGATTGGACATGGGGATGCAACTAGTGACAGTTCATATATTATCCATGCGGGACGGGTTGATCATTGGAGATGGAGTAACAGGTCATATATTATCCCATTGGGGGGGGACATGGTTGGACATGGGGATGGGAGTAAACAGGTCCATGTATTATCCCATGAGGGACAGGTTGAACATGGGGATGGATAGTAAACAGGTTTATATAGTATCAATGGGGACAGGTTGACATGGGGATGGAGTCACAAGTGCATTTATATTATCCATGGGGAAAAGTTGGACATGGGAATGGAGTTGACAGGACATATATTATCCCATGGGGACAGGTTGAACATGGGGATGGAGTAGAGTGACACAATTCATATATTATCCCATGGGGACAGTTGGACATGGGGATGGAGCAGTGCAGTTCATATATTATCCCATGGGTACGGACTTGATCATGGGGATGGAGTAACAGAGTCATATATTATCCCATGGGAAGAAGGTTTGTAACATGGGGGATGTAGTTAACAGGAGTTATATATTATCCATGGGGACAGGTTGGACATGGTGGATGGCAGTAACAGTAACAGGGTTATATATTATCCATGGAACAGGTTGGACATGGGGATGAGGTAACCAGGGTCATAGATTATCCCCATGGGGACCGTTGAACATGGGATAGAGTACACATGCTTATATATTATCCATGGGGAACAGGTTTGGACATGGGGATGGGAGTAACAGGTCATATATTATCCCATGGGGACAGGTTGAACATGGGGATGGAGTTGACAGGTCATATATTATCCCATGGGGAAAGGATTGGACATGGGGATACTAGTGATTCAGTTCATATATTATCCATCGGGGATGGGTTGATCATGGGGATTGATAGTAACAGGTCATATATTATCCCATGGGGACACAGGTTCGACATGGGCGAATGGAACGTTACAGGTCATATAATTATCCCATGGGGGGACAGGTTTGAACATTGGGGATGGAGTAAAGGTTATATATTATCCATGGGACAGGTTGGACATGGGATGGAGTAAGTAACCGCTTATATATTATTACTATGGGGGGACAGGTTGGACATGGGGATGGTAGTAACAGGGTCCTATATTATACCATGGGGACGGTTTGAATCATGGGGATGGAGTGGACAGGTCATATATTATCCCATGGGGACAGATTGGACATGGGAAGTGGAGTGAGCAAGTTAATATATTATCCATGGGGACGGCGTTGATCATGGGGATAGAGTAAAATTATCCATGGTCATATATTTAATCCATGGAGGAGACAAGTTGGACTTTGGGGATGGTGAGTAACAGGTCATTTATATTTCCCCTAGGGTTACAAGTGTGTACATGGGGTATGGAGTATCAGGTCATATATTATCCATGGGGACAGGGTTGATCATTGGTGATGGAGTGACAGTCAATATATTATTACCCATGTGGACAGGTGAACATGGGGGATGGAAGTAACAGGTTATATTATGGAGTGACAGTCACCATGGGGACATGTTGAACATGGGGATGGAGTAACAAGTACATATATATATCCATGGGGACAAGTTGGGACATGGAGGATGGAGTAACAGGTATATATATTATCCCATGGGGACCTGGTTGGATAAGGGGATGGAGTAACATGGTCATATATTTCCCCATAGGGGACAAGTTTGGAACATGGGGATGGAGTAAGCAGTAAACAGGGTATATAGTATCAATGGGGACAGGTTGAAACATGGGGATGGAGTAACAAAGTACATATATTATCCCATGGGGACATGGTGGACAATGGGATGGAGTGACAGGTACATAAATTTATCCCATGGGGACAGGTTGAACATGGGAGATGGGTGATAGGAGATAACAGGACAATTCATATATAATCCATGGGTACAGATTGGACATGGGGATGCATAGGAGAGTCCATATATTATCCATGGGGATGGGTTGATCATGGGATGGAGTAACAGGGATATTATTATCCATCGGGAAACAGGTTGGACATGGGGATGGAGTAACAGGTCATATATTATCCATGGGGGGAACAGAAGTTGAACATGAGGATGGAGTAACAGGTTGTTATATATTATCCATGGGACCGGTTGGACATGGGGATGGAGTAACAGCTTTATATACTTATCATGGGGACAGGTTGGAAATGGGGATGGAGTTGTAACAGGTCAATATTATCATCCACCATGGGGATACAGGTTGAACATGGGGATGGAGTTCACCCGGTCAGATATTATCCCATGGGGAAAGATTGGACATGGGGATACAGTGACAGTTCATATATTATTCATGGGGATGGGTTGATCATGGGATGGTGAGTAACAGGTCATATCATTATCCCATCGGGGGACAGGTTGGACTTGGGGATGGAGTACAGTAGTAACAGGTCATATATTATCCCATGGGGGACATGGTTGGACATGGGGGTTGGAGTGACAGGGTCATATATTATCCATGGGACAGGTTGAAGCATGGGGAGAGAGTGGACAGTTCATATATTATCCATGGGGACAGATTGGACATGGGGATGCGAGTGACAGTTCATATATTTATCCCATGGGGACGGGTTGATCATGGGGATGGTAGTACAGGTCATATATTATCCCGATGGGAACAGGTTGGGACCATGGGGGATTGGAGTAGTAACAGGTCATATATTATCCCATGGGGACAGGTTGAACATGGGGATGGAGTAACAGATTTTATATATTATCCAGGTCACAGGTTGGATATGGGGATGGTAAGTATAGCCTTATATATTAATCCATGGGGACAGGTTAGGACATGGAGGGATGGAGTAACAGGTCATATATTATCCCATGGGGACAGGTTCTGAACTACATGGGGATGGTTAGTTGAAGGTCCATATATTATCCCATGGGGACAGATTGGACCATGGGATAACAGTGACGTTCAGGTCGTACCATAATTATTCCCATGGGGATGGGTTGATCATGGGGATGGAGTAACAGGTTCATATATTATCCTGGGGACAGGTTGGGGACATGGGGATGGAGTAAACAGGTCATATATTATCCCATGGGGACAGGTTGGACATGGGGATGGAGTAGCAGGTCATTATTATTATCCCATGGGGACAGGTTGAACATGGGGAAGGAGAGACAGTTCAAATATTATCCATGGGGACAAGATTGGACATGGGGATGCAGTGACAGTTCATATATTATCCATGGGGACGAATTGATCATGGGGATGGAGTAACAGGTCATATATTATCCCATGGGTAACAGGTTGGACATGGGGATGTGAGTAGCAGGTCATATATTATCCATGGGGACAGGTTGAACATGGGGATGGAGTAACAGGTTATATATTATCCATGGAACAGGTTTGGAACATGGGGATGGAGAGTAACAGCTTATATTTATTATCCATGGGGGACAGGTTGGACATGGGGATGGAGAGTAACAGGTTCATATATTATCCCATGGGGACAGGTTGTTGATACATGGGGATGGAGGATCAAGTGACAGGTCATATATTATCCCATGGGGAAAGATTGGACATGGGGATACAGTGACAGTTCATATATTATCCATGGGGATGGGTTTGATCATGGGGATGGAGTAAGTAACAGGTCATATATTATCCCATGGGGACAGGTTAGACATGGGGATGGAGTAACAGGTCATATATTTTATCCCATGGGGACAGGTTGAACATGGGGATGGAAGTAACAGGTTATATATTATCCATGGGACAGGTTGGACATGGGGATGGTTGTAACAGTTCTTAAAATATTATACATTGGGGACCAGGTTGGACATGGGGATGGGAGTAACAAGGGTCATATATTATTCCATGGGGAACAGGTTGAACATGGGGATGGAGGCAGTGACAGGGTCATATATTATCCCATGGGGGACAGATTGGGACATGGGCGATGGAAGTACAGTGACAGTTCATATATTATCCATGGTGGCACGGGTTGATCATGGGGGATTAGAGTAAAACAGGTTATATATTATCACATGGAGACAAGTTGGACATTGGGGATGGAGTTAACAGGTCAATATATTATCCGATGGGTACAAGTTTGACATGGGGGATGGAGTATACAGGTCTTGATATATTATCCCATGGGGACAGGTTGAAACATGGTGATGGAGTGACAGGTCATATTATTATCCCATGAGGACAGGTTGGAACATGTGGGGATGGTCACAGTAACAGGTTATATATTTATCAATGGGGACATGTTGAACATGGGGATGGAGTAACAGGTTACATATATTATTCCATGGGGACAAGTTGGACATGGGGAATGGAGAGTAACAGGTATATATTATCCCATGGGGACAAGTTGGATATGGGGATGGAGCGAGTACATGGTCATATATTATCCCATGGAACAAGTTGAATCATGGGGATGGAGTGACAGGTCATATTATTATCCCATGGGGACAGAGTTGGTCATTGGGGATAATGTGGGACTGACAACAGTCATATATTTATCATGGGTGACAGGATGACATGGGATGGAGTAACAAGTTCATATATTATCCCATGGGGACAGGGCTGACATGGGATGGAAGTGACAGGTCATATATTATCCCATGGGGACAGGGTTGAACATGGGGGTTGGAGTGACAATTATATAATTATCCCATGGGGACAGATTGGACATGGGGATTGCATATGAGAGTTCAGTAATATTATCCCATGGGGACGGGTTGATCATGGGGATGGAAGTAACAGGTAGATATTATATTACAGTTTCCCATGGGATGTGATTAATCAGGATTAATATCCATGGACATGGGGATGGAGTAACAGGTCATAAATATTATCCCATGGGGACAGGGTTGAACATTGGGATGGTTAGAGTAACAGGTTTATATAGTTATCCCATGGGACAGGTTGGACATGGGGATGGAGTAACAGTCATTTATATTATCCATGGGGACAACCGGTTGGACATGGGGAATGGGAGTGTGACCAGGGGATCATATATTATCCATGGGGACAGGTTGAACATGGGGATGGAGTGACAATTCATATATTTGTCCATGGGGACAGATTGGACATGGGGATGTACATGTGACAGTTCATATATATTATCCATGGGGATGGGTTTGATAATGGGGAGATGGTGTAGTAACAGGTCATATATTATCCATGGGAACAAGGTTGGTACTATAGGGGATGGAGTAACAGGTCATATATTATCCATGGGGACAGGTTATGAACATGGGGATGGAGTAACAGGTTATATATTTCCCATGGACAGGTTGGAACATGGGGGATGGGAGAAAAGTAACAGGCTTCATATATTATCCATGGGGACAGGTTGGACATGGGGATGGAGTAACAGGTCATATATTATCCATGGGGAAGGTTGAACATGGGGATGGAGTGGGGGAGTGCCAGGTCATATATTATCCCCATGGGAACAGATTGGGACATGGGGATTACAGTGACAGTTCATATATTATCCATGGGGACAGGATTGATCATGGGGATTGGAGTAACAGGTCTATATTATCCATGGGGTACAGGTTGGATTCATGGGGATGGAGTAAACAGGTCATATATTATATCCCATGGGGACAGGTTGGGACATGGGGATGGGAGTAGCAGGTCATATATTATCCACATGGGGACAGGTTGGAACATGGGGGGATGGAGTGACAGCTTATATATTTATACATGGGGACAGGTTGGACATGGGGATGGAGTAACAGTTCATATATTATCCATGGGGACAGGTTGATACATGGGGATGGAGTGAGCACGGTCCATATATTATCTCCATGTACAGGTTGGATACTGTGACATGGTTCTTATATTATCCATGGGGACAGGTTGGACATGGGGATGGAGTAACAGGTCATATATTATCCATGGGGACAGGTGTGACATGGGGAGCTGGAGTTAACAGGTCATATATTATTTTCCCATGGGACAAGTTTGAACATGGGAATTGGAGTAGGGATATATTATCCATGTGGACAGGTTTGAACATTGAAGGTTTGGAGGGACATGTATTATTATCCATGGGACAGGTTTGAACATGGGGATGGAAGTAACAGGTTATATATTATCCATGGGGGACAGGTTGGACATGGGGATGGAGTAACAGTGTCATATATTATCCCATGGGGACCAGGTTGAACATGGGGATGGAGTGTAACAGGTTCATATATTATCCCATGGGGACACTGGTTGTAAATGGATTGAGTAGCAACGCTGTCATATATTATCCCATGGGGAACAAAGTTTGACATGGGATGGAGTTAGTAGGAGTAACAGGTCATATATTATCCATGGGGACAGGTTGACATGGGGAAAGGAGTAAACAGGTCATCATATATTTTCCCATGAGGACAGGTTGGACATGGGGATTGGAATGAACAGGTCAAATCATATTATCCCATGGGGACAGGTTGAAACATGGGGATGGAGTGACAAAGTTCATATATTATCCCATGGGGACAGATTGGACATGGGGATGCATGTGACAGTTTATATATTATCCATGGGATGGTGTTGATCATGGGGATGGAGTAACAGGTCATATATTATCCCATGGGAACAGGTTGGACATGGGGATGGAGTTGAGTCAGGTCATATATTATCCATGGGGAACCACAGGTTGAACATGGGGATGGAAGTAAACAGGTTATATATTATCCATGGGACAGGTTCGACATGGGGATGGAGTAACAGCTTATATATTATCCCATGGGGACAAGTTTGGACATGGGGATGGGAGTAACAGGTCATATATTATCCATGGGGGACAGGTTGAACCCATGGGGATGGAAAGTGACTGGTCATATATTTATCCCATGGGGGACAGATTGGACATGGGGATACGTGTGACAGTTCCATATATTATATCATGGGATGGGTTGATCATGGGGATGGGAGTAGGAAAAAGGTCATTTATTATCCCATGGGGACAGGGTTGGACATGGGGATGGAGTAACAGGGTCATATATTATCCCATGGAGTACAGGTTGAACATGGGGATGGAGTAACAGGTTATATATTATCAAATGGGGACAGGAGTTGAACATGGGGATGGAGTAACAAGTTCATATATTATCCATGGGGACGAGTTGGACATGGGAATTGGGTGACAGGTTCATATATTATCCCATGGGGACAGGGTTGAATCGATGGGATGGAGTGACAATTCATTATATTATCCCATGGGGACAGAGGTTGGACATGGGGATGGAGTAGCAGGTCATATATTATCCATGGGGACAGGTTTGAACATGGGGATGGAGTAACAGGTTATATATTTATTATGGATTTTCTATGGGACAGGGTGGACATGGGGATGGATTAACAGCTTATATTATTATCCATTCGGGGGAACAGGTTGGACATGGGGATGGATTAACAGGTCATATATTATCCATGGGACAGGTTGAAGATGGAGATGGAGTAACGTGACAGGTCCATATATTATCCATGGGGACAGATTGGACATGGGGATACAGTGACAGTTCATATATTATCCATGGGGCGGGTTGATCATGGGGATAGAGTAACAGGTCATATATTATCTCATGGGGACAAGTTGGACATGGGGATGGTTTGTAACAGGTCATATATTATCCCATGGGGACAAGTTTGACATGGGGATGGAGTAACATATCATATATTATCCATGGGGAAGGTTGAACATGGGGATGGTGTGGACAGGTCATTTTATTATCACATGGGGCAGATTGGACATGGGGATACAGTGACAGTTCATATATTATCCATGGGGTTGGGATGATCCATGGGGATGGAGTAACAGGTCATATATTATCCCATGGGGACAGGTTGGACATGGGGATGGATGGAGTGACAGGTCATATATTATCCCATGGGGACAGGTTTGAACATGGGGATGGAGTGACAATTTCTTACATTATCCCATGGGGACAGATTGGACATGGGGATGCAGTGACAGTTCATATATTATCCATGCGGGACGGGTGATCATGGAGATGGAGTAACAGGTCATATATTATCCCATGGGGACAGGTTGGACATGGGGATGGAGTAACAGGTCATTGTATTATCCCATGAGGACAGGTTGAACATGGGGATGGATTAACTGGTTATATAGTATCAATGGGGACAGGTTGAACATGGGGATGGAGAGTCACAAGTCATATATTATCCATGGGGACAAGTTGGACATGGGAATGGAGTGACAGGGACATATATTATCCATGGGGGACAGGTTGGAACATGGGGATGGAGTGACAATTCATATTATTATCCCATTGGGGACAGATTGGACATGGGGATGCCAGTGACAGTTCATATATTATCCATGGGTACGAATTGATCATGGGGATGGAGTAACAGGTCATATATTATCCCATGGGAAAAGGTTGTACATGGGGGATGTAGTAGCAGGTCATATATTATCCATGGGGACAGGTTGAACATGGGGATGGAAGTAACAGGTTATATATTATCCATGGAACAGGTTGGACATGGGGATGGAGTAACAGCTTATATATTATCCATGGGGACAGGTTGGACATGGGGATGGAGTAACAGGTCATATATTATCCCATGGGGACAGGTTGAACATGGGGATGGAGTGACAGGTCATATATTATCCCATGGGGAAAAGATTGGACATGGGGATACAGTGACAGTTCATATATTATCCATGGGATGGGTTGATCATGGGGATGGAGTAACAGGTCATTATATTATCCCATGGGGACAGGTTAGACATGGGGATGGGAGTAACAGGTCATATATTATCCATGGGGACAGGTTGAACATGGGGATGGAGTAAGTACAGGTTATTTTATATTATCCATGGGACAGGTTGGACATGGGGATGGAGTAACAGCTTATATATTATACATGGGGACAGGTTGGACATGGGGATGGAGTAACAGGTCATATATTATACCATGGGGACAGGTTGAACATGGGGATGGGAGTGACAGGTCATATATTATCCCATGGGGGACAGATTGGACATGGGAATGTACAGTGACAGTTCATATATTATCCATGGGGAACGGGTTGATCATGGGGATAGAGTAAACAGGTCATATATGATCCCATGGAGACAAGTTGGACTTGGGGATGGAGTAAAGGTCATATATTATCCCATGGGTACAAGTTTGACATGGGGATGGAGTATTCAGGTCATATATTATCCATGGGGGGTTGGACATGGGACAGGTTGAACATGGTGATGGAGTGACAGGTCATATATTATCCCATGAGGACAGGTTGAACATGGGGATGGAGTAACAGGTTATATATTATCAATGGGGACATGTTGAACATGGGGATGGAGTAACAAGTCATATATATTCCATGGGGACAGTTGGACATGGGGATGGAGTAAACAGGTAATATATTATCCCATGGGGACCCGGTTGGATATGGGGATGGAGTAACTGGTCATATATTATCCCATGGGGACAAGTTTGGACATGGGGATGGAGTAACAGGTTATATAGTATCAATGGGGACAGGTTGAACATGGGGATGGAGTAACAAGTCATATATTATCCATGGGGACATGTTGGACATGGGAATGGAGTGACAGGACCATATATTATCCATGGGGACAGGTTGAACATGGGGATAAAGTGACAATTCATATATTATCCCATGGGGACAGATTGGACATGGGGATGCATTGAGAGTTCATATATTTATCCATGGGGATGGGTTGATCATGGGGATGGGGAGTAACAGTTAGTAAATTGGACAAGGGGTTCGGAGTCATATATTATCCCATGGGGAACAGGTTGGACATGGGGATGGAGTAACAGGTCATATATTATCCATGGGGACAGGTTGAACATGAGGATGGGGGGAGTAACAGGTTATATATTATCCATGGGACAGGTTGGAACATGGGGATGGAGTAGTAACAGCTTATATATTATCCATGGGGACAGGTTGGATATGGGGATGGAGTAAACAGGTCATATATTATCCCATGGGGACAGGTTGAACATGGGGATGGAGTCACAGGTCTATATTATCCCATGGGGAAAGATTGGACATGGGGATACAGTGACAGTTCATATATTATTCATTGGGGATGGGTTGATCATGGGGATGGAGAGTAACAGGTCATATATTATCCCATGGGGACAGGTTGGACATGGGGATGGAGTAAACAGGTCATATATTATCCCATGGGGACAGGGATGGACATGGGGATGGAGTAGCAGGTCATTATATATTATACCATGGGAACAGGTTTGGAACATGGGGATGGAGTGACAGTTCAATATTATCCATGGGGACAGATTGGACATGGGGATGCAGTAGTGACAGTTCTTATATTATCCATGGGGACGAATTGATCATGGGGATGAGTCAGTAACAGGTCATATATTATCCCATGGGAAAAGGTTGTGACATGGGGATGTAGTAGCAGGTCATATATTATCCATGGGGACAGGTTGAACATGGGGATGGAGTAAACAGGTTATATATTATCCATGGACAGGTTGGACATGGGGATGGAGTAAACAGCTTATATATTATCCATGGGGACAGGTTGGACATGGGGATGGAGTAACAGGTTCATATATTATCCCATGGGGACAGGTTGAACATGGGGATGGAGTGACAGGTCATATATTATCCCATGGGGAAAGATTGGACATGGGGATACAGTGACAGTTCATATATTATCCATGGGGATGGGTTGATCATGGGGATGGAGTAACAGGTTCATATATTTATCCCATGGGGACAGGTTAGACATGGGATGGAGTAACAGGTCATATATTATCCATGGAGACAGGTTGAACATGGGGATGGAGTAACAGGTTATATATTATCCATGGGGACAGGTTGGACATGGGGATGGAGTGAGTAACAGTTATATATTATACATGGGGACATGTTGGACATGGGGATGGAGTAACAGGTCATATATTATACCATGGGGACAGGTTGAACATGGGGATGGAGTGACAGGTCATATATTATCCATGGGGACAGATTGGACATGGGAATACAGTGACAGTTCATATATTATCCATGGGGACGGGTTGATCATGGGGATAGAGTAACAGGTCATATATTATCCCATGGAGACAAGTTGGACTTGGGGATGGAGTAAAAGTAAACAGGTCATATATTATTCCCAATGGGTACAAGTTGACTATGGGGATGGAGTATCAGGTCATATATTATCCATGGGGACAGGTTGAACATGGTGATGGAGTGACAGGTCATATATATATCCCATGAGGACAGGTTGAACATGGGGATGGAGTAACCTATCAGGTTTATATATTATCATGGGACATGGTTGAACATGGGGATGGAGTAACAAGTCATATATTATCCATGGGGACAAGTTGGACATGGGGATGGAGTAACAGGTCATATATTTATCCATGGGGACCGGTTGGATATGGGGATGGAGTAACTGGTCATATATTATCCCCATGGGGACAAGTTTGAACATGGGGATGGAGTAACAGGTTATATAGTATCAATGGGGACAGGTTGAACCATGGGGATGGAGTAACAAGTCATATATTATCCATGGGGACATGTTGGACATGGGAATGGAGTGACAGGACATATATTATCCCATGGGGACAGGTTGAACATGGGGATGGAGTGACAATTCATATATGTATCCCATGGGGACAGATTGGACATGGGGATGCAGTGAGAGTTCATATATTATCCATGGGGATGGGTTGATCATGGGGATGGAGTAACAGGTCATATATTATCCCATGGGAACAGGTTGGACATGGGGTATGGAGTAACAGGTCATATATTATCCATGGGGACAGGTTGAACATGAGGATGGAGTAACAGGTTATATATTATCCATGGGACAGGTTGGACATGGGGATGGAGTAACAGTAACAGCTTATATATTATCCATGGGGACAGGTTGGACATGGGGATGGTAGTAACAGGTCATATTATTATCCCATGGGGACAGGTTGAACATGGGGATGGAGTTGTACAGGTCATATATTATCCCATGGGAAAGATTGGGACATGGGGATTACAGTGACAGTTCATATATTATTCATGGGGATGGGTTGATCATGGGGATGGTAGTAACAGGTCATATATTATCCTATGGGGACAGGTTTGGACTATGGGGATGGAGTAAACAGGTCACATATATTATCCCATGGGGACAGGTATGGACATGGGGATGGAGTTAGCAGGTCATATATTATACCATGGGAACAAGGTTGAACATGGGGATGGAGTGACAGTTCAAATATTATCCATGGGGGGACAGATTGGACATGGGGATGCAGTGGACCGTTCATATATTATCCATGGGGACGAATTGATCATGGGGATGGAGTAACAGGTCATATATTTATCCATGGGAAAAGGTATGTACATGGGGATTGTAGTAGCAGGTCATATATTATCCATGGGGACAGGTTGAACATGGGGATGGAGTAACAGGTTATATATTATCCATGGTACAGGTTGGACATGGGGATGGAAGTAACAGCTATATATATTATCCATGGGGGGACAGGTTGGACATGGGGATGGAGTAACAGGTCATATATTATCCATGGGGACAGGTTGAACATGGGGATGGAGTGACAGGTCATATATTATCCTTATGGGGAAAGATTGGACATGGGGATACAGTGACAGGTTCATTTATTATCCATGGGGATGGGTTGATTCATGGGGGATGGAGTAAACAGGTCATATATTATCCCATGGGGACAATGTTTAGACATGGGGATGGAGTAACAGGTATATATTATCCATGGGGGACAGGTTGATTGAACATGGGGATGGAGTAAACAGGTTATATATTATCCATGGGACAGGTTTGGACATGGGGGATGGAGTAACAGGTTATATATTATACATGGGGACAGGTTGGACATGGGGATGGAGTCGTAACAGGTATATATTTATCCATGGGGACAGGTTGGAACAAGGGTATGGAGTATACTAGGACAGGTATATTTATCCCATGGGGACCAGATTGAACATGGGGAATAAAGTGACAAGTTCATATATTATCCCATGGGGAGGGGATTGATCATGGGGGATTTTGGAGTATTGTAGGTGTCATATATATTATCCCATGGAGGACAAGTTTGGATTTGGGGATGGAGTAAAGGGTCATATATTATCCCATGGGTACAAGTTTGACATGGGGATGGAGTAACAGGTCATAATATTATCCATGGGGACAGGTTGAACATGGGTGATGGAGTGAACAGGTCATAATCATTATCCATGAGGACAGGTTGGACATGGGGATGGTTATGTAACAGGTTTATATATTATCAATGGGGACATGTTGAATCATGGGGATGGAGTAACAACATGTCATATATTATTCCGCATGGGGACAGTTGGACATGGGGATTGGAGTAACAGGTATTATATTATCCCATGGGGACCGGTTGGATGATTGGGGATGGGAGTAACCTGGTCATATATTATCCATGGGGACAAGTGGTTGGACATGGGGATGGAGTAACAGGTTATATATCTATCCCCATGGGGACAGGTTGAACATGGGGATGGAAGTAACAAGGTCATATATTATCCCATGGGGACAGAGTTGGACATGGGAATGGAGTGACAGGACATATATTATCCCATGGGACAGGTGGAACATGGGGATAAAGTGACAATTCATATATTATCCATGGGGACAGATTGGACATGGGGATGATGCAGTGCCTTTTAGAGTTCATATATTATCCATTGGGACGGGTTGATCATGGGGATGGAGTAACAGGTCATATATTATCCATGGGAACAGGTTGGACATGGGGATGGAGTTTAGTAACAGGTCATATTATTATCCATGGGGACAGGGTTGAACATGAGGATGGAGTAACAGGTTATATATTATCCATGGGACAGGTTGGACATGGGGATGGAGTAAACAGCTTATATATTATCCATGGGGACAGGTTGGACATGGGGATGGAGTAACAGGTCATATATTATCCCATGGGGAACAGGTTTTGAACATGGGGATGGAGTCACAGGTCTATATTATCCCATGGGGCAAGATTGGGAACTGGGATACAGTGACAGTTCATATATTATTCATGGGGATGGGTTGATCATGGGGATGGAGTAACAGGTCATATATTATCCCATGGGCCGACAGGTTGGGACATGGGGATGGAGTAACAGGGTCATATATTTATCCATGGGGACAGGTTTGGACATTGGGGATGGTGTAACAGGTCAATATATTATCCCATGGGGACAGGTTTGGACATTGGGGATGGAGTAGCAGGTCATATATTATTCCATGGGACAGGTTGAACATGGGGATGGAGTGACAGTTCATAATATTATCCATGGGGACAGATTGGACATGGGGATGCAGTGACAGTTCATATATTATCCATGGGGGACGTGTTTGATCATGGGGATGGAGTAACAGGTCCTCATATATTATCACCATGGGAACAGAGTTTTGGACATGGGATGGAGTAGATCAGGTCATATATTATCCATGGGGACAGGTTGAACATGGGGATGGGAGTAAAAATTTTGTATTTATTATCCATGGGACAGGTTGGACATGGGGATCGGTGTAGTAACAGCTATTTATATTATCCATGGGGACAGGTTGGACATGGGGATGGAGTAACAGGTCATATATTATCCCATGGGGGACCGGTTGAACATGGGGATGGAGTAACAGGTCATATATTATCCCATGGGGACAGTTGTTACTGGGGATTGGAGTAGCAGGTTGTATATTTTTTTCCCATGGGGGACAAAGTTTGACATTTGGGGATGGAGTAACAGGTCATATATTATCCAATGGGGGACAGGTTGAACATGGGGGGAGGGATAGTAACAGGTCATATTATTTATCCCATGAGGACAGGTTGGACATGGGGATCGGAATGACAGGTAATATATTATCCCATGGGGAAATGTTGAGCATGGGGGATGGAGTGAAAGTTTCATATATTATCCCATGGGGGACAGATTGGACATAGGGGATGCAGTGACAGTTTATATATTATCCATGGGGATGGGTTGATCATGGGGATGGAGTAACAGGTCATATATTATCACCATGGAACAGGTTGGACATGGGGAGTGGAGTAGAGGTCATATTTAATCCATCGGAACAGGTTTTGAACATGGGGATGGACGTAACAGGTTATATATCTATCCATGGGACATGTTCGACATGGGGATGGAGGTAACAGCTTATATATTATCCCAAGGGGGGACAAGTTTGGACATGGGGATGGAGTATAACAGGTCATATATTATCATGGGACAGGTTTGAACATGGGGATGGAGTGACAGGTCATATATTATCCCATGGGGACTAGATTGGACATGGGGATACAGTGACAGTTCATAAATTTATCATGGGGATGGGTTGATCCATGGGGATGGAGTAAAGTAACAGGTCATATATTATCCCATGGGGACAGGTTGGTCATGGGGGGATGGAGTAACAGGTCATATATTATCCCATGAGTACAGGTTGAATTGGGGATGGAGTATCAGGTTATATATTATCAATGGGGACAAGTTGAACCATGGGGATGGAGTAACAATGTCATATATTATCCATGGGGACGAGTTGGACATGGGAATGGCAAGTTGAACAGGTCATATATTATTAACCCATGGGGGACAGGTTGGACATGGGGATGGGGAGTGACAATTCATATATTATCCCATGGGGAACAGACTGGACATGGGGATGGAGTAGTAGCAGGGTCATTATCATTACCATGGGTGACAGGTTGATCATGGGGTATGGAGTAACAGGTTATATATTATCTATTGGGACAGGGTGGACATGGGGATGGATTAACATGCTTAAATGATTATCACATGGGGACGGTTGGTCATGGGGATGGATATTAACAGGTATTTATTATCCATGGGGACAGGTGAAGGATGGAGATGGAGTGACAGGTCATAATATTATCCATGCGGGACAGATTGGACATGGGGGATACAGTGGACAGTTCATATATTATTCCATGGGGCCTGGGTTGATTCATGGGGATAGAGTAACAGGTCATATATTATCTCATGGGGGACAAGTTGGACATGGGGATGGTAAAGGGTCATATATTATCCCCATGGGGACATGATGTTTGACATGGGGAAGGAGGAATATGTCATATATTATCCATGAGGATAGGTTGAACATGGGATGGTGTGAACAGGTCATTATATTATCATGGGGGACAGATTGTGACATGGGGATACAGTGTACAGTTCATATATTATCCATGGGTTTTGGGAATGATCATGGGGATGAGAGTAAAGGTCATATATTATCCCATGGGGATAGGGTTGGACATGGGGATGGGAGTGACAGGGTGCAGGTCATATATTATCCCCATGGGGACAGGTTGGAATCATGGGGTATGGAGTGACAATTCATACATTATCCATGGGGGACAGATTGGACATGGGGATGCAGTGACAGTCATATATTATCCATGCTGGAACGGGTTGATCATGGAAGATGGAGTAAGTAACAGGTCATAAATTATCCATGGGGACAGGTTGGACATGGGGATGGATTAGAGTAACAAGGTCATGTAATATCCCATGAGGACAGGTTGAACATGGGGATGGAATGGATTAACAGGTTATATCGTATCAATGGGGACAGTGTTTGAACATGGGGATGGAGTCAAACAAGTCATATATTATCCCATGGGGCACAAGTGGAACATGGGAATGGAAGTGGACAGGACATATATTAATCCCATGGGGACAGGTTGAAACATGGGGGATGGAGTGAGTAACAGGTTGTGACAATTCCTATATTATCCCATGGGGGTCTGATTGGACATGGGGATGCAAGTGACAGTTCATATATTATCCCATGGGTACGAATTGATCATGGGGATGGAGTAACAGGATCATATATTATCCCATGGGAAAAGGATTGTACATGCGGGATGTAGTAGCAGGTCATATATTATCCATGGGGAGCAGGTTGAACATGGGGATGGCGTGTAAAGTAACAGGTTATATATTATCCTGGACAGGTTGACATGGGGATGGAGTAACAGTTATATATTATCCATGGGGACAAGGTTGGACATGGGGATGGAGTAACAGGTCCCATATATTATACCCCAAGGGGACAGGTTTGAACCATGGGGATGGAGTTAGTGAAAGGTCATATATTATCCCATGGGGAAAGTTTGAACATGGGGATACAGTGACAGTTCATATATTATCCCATGGGATGGGTTGATCATGGGGATGGAGTAACAGGTCATATATTATCCATGGGGTACAGGTTAGACATGGGGATGGGAGTAGTAACAGTCATATATTATCCCATGGGGACAGGGTTGAACTATGGGGTATGGAGGTAACAGGTTATATAATTATCCATGGGACAGGTTTGACATGGGGATTGGAGTAAAGTCTTCATATATTATTACCATGGGGACAGGATTGGTGACATGGGGATGGAGTAACAGGTCCTATATATACCATGGGGACAGGTTGAACATGGGGATGGAGTGACAGGTCATATATTTTTTCCATGGGGGACAGATTGGACATCGGGAATACAGTTGACAGTTCATATATTATCCATGGGGACGGGTTGATCATGGGGATAGAGTAACAGGTTCATATATTATCCCCATGGAGACATGTTGGACTTGGGGATGGGAGTAACAGGTCATATATTATCCATGGGTACAGTTTGACATGGGATGGAGTATCAGGTTCATATATATATCCATGGGGACAGGTTGAACATGGTGATGGAGTGACAGGTCATATATTATCCATGAGGACAGGTTGAACATGGGGATGGAGTAACAGGTTATATATTATCAATGGGGACACGCTTGTTGAATCATGGGGATGGAGTAACAGTATATAAATTATCCATGGGGGAGGACAAGTTGGACATGGGGATGGAAGTAACAGGTAATATATTATCCCATGGGGACCGGTTGGATATGGGGATGGGAATAATGGTCATATTATCCCCATTGGGGACAAGTTTGACCAAGGGGATGGAAGTAACTGGTTATATAGTATCAATGGGGCGGACAGGGATTGAACATGGGGATGGGAGTAACAAGTCATATATTATCCATGGGGGACATGTGGACATGGTGAATGGAGTGACAGGGACATATATTATCCCATGGGGACAGGTTGAAATGGGGATAAAGTGACAATTCATATATGTATCCCATGGGGGACAGATTGGACATGGGGATGATTGAGGAGTTCATATATTATCCATGGGGATGGGGGTTTGTGTCATGGGGATGGAGTAACAGGTCATATATTATATCCATGGGAACAGGTTGTTGGACATGGGGATGGAGAGTAACAGGTCA
The DNA here is from genome assembly GCA_025594165.1 of Tamias sibiricus. Lineage (NCBI taxonomy): Eukaryota > Metazoa > Chordata > Mammalia > Rodentia > Sciuridae > Tamias > Tamias sibiricus. The sequence continues at coordinate 2,736,296 of CM046659.1, forward strand.
TATATTATCCATGGGGGACAAGGTTGAACATGAGGATGGATGCGTAACAGGTTATATATTATCCATGGGGTACAGGTTGGACATGGGGATGGAGTAACCGCTTTATATTATAATCATGGGGACAGGTTGGATATGGGGATGGAGTAACAGGTCCCATATATTATCCCATGGGACAGGTTGAACATGGGGATGGAGTAGACAGGTCATATATTATCCATGGGGAAAGATTGGACATGGGGGTATCGAGAGTAACAGTTCATATATTATCATGGGGATGGGTTTGAATCATGGGGGAATGGAGTACAGGTCATATTTATATCCCAAAGGGACAGGTTGGACATGGGATGGAGTAACAGGTTCATATATTATCCCATGGGGGTGACAGGATGGTGGAACATGGGGAGATGGAGTAGCAGGTCCCTATATTTACCTACCATGGGAACAGGTTGGACATGGGGCGGGAGTGGACAGTTCAAATATTATCCATCTGGGACAGATTGGACTTGGGGATGCAAGTGGGACAGTTCATATATTATCCATGGGGACGAATTGATCATGGGGATGGAGTAACAGGTCATATATTATCCCATGGGAAAAGGTTTTTGTACTTGGGGATGTTAGTAGCAGGTCATATATTATCATGGCGGGACAGGTTGAACATGGGGATGGAGTAACAGGTTATATTATTATCCATGGAACAAGTAGTTGGACATGGGGATGGAGTAACAGCTTATATATTATCCATGGGGACAGGTTGGAATGGGGATGGAGTAAACAGGTCATATATTATCCCATGGGGGACAGGTAGTTGAACATGGGGTATGGAGAGTGACAGGTCATATTTATCCCATGGGGATAGACTTGGACCATGGGGATACAGTGGACAGTTCATATATTATCCCATTGGGGATGGGGATTGATACATGGGTATGGCAGTAGCTTGAAAGGTCATATATTATCCCATGGGACAGGTTAGAACATGGGGATGGAGTAGTAACAAGGTTCAAATATTATCCATGGAGACAGGTTTGAACATGGGGATGGTAGTAACAGGTTATATATTATCCATGGGACGGTTGGACATGGGGATGGATAGTAACAGCTTATATATTATACATGGGGGACAGGTTGGACATGGAGGATGGAGTAACAGGTCATATATTATTCCATGGGGACAGGTTGAACATGGGGATGGAGTAGGACAGGGTCATATATTAATCCCATGGGGACAGATTGGAACATGGGATGACAGTGACAGTTCATTATATTTATCCATGGGGGGACGGGTTGTCGATGGGGATAGAGTAACAGGGTCATATATTATCCATGGAGACAGTGGACTTGGGGTTGGGAGATTGGAGGTAACAGGTCATATATTATCCATGGGTACAAGTTTGACATGGGGAAGGAGTATCAGGTCTATATATTATCCCATGGGACAGGTTGACATGGCTGCACTGAGTGAGGACAGTCATATATTATCCCATGAGGACAGGTTGTGAACATGGGGATGGAGTAACAGGTTATATATTATCAATGGGGACATGTTGAACCATGGGGATGGTGTACAATGTCATATATATTCCATGGGGACAAGTTGACATGTAGGATGGAGTAACAGGTAATATATTATCCTTGGGGGGACCATGTTGGATATGGGGATGGAGTTAGCATGGTCATATATTATCCATGGGGACAGTTTGACATGGGGAAGGAGTAACAGGCTATATATTATCCAATGGGACAGGATGCAATGAGATATAACAGGTTATATTGTATCAATCCATGGGGACAGGTTGGACATGGGGATGGAGTAACAGTAAACAAGTCATATATTATCCATGGGGTACATGTTGGACATGGGATGGAGTGAACAGGACATATATTATCCCATGGGGACAGGTTGAACATGGGGATTAAAGTGACAATTCATATATTTATCCATGGGGACAGATTGGGACATGGGGGATGCATGAGAGTCATATATTATCCATGGGATGGGTTGAATCATGGGGATGGACAGTAAGTAACAGGTCATTATTATCCATGGGAAACAGGTTGGACATGGGGATGGAGTAAACAGGTCATATATTATCATGGGGGACAGGTTGGACATGAGGATGGCGTAGTAACAGGTTCCATATATTATCCCATGGGGACAGGTTGGACATGGGGATGGAGTAACAGCTGTCATATATTATTATCATGGGGACAGGTTGACATGGGGATGGAGTAACAGGTCATATAAATTATCCATGGGGACAGGTGTTGAACATGGGGAGGAGAAGTAAAGGTCATATATTATCCAATGGGGAAGTTTGGACATGGGATACAGTGACAGTTCTTATATTATTCCTGGGGATGGTTGATCATGGGGGATGGAGTAACAGGTTCATAATTTTATCCCATGGGGACAGAGTTGGACATGGGGATGGAGTACAAGGTCATATATTATCCATGGGACAGGATGGACCATGGGGATGGAGTAGCAGGTCATATATTATACCCATGGGAACAGGTTGAAACATGGGGATGGAGAGACTGTTCAATCTATTATCCATGGGGGACAGATTGGAACATGGGGATGCCAGGACAGTTATATATTATCCATGGGACAGAATTGAATCATGGGGATGGGAGTAACAGGTCCATATATATCCCATGGGAAAAAGGTTTTTACATGGGGAATGTAGTAGCATGGTCATATATTAATCCATGGGGACAGGTTGAACATGGGGATGGAGTAGCAGGTTATATATTATCCATGGAACAGGATTGGACATGGGGGATGGAGTAACAGGTTATATATTATTAACCATGGGAGACAGGTGGACAATGGGATGGAGTAACAGGTCATAAATTATCCTCATGGGGACAGGGTTGAACATGGGGATGGAGTGACAGGTCATATATTATCCCATGGGGAAAGATTGGACATGGGGATACAGTGACAGTTCATATATTATCCATCGGGATGGGATGATCATGGGGATGGAGTAACAGGTCATATAATTATCCCTTTTTATGGGAGACAGGATTAGACTTGGGGATGGGAGTAACAGGTCATATATTATCCATGGGGACAGGTTGAACATGGGGGATGGAGTAACAGGTTATATATTATACATGGGACAGGTTGGGAATTGGGGATGGCGAGTAAAACAGCTTATATATTATACATGGGGACAGGGTTGGACATGGGATGGAGTAAACAGGTCATATATTATTATCCATGGGGACAGGTTTGAAACATGGGGATGGAGTGAACACGGTCATATATTATCCCATGGGGGTAAGATTGGACATGGGAATACAGTGACAGTTCATTTATTATCCATTGGGGACGGGTGATCATGGGGTTAGAGTAACAGGTCTATATATTATCCCATGGAGACAGTTGAGGACGTTGGGGGATGGAGTAACAGGTCAGTATATTATCCATGGGTACACAGTTGAACATGGGGAAGGAGGAGTAACGCAGGTCATATATTATCCATGGGGACAGGTTGAACATGGTCGATGGTAGAGACCAGGTCTATATTGATCCCATGAGGACAGGTTGAACACATGGGATGGAGTAACAGGTTCAGTCTATTATCAATGGGGACATGGTTGGACATGGGGATGGAGTAACAAGTCATTATATTATCCATGGGGACATAGTTGGACATGGGGATGGATGGAGTAAGTAAACAGGTATATATTATCCACATGGGGACGGCCGGTTGGATATGGGGGATGGAGTAAATGGTCATATATTATCCATGGGGACAAGTTTGAACATGGGGATGGAGTAAACAGGTTATATAGTATCATGGGGGACAGGTTGACATGGGGATGGAAGTAAGTAACAAGTATATATTATCCATGGGGACATGTTGGACGATGGGAATGGAGTGGACAGGACATATTATTATACCATGGGGACAGTTGAATTATGGGGGATAAGTGACAATTCTATATATTATCCCATGGGGACAGATTGGACACAATGGGATGCATTGAGAGTTCATATATTATCCATGGGGATGGGTTGTATGGGGTATGGAGTAACAGGTCATATATTATCCGCCATGGGAATCAAGGTTTGGACATGGGGATTGGAGTAAAAGGTCATATATTAGTCCCATGGGGACAGGTTGAACATGGGGATGGGTGAGTAACAGGTTTATATATCTATTATCCATGGGACATGGTTGAATGGGGAATGGAGTAAAGCAAAGTATTCAATATTATCCATGGGGGGGTGACACAGTTTGGACATGGGGGATGGTAGTAACAGGTTCATATATTATCCCATGGGGACAGGTTGAACATGGCGGATGGATCAGTGACAGCGTCATATATATATCCCATGGGGACCGATTGGACATGGGGATTACAGTGACAGTTCATATATTATCCATGGGGATGGGTTGATCATGGGGTAGTATTGGGTAGTAACAGGTCATATATTATCCCATGGGGACAAGTTTGGACATGGGGATGGAGTAAAATAACAGGTCATATATTATCCCATGGTACAGGTTGAACATGGGGATGGAGTAAACAGGGTTTAATATGATTATCAATGGGACAAAGTTGACATGGGATGAGGGAGTAACAAGTGTAAAGTCATATATCATCCATGGGACACGTTGGACATGGGAATGGAGTGACAGGTCATATATTATCTCATGGGGTGCAAGGTTGAAACATGGGGATGGAGTTGTAAGTGACAATTCATATACTTATCCCATGGGGACAGATTTGGACATGGGGATGGAGTAGCAGGTCATATATATTATCCATGGGGACAGGTAGGAACATGGGGGATGGAGTGCCAGGTTATATATTATTCCATGAGACAGGTTGGACATGGGGATGGATTAATAGCTTATCATATTATCCATGGGCGATCGGTTGACATGGGGATGGAGTAACAGGTTCATATATTATCCATGGGGACAGGTTTGAAGATGGAAGATGGTGTGACAGGTCATATATAATCCCATGGGGACAGATTGGACATGGGGATGGACGTCAGTGACAGATCATATATTATCCATGGGGACGAGTTGATTGATCATGGGGATAGAGTAACAGGTCATATATTATCTCATTGGGGACAAGTTGGACATGGGGATGAGTAGTACAAGTCATATGTTTATCCCTTGGGGACAAGTTTGACATGGGAAATGGGAGTAGACCAGGTCATATAATATCCCATAGGGGATAGGGTTGAACATTGGGCTGAGTGTGAAGGTACCATCTATTATCCCAGGGGGCTCCCAGAATTCGGACATGGGGGATGCAGTGTGACAGTTCATAATTTTATCCATGGGGATGGAGATTTATCATAGGGGATGGAAGTAACAGGTCATATATTATCCCATGGGTACAGGTTGGACATGGGGATGGAGTGAGCAGGTCCAAAAAATAACCGATGGGGACAGGTTGAATCTTGGGGATGGAGAGTAACAGGTTTTAATATATTATCCATGGGACAGTTGGACATGTCTGGATAACAGCTAATATAAAAATCCATGGGGACATGGTTGGCCATGGGGGAGTGAGAAACAGCTTATCATATATAATCCCATGGGGACAGGGTTGGAACATGGGAATGGAGTATAACAGGTCATATATTATCCCATGGCGACAAGATGGACATGGGTGATGAGTAACAGTCATATATTATCCAATGGGGACTGGATGAACAGTGGGGATGGGAGTGACAGGTCATATATTAACCCATTTGGGACATGATTGTACATGGGGATACCAGTGACAGTACATATATTAATCGACTGTGGATGGATTGATCTTGGTGATGGAGTAAATAACAGGTCATATATTAATCCCATGTGGGACATGGTTGGACAAGGGAATTGGTAGGTTGTAACAGGGTCATATTATTAATCCCATGGGGACAAAGTTGGAACATGGCAATTGGCGTAGCAGGTCCATATATTATCCCATGGGGACTCGGCGTTGTACAAGGGGATGGAAGTGACAGTTTCAATATATTACCATGGTTACAGATTTGGACATGGGGGATGCAGTGGACAGTTCATATATGTATCCATAGGGACGGGTTTGATCATCGGGGATGGAGTAACTGGTCTTATATTATTCACCATGGGCATACAGATGGGACATGGGGGAAATTTTGGAGTAGCAGGTCTTATATTAGCCATGGGGACAGGTTGAACATGGGGATGGAGTAAACAGGCTATATATAATCCATTAGGGACAGGTTGGACATTGAGAGAATGGGATTAACAGCTTATATATGTAATCCATGGGGGAACAGGTTTTTCGACATGGGGATGGAGTAACAGGTCCATATATTATCCCATAGCTGGAACCGGTTGAACATGGGGATGGAGAGTAGCAGGACATAATATTATCCCAAGTGTGACAGGTTGGACATGGGGATGGGAGTAAACAAGGTCATATATTTATCCCATGGGGACAGGTTTGAACGTGGGGATGACATTAAAGTAACAGGTCATATATTGATTTCCATCTAGGACAGATTTTGGACACATGGGGATACAGTGAACAGTTCATATATTTTTATCCCATGGGGGACCGGTTGATCAAGGGGATGGCAGTAACAGGTCATATAATTATCCATGGGGACCCCCCAGGTTTTTTAGGACATGGGGATGGGAGTAACAGGTCATATATTATCCCATGGGGACAGGTTGGACATGGGGATGGAGTCGCAGGTCATATATTATCCATGGGGGACAGGTTGAACCATGGGAATGGAATGAAACAGGTTATATATTTAATCCATGGGGAACAGGTTGAACATGGGGATGGAGTAACAGGGTCTCATATATAATACCATCATGGGGACAAGTTTGGACATGGGAAGGGAGTAACAGTTCACTATATAATTCCATGGGGACAGGTTGATCATGGGATTTTAAGTGACCAGGTCACACTATAATAACCATGGGGACAGTTGAACATGGGAATGGTAGTGGACAAGGTCATATCTTATCCCATGGGGGACAGATTTTGACCATAGGGGGGATACAGTGACAGTTCATATTAATTATCCATGGGGACGAGTTTGAACCAAGGGGATGGAGAAGTACAGGACATAAATAAAATCCCATGGGGACACAGTTAGACATGGGGATGAGTAGTTTAATGGTCAATATATTATCCCATGGGGACAAGTTCGGACATGGGAGATGGAGTATTAGTATCAAGGTCATAAATTAACCCATGGGAACAGGTTGGGGAACCATTTTAATTTGGTGATGGAGTGGACAGGTCATAAATTACTTCCCATGCGTACAGATTCGGTACATGGAGGATAGTCAGTGCCAGATCCATGAATTATATTATCCATCAGGGGATGGGTATTGATTCATGGGGATGGCAGTAACAGGTCATTATATTATCCCATTGGGACAGGTACCTGCGTTGGACATGGGGAATGGTACTAGTAACCTGTCAAATAGATTATCCCATTGGGTACAGGTTGGACATGGGGACTGGAGTAACAGGTCAATATATTTATCCAATGGGGCCAAGTTTTGAACACTGGGGATGGAGTAAACCAGGTCAAATAATTATCCATAGGGGACAGTGTGAACAAGGGGATGGGAGTGACAGGTCATATAATATCCCATGGGACAGATTGACATAGGGGATACAAGTTTGACAGTTCAAATATATAACCATGGGGATGGTCAGATTGGACATTGGGGATGGCGTAACAGGTTCATATATTAATCAAAGGGGGACAGGTTGAACATGGGGATTGCAGTAACAGTATCAGGTATATATATCCTCCATGGGGACAAGGTTAGGACATGTGGATGGAGTTTATCAGGTCATATATTATCCCTGGAGACAAGTATGACATGGGGATGGAGTCAACAGGTCATATATTATCCATGGGCGACAGGTTTGAAACATGGTGGATGGAGTGACAGGTCATTATATTAATCCCATGTGGGACAGGATTAGTACATGGGGAGTCACAGTGGTCAGTTCATATATTATCCATGGGGAACGGTTGATCCATGGGGATGGAGTAACAGGTCATATATTATCCCATGGGGACAAGTTGAACATGGGGATGGAGTACGAGTATCAGGTCATTCTATTAACCCCTGGGGACACCGTTTGACATGGGGATGGAGTGACAGGTCATAGATTATATCACCAAGGGGGAACAGGTATGGAACAAGGGGATGGGAGTGGTCGAGTTCATATATTATCCCATGTGGGGACTCGATTGTACATGCGGTGATTCAGTGACAGATCATACTATTATACCATGTGGGACCGGTTGAATCATGGGGAAGGAGTAACCAGGTCCATATATTATCCATGGTAACAGGTAGGACATGGGATTGTGAAGGTTGGACATGGGGTAGTGGGTAAAGGTCATATCATTATCCCATGGGGAACAGGTTGGACATGGGGATTGGAAGTAGACTAGTTTATATTGTAATCCCATGGGAACAAGGTTTTGGACATGGGGATGGTAGCTAACAGCGTCATATAATATCCATGGGGGACAGATCTGGACATGGGAATGGAGAAAAAGGTTCATAAAATTTATACCATGGGGACAGGTTAAATCATGGGGATCGGAACAGTAACAGGTCATATATTATTCCCATGGGTACAGATAGTACATGGGATGGAGTAACAGTAGCACAGTTCATATATTTATTCCTATGGGTGACGGTTTGAACATGGAGATAGCAGTAACAGGTCATATATTATTCCCCATGGAGACAAGTTGGTTACACATGTGAATGGAGTAAACAGGTCATATATTCACCCCCATTGGGACAAGTATGGACATGGGGAAGGAGTAATCAGGTCATATATTTATCCATGGGGGACAGGTTGAACGATGGTGATGGAGTGACAGGTCCAGTATATTATACCCATGAGGATCAGGGGGGGGGGGGTTTTTTGGACATGGGGATACAGTGACAGTTGTCCATATATTATCCATGGGGTCAATGGAAGATCATTTGGCTGGAGTATCAGGTCAGTATAATAACCAAGGGGAACAGGCTTGGAACATGTGGGATGGTGTAAACATGTCATATATTATCCCATGAGGACAGGTTGAAACATTGGGGATGGAGTAACAGTTCATTATATTTCATCCCCATGGGGACAGAATTGAACATAGGGGATGGAGATAAACACGTTTCATATATTATTCCATGGGGGACAGAGTTGGACATGTGGGAATGCGGAGTGACCAGGTTCTATATATTAACCATCGAGGACAGGTTGAAACATGTGGGATGGAGTAACAGGTCAAATATATATCCCAATTGGGAAAAACAGGTTGGGTCAATGGGGATTGGAGTAACAGGTCATTATAATATACCATGGGGACAAGTTTTACATGGGGATTGAGTAACATGTCATATATTATCCATGGGGGACAGGGTTGAACATGGGGATGGATGGAGTAACAAGGTTTATATATTATCCCATCGGGGACAGGTTTGGACATGGGGATGTAGTAAGCAGGTCATATAAAATTTATTTTAACACATGGGGGACATGTTTGAACATGGGGGATGGTAGTAAACAGGTTCATATTTATTATCCCATGGTGACACAAGGTTATGGAACATGGGGATGCGAGTTGACAGTTCTTATATTAATCCCTATGGGGACAGATTGGCCATGGTGGATGCATTGACCAGTTCTATATTATCCAATGGAATGGGTTGATTCATTGGGATGGAGTAAACAGGTATATATTATCCCATGGGCCAGGTTGGACATGGGATGGTGTAACAGGTCCTTATATTATCCATGAGGAAGGTTGACATTGGGGATGGAGTAAAGTAACAGGTTATATATTTTCATGGGGACATGTTTTGAAACATGGGGTTGGAGTATCAAGTCATTTATATTATCCATGGGGGACAGGTTGAACTGGGAATGGAGTGATGTGTCATATATTTCATGGGGACAGGTTGAACTTGGAGATGGAGTGACAATACATATGTTTTTACCCATGGGGGGACAGATTGGACATGGGACAGCGTGGGCTTCATAATATTATCCATGGGGAGGTTTGATCATCGGGGATGGAGTAACTGTTTTCTAGTTATCCATGGGAACAGGTTTCGGACATGGGGAAGATGGGAGTAACAGGGTCATATATTAGTCCCATTGGGACCAAGGTCGAACATGGGGATGGAGTAACCGGCTATATATAATCCATGGAGACAGGTTGTACATGAGGTTGGAGTAACAGTTATATCTTATCCATGGGGACAGGTTGGACATGGGGATGGAGTAAAGGCCATTATATTACCCCTGGGGACGGGTTGACATGGGGATGGTTGTAACAGGTATATTTTATCCATGGGGACCAGTTGGACATGGGGATGGAGTAACAGGTCATAAATTTATCCCATGGGGACAGGTTGAACATGGGGATGGTTCCAGTAACAGTGTCATTAATAATTATTCCATGTGGACAGAGTTGGACCATAGTGGTATGCAGAGACAGTTCAATATATTATCCATAGGGACGGGTTGGATCATGGGGAATGGTGTAACAGCGTTCATATATTAACCCCATTGGAACAGGTTGACATCGGGGATGGACTGTGAGCAGGTTAAATATTATCCAATGTGAACAGGATGAACATGGGCAGCGGAGTAACAGGATCATATATTCAATCCATGGGGACAGGTTTGACAAGGGGGATGGAAGTAACACGCTTATATATTATCCCATGGGGACCAAGGTTGGACCATTGGGGATGGAGTTAACAGGATCATATATTACCCCATGAGGAAAAACAAGGTATGGAACATGGGGATGGAGTTGATCAGGTCATAAAATAACCCAAGAGGACAGATTTGCAATGGGCGCAATACAGTGACCAGTTCATTATATTAATCCAAGTGGGACGGGTTGATCATAGGGTTAGAAGTAAAACAGCTCATATATTATCTCATGGGACAAGTTAGGACATTGGGGATAGGTGAGTAGCAGGTTCATATATTATCCCCATGGGGGCAAGTTTGACCATGGGGAAGGAGTAAACAGGTCATATAGTATCCGGATGGGACAGGTAAACATGTGGATGGAAGTTGTAACAGACTCATAATAATATCCAATGGGGGGACCCGATTGGATCATGGGGATTGAGAAACAGTGGTCATATAATATCACATGGGGACAAGTTTGACATGGGGATGGAGTAACAGTGTTCATATATCATCCTCTGGGGACATGGTTTGAACATGGGAATGGGATTAACAGGTAAAATAATATCCCATGAGGACTACAGTTGGGGACATGGGGATGTAGTGACAGTTCATATATTATCCTAGGGACAGGTTGAACTTGGGGAATGGAGTGACAGTTCATATATTATCCCATGGGGACTGATTGAACATGGGGATGGCAGTGACAGTTTCAATAGATAATCCAAGGGAATGGGTTAGATCATGGGGAAGGGAGAAACAGGTCATATATTATCCCATGGGAAACAGGTTGGGACATGGGGATGGATTAGCAGTCAGCAGGTCATATATTCTCCAAGGGGACAGGTTTGAACATGGGGATAGAGTAACCAGGTTATATATTATCCATGGGACAGGTTGGACATGGGGATGAGATAACATCTTTATAAATTACTCCAATGTGGACTAGGTTTACCATGGGGATGGATGAGATAGTAAAAGGTCCATATATTATACCATGGGGACAGGTTTGAACATGGGGATGGTAGTAACAGTTCATATAGTTATCCCATGGGGGTCAGGGTTGGTTGGACAAGGGGATTGGACCAGTGACAGTTCATAATATTATCACATGGAGGGGTGGGGGGGACGGGAATTGGATCATGAGGGATGAGAGTATGTACAGGTCAAATATTATCCCATGGAGGGACTAGCGTTGGACATTGGGGATGGAGAGTAACAGGTCAATATAAAATCCTCATTGGGACAAGTTTGACATCGGGGATGCGGAGAAACAGGTCATATATTATCCATTGGGGACAAGTGTTTGAACAAGGGGATGTAGTAACAGGTTCATATATATATCCATGGGGACACGGTTGAACATGGGGATGGAGATGAAACAGTTCCATAAATTGAAACCATGGGGAAAAGGTTTGACATGGGGATGGAAGTTACAGGTCATATATTATTCCCAAGCGGACCGGATTGAAACATGGGGATGGGGAGTAGCAGGTAATATATTATCATGGGAACAGGTTGAACAAAGGGGTTGATGTAACAGGTTTGCTTATCATATTATCCATGGGACATGGAGTGGACATGGGGATGGGTGATAGTAACAGCTTATATAATATCCAAGGGAAACAGGTTGGACATGGGGTGGAGTAACATGTCCTATATTATCCCATGGGGACCAGGTTTGAACATTCGGGGATGAGAAACTGGTATTATTTTCCAATGAAGGCAGTTGGACATGGGGATGGTGTAAAACAGGTCATATATAATCACATGGGGACATGTGTGAACATGGGGATGGAGTAAACAAGTCATAAATATTATCCATGGGGAAAAGAGTGACATGGGGAATGGGAGATGATCAGTGACATATATTTTTCCATGAGGACAGGTGTGAACATTGAGCTGGAAGTGACAGGTCCTATCGTTATCCCCTGCGGGACAGATTGGACATGGGGGATTGCAGAGTGACATTTCATATATTATCCATGGGGAATGGGTTCGATCATGGGGATGGAGTAAACAGGTCAGATCTTATCCCATGGGGAGGGTGGCTCATTGGGGATGGTAGTAACATGGTCATATATTTATCCCCATGAGGACGAAGGTTTGAACATGGGGATGGGGAGTAACAGGTTCATATATTTATCCCATGGGGACAGATTGAACATGGGGAGATGGAGTCAGCACGGTCATTATATTATCATGGGGACAAGGGTTGGACATGGGAATGGAGTACACAGGTTATATATAATCCATGGGGAAAGGGTTGGACAGTGTGGATGGAGTAACAGGTCATATATATTCCCATGAGGACAGGCTGAACATGCGAGGATGGAGTAACAGGTCATAATATTATCCCATGGGGACAAGTTTTACATGGGGATACTGAGTAACAGGTCATAGATTAATCCTCTGGGGAACAGGTAGAACATGGGGCATGAGGATAACACGGTCATATATTATCCCAAGGGGACATGTTGCGACATGGGAATGTAAGTAGCAGGTCATATATTATCCCATGGGCGGGACCGGTTTGTAACAGGGGATGGAGTAGCAGGTTCATTTAGTAATCCCATGGGACAGGTTGGACATGGGGATGGAGTGAACAGTTCATAGATATATCCCATGTTGGACAGATTGGGCCATGTGGGTATGCAGTGACAGTTCATATCTTTATCCCATGGGAAAGGGTTGATCGATTGGGATGGAGTAACAGGTCATATATTATTTCCCATGGGGGACAGGTTGGACCAGGGGATGGAGTAGCAAGGTCATATATTATCCATATGGGACAGGTTGAACCATGGGGATGGCGGGACTAACAGGTCATATAAGTAAACCATGGCGGACATGGTTGAACATGGGGATGGAGGTGAACAGCTTCATATAATTATCCATGTGGAACCAGATTGGACAATTGGGGATGGCAGTAGTGACAGGTCATATATTATCCATGGGTGAACCAGGTACGAACATGGGGATGGTTGTAAACATGTTCATATATTGATCCCCATGGGAACTGGTTGGCCATGGGATGGAGTACCCTAGTAGCAGGGTATATATTATACCATGGGGACAGTTGAAACCTGGGGATGGTAAGAGTAACTGGTTTATATACTTATGTCCATGGTGCCAGGTTATCGTGACATGGGGATGGAAGTAACAGTCTTATATATTATCCATGGGAACAGGTTGGCATGGGGGGATTGTTGTTAACAGGTCATGTCTTTTATCCTGGGGACGGTTGAAACATGGTGGATGCGAGTAACATGTCATTATATTATCCCATGGAGTGACAGATTATTTGGGGCCCACCCCCCCGGGGGACATGCGGGATGGAGTATACAGTTCATATATTATCCCATGGGGACAGGTAGGACTTGGGCATGGAGTAACAGGTCATATATCTATCCATGAGGACAGGTTCGAATATTGGGATGGAAGTAAACTGGTTATATATTATCAATGGGGAAGGTTGAATATGGAGGATGGAAGATAACAAGTCATATATTATCCCATGGGAACAAGTTGGACATGGGAATGGAGCAGTGACGCAGGTCATATATTATCCCAACTGGGGGACAGGATGAACATGGGGATGGAGTTAACAGGGTTATATATTATCCCATGGGGACAGATTGGGACATGGGGATGCTAAAGTGACAGTTCATTATTATCCATTGAGGGGGTCGGGTTTGATCTTGGCGATGGAGTAAAGGTCATATATTATCCCATGAGGAACAGGTTGGAACATTGGGGATGGAGTAGCAGGTCATATATTATCCCATGGGGGACAGGTTGAACATGGGGATGGAGTCACAGGTCATATATTTATCCCATGAGGACAGTTTGGACATGGGGAAACCGAGTAACCCAGCCTGTCATATATTATCCATGGCGCACAGTTTGATCATGCGGGGATAGGTAGTAATCAGGTCTATATATGTATCCCGATGGGGACGGGTTGGACCATGGGAATGGAAGTAACGAGGTCATATATTATATTCCCATTGGGACAAGATTGGACAATGGGGATGGAGTACAAGTTCATATATTAATCCATGGGGAACAGGTTGAACATGGGGATTGGAGTTGACCAGGTCAGTATATTATCCCATGGGGAACAGATTGGACATTGGGGGGGATACATGTGACAGTTTCATATATTATCCCATGGGGATGGGTGTTGATCATGGGGATGGAGTAAACAGCGTCATATATTATACCATGGGGGACCGGTTTGACATGGGGATGGGGAGTAAGAAGTAACAGGTCATATATTATCCCATGGGTGAACAGGTTGGACATGGGGATGGGAAGTGAGCAGGTCATATTATGATCCCAAGGGGACAGGTGTTGAACATGGGATGGAGTAACAGTTAATTATATTATCCCATAGGAAGGTTGGTACATGGGGATGGAGGAGACATGCTTATATATTATCCATGGGGACAGGTTTGATCATGGGGGATGGAGTAACAGGTCATATATTATCCCCATGCGGAACAGGTTGAACATGGGGATGGACTGGGAGATCATATCTTATCCATTGGGGACAGGTTGAACATGGGGATGGAGAAGTAAACAGGTTATATATTAGTCCATGGGACAGGTCTGGACATGGGGTATGGAGTAACAGACGTTCAGCTTATATATTATCCATGGGGAACAGCGTTGGAACATGGGATGGATAGTAAAAGGTCTTATATTAATAACCATGGGGACGGTTGAACATGGGGTTTGTGAGTAAAAAGGTTCATTATAATATCCCATGAAGACAGGTGGGACATGGGGGATGGAGTAACAGGTACATTATATTATCCCATGGGGACAGAGTTTGGACCATCAGGGATGGACAGTAACAGAGTTCATTATATTATCCATGTGGACAGGATTGGATCATGGAGATGGAATGACAGGTCATATATTATTCCCATGGGACACAGGTTGGAACATATGGAGATGGAGTGACAGTTCATATATTTATCCCATGGGGACAATGATTGGACATGGGGATGCAGTGGACAGGTCTAATATGATTCCATTAGGGTACAAGGTTGAACATGGGGATGGAGTATACAGGTCATATATTTATCCAATGGGGACAGGTATATGAACATGGGGATGGAGTGACAGGTCATATATTTTCCACATGGGGCCAGATTGTGACATGGGAATACAGTGATAGTTCATATTATTATCAATGGGGAAGGGTACTTTGATCATGGGGTATTATATAAAGTAACAGGTCATAATATTATTCCCATTGGGGACAGGTTATACCATGGGGTGGAAGACGTTAACAGGTCATATATTATCCCATGGGGACAGTT
>CM046659.1:2752447-2801436 GCA_025594165.1 Tamias sibiricus
TTTTCTACTAACTTTAAAGATTTCAAAGCATCAGGAGTCAGTGTTCGTGGTGAAGATGGATCAGGATCTCCACGAAGGATGTCAAATAAAGGTTTTAGTTGGCCAGTAGTGAGGTTTAGTGTAGGGCGAAGCCAATTAATGTCTCCCAGTAGTTTTTGGAAATCATTGAGGGTGGTCAAACGTTCTTTATTGATTAAAATGATTTGGGGTCTAAGAAAAGTATCCATGATTTTAAATCCTAAATATAATATGGGTGATCTGCTTTGAGCTTTTTCTTCTGCTATATATAATCAATATTTTTTTTTTTAATTTTCTACCACGTCACTGAATATATTAAATTAGATTTTTTGATTAGGGTGGGCCAATAAAATATCATCCACATGAGGTTTGGATATTTATTTTTAATGGGTTGGATAGCCTTGTCCACATATATTTGGCATATAGTGGGGCTATTAGCCATTCCCTGTGGTAAAACCTTCCATTGATATCTCTGATCAGGGCCATTATTGTTAATAGAAGGAACTGAAAAAGCAAACCTGGGGGCATCCAGGGGAATAGAAAAGAATCAATCCTTTATATCAAGAGTAATAAGATAGAAAATTTTTGGAATATCTACAGGACTAGGAAGTCCAGGTTGAGTAGGGCCCATAACTTACATGGTTTTATTGATTTGTCTAAGATCATGTAACAATCACCATTTTCCTGACTTTTTCTTGATCACAAATATGGGGGAATTCCAAGGAGAGGTGGAAGGTTCTATATGTCCTGCTTCTAATTGTTCCTGAACTAGTAGGTGGGCCGCTTGTAATTTCTCTTTAGATAGGGGCCACTGAGGGACCCACACTGGCTTATCAGAAACCATGGTATTTTCAAAATTATTTTCTCAGTGGCCCCGAAAAAAAAAAATATCTTTTTCCTTTATGATAATGATTACTTTTAGGGTTAAGATTACTCTGTACTTTTTTTATAATGATTTCTTTTAGGGTTAAGATTACCCTGTAGATTTTCCCATTTAACACCTGCAGGCTTGGTTGCAAGGTATACTCCCATTTGTTGCAAAATATCTCTTCCTCATAAAGTAACCGGTAGATTAGGTAAAACATAAGGCTGAAATGTTCCTTTATGGCCTTCATCATCCTCCCATTTTAAAATTACTGCACTTTTTTCTGGGAGATTATTATATCCCAAGCCTCTTAAACTGGTTGAAGCTTTTTGCACAGCCCAGTGCTTCGGCCATTGGCGTAAATTAATAATGGAAGAGTCAGCTCCAGTATCTATTAATCCCTCCATTTCTATTCCTTGGCTTTGTATTTTACATATAGGCCTCCCTGAAATGTCTCCAATCCAGTAAGCCATGGATCTCGAGTCAGTGGAACAAAATCCTCTATTGTTCCCTTTTTGAGGCATACTCATTTTAAATGAATTATGTAAATTGGGAAGGAGAAGCAACTGAGCAATCCTATCTCCTTTTAACAGAACTTATACTTTGGGGTGAGCTAAGCATTATTTTTATTTCTTCTTTGTAGTCTGAGTTTATTACACCTGGGTCACTTGCAAACCTTATAAGCTTTTAGGACTACGCCAGATAATAAGTCCTACAGTCCCTGTGGGAAGAGGTCCCCTGACTCCTGTGGGAATCAGTTGAACCATCATTTCAGGTGTTAACACTATTCGGGCAGTGAAACAGAGGTCTAATCCTGCATTTCCTCTTGTTCCTCTGGCGAGAGAGTGTGGATGGGTAGTAGGGATTTTGTCAGGGAAGCATCTGAGTGGATGTTTGAGGATACTCCTCCTCCAATGCCCCTTACATTTGTGGGCCCCGGGGTATTGGGCCCGCACCCGTTTTTTGAATTCCTGAACAAAGGATTTCCATGGATGACAAATTTTGAAATGGCATTTATTGGCCCAATGATTTCCCTTTTTACACCTGGGGCAGTGGCCTGGGGCACGGCATGAGCTTGGTCTTATTTCTCTTTTGGGATTTTGCCTAGAATAGCATGATTGATTATGATAATTTTGCCTGGAATATCCTGATTGATTATAATGTCTACATTTTAGCCTTTGTGAAATTTCGAGGGGAAGCACCTCTCATTGAGGCTGCAATCACATTTCCTGTGATAAAGGCGTCATTTATATCTTTACGTAGTTGTATATATACGAAAAGATCCTTTTTAGTTCTCCATGGCCTGATGGCTGCTTGGCAGCATTTATTAGCATTTTCGTATGCTAATTGAACAACTAATGGGATAGCTTGATCAACATCTGCAAACACACTACCTGCAGTTCTCAAAAGTCGATCAGCAAAATCAGCATATGGCTCATTAGGTCCTTGAATCACTTTTGACAAGGTACCTTGTAGATCCCCAGGTCCTTGTACAGTTTTCCATGCCTCTAAGTCAGCTGCATTTATCTGAGCATATACATCTGGGTCATAATCTTTTTGAGCCTGTAAGTCTGCGAATTGCCCTTCTCCTGTGAGCATGTCTATATTATAGTTTCCAAACCCTGCAGCTGCATTTCTTTTAGCCGTTTCTATACAAAGTTCTTGGAATTGCGATCGCCAAACAAAGAATTGCCCCCCAGTTAATGCTGCTTTACATATACTTTTCCAGTCTGAGAGTGTTAAGCTAAAGGTGTTTAGGGACTCCAGCATACTCAACGTGAAAGGAGCTTGGGGCCCATAAGTCATTACTGCCTCTTTGAGATTTTTTATTGTTTTGAAATCTACTGACTGATGGACCTCTGTCCATTTTACTTTTCAAATGCTGGCAGTTCCCAATGTATCTGTGAGTTACCCTCGAGAGCACATAAGCAATCAGAAAGAATTTTATTTCTGTTTCTAGGGTATGCAAATGCCTACTAATACCCTTCATATTTTCTGTAATGGATTCCACCCATGGGGGAGTAGAGGACACAAGTGGTTCCTCTACTTGACGGTCCTTTTTCTTGGTCTTTCTTAGTTTCTTTTCCCTCATTTTCTCAGGATCACTTTTACTAGATTCCTCACCACTGCTAATTTCACTGACAGCAATATCCTGAGGCCCAGGTTCCATTAAGAGCAAGTATCCTTCAGCTATCTCCAAAAACTCCTGAATAGCTCTAATAGCTTGGATTTTTGTCATTTTGTGGACTCTTCTAATACTATCTTTACTGGTCTTAGTTGGCCCAGTGGAAGCTACACTTTTTTGATCACTTTCACATTTTTCTATATCCTCCTCACTGAGAACAGAGTCATATATATCAAGGAGTCTTTGCATAGCCTCTATCACTTGGGATTCAGTTATATTCGAATCCATCTTTAGAGACCTTTCAGTTCTTACCTGTCCACTCCGATGCCCCCATATGAGCCGCCACCTGTTGCCGCCTGAAGTGATGGCCGCTTGGAGCAATGAAGCCACAGGAGGAAGTTCAGAGGCAAACTGGAAACAAACAGCTTTTTATTCTGATAACTTTTCTCTCTGGCTCTAACAACGACTTTAACACGCGCCACACACACCACCAAAATGGCGTTGACCCAATCAACAACCTCAGCCAAGTCACTCGAGATCCCGGGCCAAGTCCCGCGAGATTCCGGGCCAAGTCCCATGAGACTACAGAAGGCGACAATGCCCAAATCTCCATGGCCCATAGTCAACCGCAATTTAAGCCATCTCCCCAATCAGGGCTCCTGCAGGGATCTGGCTACTGAATAAAGGTGGCCACCAAAGTGCATTGTGACAGGCCTCACCCAGCAGCTTTTGCACCACGTGCACACAGGAAAACACTGTGGAAGCTGAAACGTGTGTGATTTGTCTGTCAATTTTTATTTTCTGTAAAGCTGAGGAAAGAAACGGGTCCATCCTGAGTAAAATTCTGGGGAAAAGTTGGTTAAGAGCATAAACAAGCACACGTGTCTGATGGTCACCAAGCCTGTGACTGCATCTAGTGTCACCTTGAACACTCCTTGTGAAACACCTACAGGCCAGTTCAGATCAGGTTGGAATATTCCACCTCAGGAAGGGTCTATAACCTGGACTTCAACCCACCTCCCATGCAGGGCACTGGGAACATCCTTGGTGAGCCACTGGTCCTTCAGGAGAAGAAGATGCCTGGCCAGACTCCCCAGGTGAGGCAAGGCCAGCCAGTGCACTCATCAAGAACCAGGAGGGTCCACCAGGTTCTGGGAGACAAACTCAACCTGGCCTCAGGTTTGCACACTGCATTCAAACAGGAGCAATCTGCTCAGTCCAAAGAATCTTACCAACCTGCCCCGAGAAACTGCCAAAAGACATGATCCTACATTCAATCCTGTAGGCAGCACTGGGTTCATGTCAAATTAGAAGCCAGCTGTTTCATCTCTGTTTAGATGGTGAATGATCAGAAATGTAGTTTGCAAACAAGAAGTTCAGACTGCATTTCAACCAGGTCTAACCTACGCTGCAGCTGGGGTTGACAGCCTTGTCCTTGCTGTAGTAGCCATGGGTTGCAAGTGCTGGCAGTGGCCTCTGCTTCTCCCCACCCTTCACAGGCTGTTGAACCACAGAACCAGTGAGTGCAGTCCTCTGTTTTTTTTTCACACTCCTCTAGAGTTGTGTACACTCCTCTAGTGATATGCAAACACCTTACTCCTTTGCACACTCTTCTAGTGATGCAAACACTACTCTATTTGTGCAAACACTCCTCTAATAATGTACACAACTCTAGTGATGTGCAGAGTCTTCTAGTGATATGCATACTCCTATAGTGCTGTGCACACTACACTAGTGATGTGCACACTCAACAATTTTGGTTGGATTGCAAATTGGTGCAATCCCTATGCAAAGCAATGAGGATACTCCACAAAATCTAGGAATGGAAGCCACATGTGAGCCTTTCCCCCACATCATTGCTAACATTTATTGTTGCCTGTGTGCTTGACAATTGCCAGTCTTACTGGAGTGAGATGAAATCATAAAGTAGTTTTGATTTGTATTTCTCTAATTGTGAGAGATGTCGAACATTTTCTCATATAATTGTTGATGATTATTTTTCTCTTTCTCTGAAGTGTCTTAGCAGTTCCATAGCCCTTTTATGGATTGGATTGTTTGTTTTCTGGGTGTTAACTTTTCTGATTTATTTACATATCCTACATATTAATGCTCTATCTGAGGTGCATGTGGTAAATTTTTCTCCTATTCTGTAGGCTTTCTCTTCACATTATTGAATGCTTCTTTTTCCTGAAATGAAGCTTTTAGTTTAAATGCATCCCAATTATTGATTCTTGATTTTTACTTCTTGTGGTTTGGAGGCCTTGTAAATGAAGCCAGATCCTAAGCCAACATGGTGAAGAATTGGCCTTGCTTTTTCTTCTATTAGGCCCTGGTCTCTGCACCAGTCTTTGTTGCTCTTTGATTTTATGAAGGGTGAGAGATAGGAATTTAATTTCATTTTGTTACAAGTGGCTTTCTATTTTCCCCAGCACCATTTGTTGAAGAAATTATCTTTTCTCTAGTAATGTTTTTTGTCAACATTGTCTGTTATAAGATAACTGTATTTTTTTTTTCCCTCTGTGTCTTATATTCTGTACCATTGGTCTAGGTGTCTGTTTTGGTGCCAATACCATGCTGTGTTTTGTCACTATATTTTAAGTTGTACTATAATTTAAGTTCTGGTCTTGTTATGCTTCCTATTTCACTTTTCTTGCAAAGATTGCTTTGGCTATTCTGAGTCTCTTATTATTGCAAGTGAATTTCATAATTGTCTTTTGCATTATATGAAAATGTCATTGGGATTTTAATAGGCATTGCATTACATCTGTATCATACTTTGGTAGAATGGCCATTTTGACAATATTAATTTTGCCTATCCAGGATTATGGGAGATCTTTTCATCTTCTAAGGTATTCTTCACTTTGTTTCTTTAGTGTTTTGTAGTTTTCATTGTAGAATTATTTCACCTCTATTGTTCAACTGATTCCCAAGCATTTCATGTTTTTTTTTTTTTTTTTTAATTGTTTTTGAGGCTAATGTGAATGAGATAGTTTACCTAAATTTTCCTATTGCTGATTCAACTTTGATGTACAGAAACACAAATTTTGGATGTTAAGTTTGTATCCTGCTACCTTTCTGAATTCATGTATGTGTTCTAGAATTTTTTCTCTTTTTATTTTTATTTTTTTGAGGGTTGGTCTTCTATGTATAAAATCATGTTGTCAGCAAACAGAGATAGTTTAGCTCTACATCCTATTCACTTACTTTTAATTTCATTCTTTTGCTTAATTGCTATGGATAGAATTTTAAGGACTATGTGGAACAGAAGTGGTGAAAGTGGGCATCCTGGTTTTTTTCCAGTTTTTAGAGATGGTGCTTTCAGGTTTTCTCTATGATGTTGACATGGAGTTTTTCTATAGAGCTTTCACAATATTGATGTATGTTTCTTCTATCCCTAGTATTTTGATTCTCAACAATGGTATCACTATAAACTTTCCTCATAGAACTGCCTTCATAATGTCTCAGAGATTGTGATATGTTATGTCAGTATTCTCATATACCTCTAAGTATTTTTTTAATCTTAGCTCTAATATCTCCATTCATCAATTAGTAGGATATTATTTAGTCTCTATGTGTAAAATAATTTTCTACTTTTTATCTTATCATTGATTTCCAATATATTCCATCATGATCTGAAGAATGTAAGGTATTATCTCTGTATTTGTATTTGGTAAGTGTTGCATTGTGGCCTGAGACGTGGCATATTTTATAGAAGGATCGATGTGCTGGTGAGAAGAAAGTATATTCAGATTTTGATGAATGAAATATTCTATACTATTGTTAAATCTTGATTATATTATTTAGTTCTAAAGATTTTATTTAGTTTTTCTTTAGAAGATAAAATGTTTTCTTTTTCTTTTTTTATTGTATCAAGGATGCAGTCATTGGGGTGGCCATTTATTTGAGAAATAAAGATAGTAATATTTTGTTGCCCATGACAATAAATTCTTTGTTAAA
The DNA here is from genome assembly GCA_025594165.1 of Tamias sibiricus. Taxonomy (NCBI): domain Eukaryota; kingdom Metazoa; phylum Chordata; class Mammalia; order Rodentia; family Sciuridae; genus Tamias; species Tamias sibiricus. The sequence goes on from CM046659.1 coordinate 2,759,413, forward strand.
CAATCTGCTGGTTTTCAGACTTGGTGGCCACCTTGCATAATTCTTGCACTATTTTAAGAAAAACAAATAAATTTATTCCTTCTTAAAAAATATGTGTATTCCTTCATGCATCAGACATGTCCCCAGGGAAGGACCTTTACAGTTCCTGGGAGTGACTTGTGGTTGCAGCTTACTGCTTGTGAGGGAATAAAGCTCCTACTTCAGCACTCTACTGGCACTGACACACTTCATTTTCTTTCTAATACTGTCCAATGAATCCCCATCTGGCCACCACCTTATATGTTCTGTAGGTTAATGAGTCCATCTCCCTTGCATTAGTGCACAAACACTTCTTACTGTCTTTCTGTTCCTTAACATGACTGTTTACTGGCCCATTTGTGAAAGTACTGTGTATCTCCAAATCCTCTTGATCACAGAGAAAGGGCACTGATTACTTCCTATTCAATGCAAATACCCAGTTAGTGTCTGTGAACAGGGAGAGCCTTGTCATGCTGCTCTGGACACTGTGTAAGGATGGCAGGGGCATGGAGACGGGTGGAAGTCCGATAAACACATAAAGCTCAGATTTCCTGTGGAACAAGGCATAGGGAAAATTAAGCCCTTGTGCAAAATATTTAACAATTTAAAGTAGTGTTGCCATGGAAACAGGTTCAACAAACCAGAAGAAGCAGAGAATTAACATTATTGTCCTCTCCACCATCCTTTTATTACCCACTTTTAGCAATCACAGCATGCATTTGGGCTCAGCAAGCCTCAGCCCATGTGTCCTGGGTGAGCTTGACCCGTTGTGTAGGGTCCTTTGCAATGCAGTCTAAGAAGATGCAAACCCCTGTCCCATGGGTTTTGGGAGTACAGTGCTTGTGTGATGTTCAAGTCCTTTAGATACAAAGCAACAAAGTGAAACCATTTCTGGTTTACTTCAAGAAACTCAACTAGTATTCCCATTACTTTAGAGAAATTAAAGTTGTATGGAAACTATTTTGACAGAAATAAAATTAAAGGAACATTGAGAAAATGGAAGAAACCTTTTACTGAGACAGAGGTCTGCTTCATTTTTGCCTCTTAATTGCCAAGGATGGAATAAGTGAATGCCGTAAGACATCTCTCCCAAAGCCCACGTGGCTGAAACCAGTCCTTGTTCAGTAAGGATACTATTTTATTCCTGACATAGTGAGGGCAGAACAAGGAAGTATTTTATACTGTGCAGGAAGGAGGGAAATACATGGCAGGGAGGAAAAGGAGCTCTGGTGCAGAAGTCAGCAGGGGAGGACATTCATGGAGCAGTCTGCAGCTTCCAGCATTTGGCATCATGTGCAACCACAAGGACAAGGCTGACCAAGACCAGAAAATGAAGTGTGTCAGTGCCAGGTTTGTCTATTGCCCACTGTCCCCCAAAGTGACAGCAGAAAGGGGTGTCCTGGAGGTTATTCTGAAGCCCAGGTGAGGGCAGAGACTCCAGAGTTTAAGCAGAGCAAGATATGTTCTATACCAGATTAAATTTATCCTCGTTCCTTGCACTTTCCGAAACTGTGCTTGTAGAGGAAACCAAAAAGCTCGGGGTAGTGGTGACTATGAAATCCCCTCAAGCTTTCCCAGGGATGTGCAGCATCAATTGGCTCAGCTACACCTGAGCTTCGGCCAAGTGCCTGAGCCCTGTGACCCCAGACATAAGAGCCTTCATTCTCTGGTTCAGAAAAAGGAAGGGAGATGTGAGAATGAATATGAGGTGGCTTAGAAGTCAATTTGTTCAGTCCTAAGTCTGATATGCACAGGTCTGTGGGGGAAAAAGAAGACAACTTGAAACCTGTTGCATTTGAGGGTTACAGATCTTAAATACGCTAATATTGGCTCCCTTTCCACTCCTGAGACTGTCAAGTTGAGAATACATGAGTCTCCCCCTTGTCTGGTGGGAAAAGACTACCCAGGACCCTTCAACTTCTCAGATATGACTGCAGTGACTAGAGAAGAGGCATTTGCCCCACGTTGAAAGCTCTGCTGCTATTCCTGTGAGAATAGGTTCCTGATATGTCAGAACAGTGCTATTCAGATGACAGTGGCAGGAGCACTGTTACACACCTAGATTGGCTCCCTGGATACTCTGGAGAGGAGACTGTGAATGCTGTAGACCAACACCTTCTGCCTGTGCACCTGTACCTGGATCTGGCCCTGCTCTCATTTTTTCCTGAGTTTTGCCTGCAGGTCCTGAGCTCCCTGCCCTGGTCCTGTGCTCCCCTGCTGATACTGAGACCCTGCCTGGTCCTGAGCTCCCCTGATCGTCCTGATCACCTGCTGTTCCTGAGCTCCCTTCTGGTCTTTATCCCCCTGAGGCTCCTGAGCCTTCTGTGGGACCTGAGCCCTCTGTGTTGGTCTTGAGCTCCCCCTGCTGGTCTTGAGCTCCCTGACTTACTCCTGAGCTCCCCCTGCTGGTCCTGATCTTCCCCTGCTGGTCTTGAACTCCCTCTGCTGGCCTTGAGCACCTGCTGTACCTGAGTTCTCTGCTAGTTTTGATGACACTATGGTTACTGAGCCTCCTGCTTGTCCTGAGCCCTCTGTGCTAGTCATCAGCTCCACCTGCTGGTCTGGAGATCCCTTTTTTGGTCTGGAGCAACCTACAGATCCTGAGCCTACTACTGGTCTTGATTCTCCTATTGATACTAAGCTGCCATGCAGGGCCTGAGCTCCCTCTGCATGCCTTGAGCAACCTGATAGAACTAAGCACCTGCTGCAACTAATCTCACTATTGAACTGATATCCCTCTTGGGACATTAGTGTCCTGACAACACACATCCCCTATGTTTCTCCCAGTGAGACCAGTGAGACATGAACAAGCCCTCTTCTCTCAGGCAGTGAATCTTATGAAAATTCACTTTGGGTGTGTCTGTGGTTAGTATGACTCTCGATTGAAGCATTTGGTTATAGTAAGTGATGCTACCAAAAGTTATCCAACTCACCTAATGCAGGTCCTGGCCACATTCAAGTGGCCTGGATCACTGCAGCAGAAGGCAGACCCTACCCAACATGGACAAGTAATCATAGTTTCTAATGGCTTTAGCTTGGGGAACCTGTTAGACTCTGTCCTTCTGCTGTACTCATATATTGGGGGCCAGGTAACCTATGTCTGGTGCTCCATTTGAGTTTGGAAGCAGGTAGATTCTGTTCACTTCCCTGGTGGCTGTAGAATTAGTTACAGCAATTTGGTTCACGTAGATTGATTAGGAGAGAGACCATGGTCACAGGGACAAGGAAAGACCTTGACTCTGACTCCTAAGGCCCCTGGGGTCTGGAGTCTCCTAGACTGTGTCCTGACTTCCCAGGTGAGGGATTCCACAGCAGAGAGTGTATTGGACACAGGGCTAGCTGCTTCCTGGGCCAGAGCTCAGCAGGCTCAGTGACAGAGGGACTTCTGGGTCACACACACTGAGGAGCCACAGGCAGAGAGGTCCTCACACTTGCTATCCTGGGAATACAAGGCCCTGGGTTACCCTAATGTCTCCCCACTTCTCCTCTCAGGACTCTGGTGCACAATTCAGGTGCAGGGCCACCTGGAGTCTCAGGCAGGACCTGGGCTGTCAGGCTCCTCTTCTCAGGTGCCAGGTTTGGGGTGGGCACACTTTAGTGAGGACAAGGCTTACTGAGTGGGTTTCTCAGAGGTTTCCCTGCCACTCACTAGTGCTCAGATACTGTGGTGACACAGTGGTGCCTGGCAGTTTATCCCTGCAGCAACCTACTCGGATCATCAGCCCACTCCTTGTGTTAACACACAGCAAAAGTTCCAGAGGACCAGTGCTGAGTTGCAGGGACTCCTTGGGAACCAGGAGGACCATCATTCCGAGCTTCATCAGGTATCCAGGGCACCAACCCTAGACAAACTATATTTGCTGTACTGAGAATCCCACAGACAAGCCTAATAAGGCAATCCCACAAAGGTTCCTTCCCTGAGTTGTTGAAAGGGCTCACCAGGGTCCTCTGAGCTACTTCTGCATCTGACCCTGATGACCACAGAGCAGTCACTTCAGCTTCAATAATGCTGCTCTGTGTTCATGTGTAAATGCTCCTGAGTCAAAATAACTGTGACTATGTTTAATAGGAGGGGTTAAAGGGCCATCTATATCTTTTTCCTAATCGGAGGGAAAGTTTTTAGTTTTCCTCATTCAGTATGACTTTGGTCTTGTGCTTGCAATATATTGCCTTTGCCACATAATTTCATCTCACTGCAGGCCAAAGAGCAATTTCCCAAAACACAAATTATAACAAATTCTGGTGAGTATTTTTGGGGAAGCTACACTCATTAATTGTTGGTTGAACTGCAAATTAGCACAACTGAAACAGTGTCCACCTTATGCTTTGAATGTAGCCCTTGCTGTTTTGCCATTGAAACTTATTTTAAAATGGACCTGGCTCCTTCTCGTTCTCTCTCTCTGCTACTACATCTTGTCCCCCTCCCTAATCTCAGGGGACACAGGATTACCTTTCTTTCCCATCCTAGGCAGAGGTATCTGTCCTTGAGCACACAGCCACCATAGGAAGGAATTGATCCAGATTTTGGGGATGGCACCTGAAGATCGCAGAAATGACTGTCCACAAGAACCAGTGAATTTTAACTCCAACAGAACATGTAGCCTTTGAGTCACATCTGTAAAAGCCCTCTGCTCCTTCTGATGGGCAGAATCACAGCTTTTGGACAGGCGCCTGTTTGTTTCTTTTTTGGTAGCAAAGCAATATTTTTTTTTCTTTTGTCTCAAATCCCTGACCGAGTTATTGACTTGGCACCCAGGATAGGACAGGTCTTCAGCAACACTTTAGATAGAATCTCACCGTGACTTTTGCTCCATATCACAGACGTGGAGTTCGAGGATTTGTTTTCCCAGCTGTATTTCAGTCTTGCCTGGCCCAAGCCTTTCCTCTGTTCCCCTATTTTTATGAAGGGAAATGTTTACTCTGTACCTTTGTATATTACATACATGGAAATTGCTTTTTTAGAGCTCACAATGCTAGTTTTCCCTGAGTGTCAGAAGAGAGTTTGGACCTGAACTTTTGGGCAGTGCTTGAACTACTGAGACTATGGGGACTTCTGAAAATGGACTAAATGTATTTTGAACCGTGAGGTACTCATGAGTTTCTGGGGCCAAGAGTAAAATGTTATGGTTTTGAAGTGAGCTGTCACCCAAAAGCTCATGTATGAATGCAACCACGTTTAGAGTGGAAATGATTGAGTTAAGTGCACCTTAGCTCATCAGTGAATTAATCCCCTGTAAGGGAGTAACTGGGAGTGACTTAAGGTGGGCAGAATGTGGCTGGAAGAGGTGTGCATTGAGGGTTGGCTTTGGGCTATATATTTGTAACTGGTGAGGGAGTCTCTCTCTCTTCTTCCTGATCATCAAGTAACCTGCTTCCCTCCACCACACTCTTCCATCATGATGTTCAACCTCTCCTTGAGATCTGAGGAATGGAGCCCACAGTCCATGAGCTGAGACTTCTGAAACTCTTATCACTCAAATCAAAGTTTCCTCTCCTAATATTTTTGGCAAGATCCTTAGTCACAGCAGCAAAAAAGCTGACTAAGACACCACCATATGAACGAGAATCCCACATTTTGTTAGAGTCACAATGATGTAAAATAATCATTCTGCAGTGATACAACTACATGAATGTTCATAGTAGAAATCACAGTACCAGCCAAAATGGAATGAGCCTAGATGGCTGTCACCAGATTAATGGTGTATATACAGGTGGAATATTACCCACCAGAAAGAGGAATCAAATGAAACTATTTCTGGTAAAATGGTGGAATTGAGAAGTGTGGCATCTCTCAATGCAGGAATTAAACTGAGTTACTACCCTTTAATTCGAGGCAGTTTGAGCCCAGGATTTTTCCTCATTTATGCAAATGAGTTTAAGCCTGAGCTCCTTCCATTTAAAGGCCTGGAAGTTTGAACTTGGCTCCTCTTTGCTGAAGAAATTCCACATTTTTTCAACTATAGAGGAATTAACTTTGTCTGTATATGCTCTTGCAGTTTCCTATCTATGTGTATATCTGCTGCATGGCCACCAGGTGTGAATACATTTAATTATCAAAAATGAAACCAGTTTTATGGCCCTGTGGAATCTAGACATAAGCTAGCTAAACAAGCAAGGCAGGTTTTTTTTTTAGCTAAAGATAAGCTTTTGCAAATAACCCCTCTCTGCAGAGCACAGCATTACACATTGTTTAAACTTCTCTCCATTGAAAAGCTAAATGGTCTTTCCGCGTGTCTGTGAAGAACTCTTCTTTATCCTTTAGTAGATTTACGATATTGACAACCATATCTCTTTTCTTCCTGAGCCCCCAAATAAAAAGTTATTATAGGAACACAGTACAAGCCAGACAGTCTAGGCCCAGTTGAAGTTTAAAGAAGATATTAGGGCAATAAAACTTTATGAGCAGGCATGGCTAGAGTTGAAAATTTCTTTAACATTAGTTTAGATAATACAATCTTTAAGGTTTTTAGAATGTTCTCTTCTGACTATAGATAAGATTAATCAGTAGTATGTACTTAAAATAAATATTTTGTATTCCCCTGATATGACCCTGGAGTTTCCTGAAATACTTTAACGTAACCTCCAATAGCTGGAATGTGAATTGCTGTATTTGCTGGAATGTATAAAAACCATGGTGAGAAAAGTAAAGGGAGAAGGATTTCTGCAGCCTCATGTGTGTGAGTTCTTTCCTGGGGTATGCCAAATTTCTTCAAAAGCCTGACAAGATTAACACCTTCCATCACTGCGGAGGCTGGCCTCCCACAGAGAAAATCATGGAAAGTGAAATAACTCAAACTCATAGAGCTATGTTCGGAGTCCTCTCATAAATGGAAGCACATCAAAATAAGGAAAAAGTGGGACATTGAAATTGAATAAAGACCAGAGGAGTAGAGGAAGGGAATGGAAGGTAATGCAGGAAGGAGGTAAAGGCAGAAAATTTAGAAGAACACTAGAATGGTCAAAGGAAAGGGAGGGGAAAGGAGGGAACGAGGGGGGAGGAAAGGGTGGGGAAAAGAAAAAAAAAGGTGGTTGAATGATATTGATATCATTATCCTAAATGCATGATTGAAGATTTAAATGGTACTTATATAATTTGTATACAAGCAGTTGTATGTAAAAAGATGCTATACTTGTGCATTATGAATAAGTAAATAAATAATTAAATTAAAAAAAAAAAGAAGTTGACCAAAGGCCCCATGTGCAGATGTGAACACACCACAATGACTTTCATGTAAATACCTGTCACTAATGTAAAGAAAAAGTGTAAAAAACAGAAGGGAAATAAGCACAATAGAGGAAGGAAAATGTGGAGGGAGATAGCAGGGCAAGGGGAAGAACAAAATTGGAGTAAATTTTGTTGAGTGATTCTGGAATTATGTCAAAATGAACTACAATATTAAGTATAAGCATGAGGCCTAAATAAAAAAGGGTAAATACACCACAAAAAGAATCCAAGAATTCTTATCTTCAGAGACAGCACAGATTAGTACAGACCACAAATCCACAGAGCTTTCTGGGAAGCTCACACAAAAGGCCTCCAGATGGAGAAATTGAAATCCAACCCACTCTGCACCTGCTCCTGGCTAACCCTGAGCTCCCTGTGTGCTGAGCACCCCCTGGTTGCCCTGGACTACCTGCAGGGAGGTTTGTGTCTGGACTCACACTGAGGTCCCCTCCCTGTGTCACTAGCACAGTAATAGGTGGTTGTGTCTTCGGCTCTCCGATTTGCAGGTACAGCATCTTCTTGGAGTTGTCTCTGGAGATAGTGAATCTGCCCTTCACGGAGCCAGCATATTGAGTACTACTGTCACCATATCTAATGGATGAGATTCATTCCAGATCCTTCCCTACAGCCTGGTGGGCCCAGTTCATCCAGGAGCTACTGAAGGTGAATCCAGAGGCTGCACAGGAGAGTCTCAGGGACCCTCCAGGCTGCACCAGGCCTCCCTGAGACTTCTCCAGCTGCACATTACACTGTACACCTGCAAACACACCGGCAGCTTGGTCAGGACACTGTCATTCATCCACTCTTGCTCTCACTCCTGTCCACTAACACAGACAGGATCTCTGGTTCTCCATTAATTACCTTTTAAAACTGCCACAAGAAAAACCCAGTTGAGTACACTCTCCATGTTGAGCAGTCCTGAACACTGAGTGGGCTGCGCTGGGAGTCCAGGGATTGGCTCCTCTGCAGAGCTGCAGGTCAGGGTGGGCTGGTTTTCATGAGCAGGGTGAGGCCCTATTTGCATGCCCTTCTGTTATATAGCAACTCTGTGTGGAGGCCCAAGTAGAGCAGCACTAAAGACAGATGGGCTTGTCATAGGCTAGAACTGTGTACATAGTAGTATTAAGGGAATATATTTATTTTTGCATTTTTTTTTCATATTGGCATTATAACCAACAATATATTTTATAAATGCAGAAAATCATAATACAGGGACAGGGTTAACTCCATGTTGGAATTGTCAAATCACAAAAAGAAGTGTGTGTGCTGCTTCACTTTATCCAATGACTGATATCTGGCAAGAGTAAGTTGATTATTTTGGCTTTTGATCTCACCCTGAACAGGGCTGGTCCTCTACCCTCCTCCAGCACACAGGTGGACACACCTGGTGACATTCTCAGAGCCATGTTTTGTGGAAGACATGACACTTGGTGGGAGAATTGCAGGTTCTCTATAAGGTAGAGAAGGAGAGGAAGTTCCACAAGCTTACAGGAAGCCCCTTACTCTCAGCTTTCTCTTTCCACTTGCCCCTTGGTCCCTTATGTTGCTCAAGGTTCCCCAGTGCACCTGCTTGTCCTCAGCTTTTCCTGAGCTCCACCCCTGATCCTGGGTTCCCAATCTGGTCCTGATGTTCTAATGAAGATTATGATCCCCTGCTGGTCCTGAGCTCCCTGCTGCTTATGAACTACCTGCTGATCCTAATGTCTCTTTTGTTCTTAGCTACCATATAGGAAGGCTTGTGCCTGGGGTCGCAACAAGGTATCCTACTCTGGGTCCTCGACAGTGATAGAGAGTGTATCCTTACTGGTCACAGAGTTCAACTGAAGGAGATCTGGTTTTTACATGGTCTATGGACTTGGTGACTTGACTCGTCAGGTTGTGGTTATGAGTTGTGCCTCCATTGCCATCAATGAGCCCCATCCACTGCAGCCCCTTCCCTGATGATGATGGAGGCTGATGATGAGGTCCTTCAGCTCAGCGATGTGGGATGCAATTTTCTGCAGGTGCCCTCCCAGCTCTCCAGGAGGTACAGATCTTCTTCTCTTTCTCTGTCTTTCTTGTTCACTGATATGTTCCCACCATGTTGGAGAGAGGACCTTCATGGTCACTCAGTCCACCTGCACAGCCAAAGCTTCTCAGAAGCAGCAAGGTCACCTGGACCAGTCAGCTTTTCGTGCCATGGCAGTTCTCTGTCAATGGTCCTCTGAGGCTCATTTGAGCGAAGAAGCTACCTGTGCCAGACTCAGGTCTCTGTAAACAACACCCTGTGACTTGCACTCCATGAGCTCATGTCAGTGAGTCCTGGATTGTCATGAGATCTCCTTGGAGTTGTGGTGGCAAGCAGAGCCCAGCCCATGAGAAAACATCCTAAAAATTTACCGGTGTTGAACATCTCTATGCCACAGTGACCATAGTTCTGACAAGTGCAACCTAGAGAGGAAGAATCTCCTTTGCTCCACAGTTTCATAGGAAGAAGTGCATGGTGGGCAAGGCCTTACCTCAGGGCCAGGTGTGAGGAACGTCATGGCAGAAGGGTATAGAGGATGAAAGCAACTCTGGATGTTACCATCAGAAGCAGGAGAGCTCAGCTCAACAGGGACAATATGTGAACACCAAACAGACACACCAGTGACTCACCTCCCGCAGCCACATCCCACATGCCTACAGGTACTACAAGTAAATTCATATCAGTGGATTAATCTACTTTAGGTAAAGAGTTCAGATAATTGAGTCATGTCACCTCTGAACCTTCCTTCACTATCTAATACATGAGCTTTAAGGGCACCTCACTTGTGAATCATAAGAAGCAATCCCTGCCTTGGTAATCCTTCTACCTGATCATGTTCCAGGGGATTTAATCACCTCACTACATATTGACATAATGACCCCAGGGAAATAACCGACTGTGTAAAGAGGCTCATGTGCATTGTAGAGGTGAGGCATATCCAGGCTTTAATGCCAAGCCTGTGCTCTGCATGTGGAGCATGCAGAACGCACCTCATGTTTCCACACAGTGATGCAGGGCACAGAGGATGAGAAGATGTCATTGGCAGGACCATGTTGATGTGTTTGATGAGAGAAGAATTATCCAGGAACATCAAGTGACTGTGGAGAGTGAATGTGGATATGTCCTCAAAGGAAGACCAGAACTGTAGAAAAAGAAGCAGGTGTTCCTCCTGGAAGCTCACTGCAGAATAGAGCCAGCAACAGCCACAGCAGCCAGATCTCCTGGACCAGGTCCTGGGAACATGGACCTTGCTCACAACCCCTGGCCTTGTGTGGTAAGAGATCTGTGTTTTCTCATATTTAAATTTCTTGTTATTTACAATTCACCATGCCCTTTATTGCTTCCTTGCAGCACTGATGATGCTTCAAGTATAAATCTGCATGTCCACACCCCCGTCTTGAAATCCTGGACACACACACAGCAGGCAGAAGGGAAGCATCAGGACCTTAGTCCTTCAATGAAGGCCCAAGGAAAAGAAAATGGGGGCTATTCAGCTAGGGCTGGTCTTGCAGCCTGAGACTGGGGGATGCTTTGCATGGGGAGTTCTACGATACAAGTGGGGAGCAGAGGGCAGGGCTACTGTCCTTCCAAGGGAGAATGTTTGCTTTGTGTTGCACAGAGGCACTTAGAGGGACCGTGAGGGCTCCTTTCTGCTTCCTACTGGTCCTTCTTCTGCTATCCATGCATAAATGGGGAGGCCCAGTGCACAGTGGTGGGCAGCACCACATCTAAGGGGTGTTTCCAGCAGGAGTGCACAGCCTTGTAGATGGACGAGACATAAGGTGGCCTCCTCAGTGCCTTTGCTCTACTCTGTGAACTCCAGGGCAGGGTGTGCTCTGGGGCAGGGCAGAAGGTGTAAAGGGTCATTGTCAGTATGGGTCAGATTAAATCTCAACAGGGCTCAGCATGGCCTTCTGTAGACACTGGTTGGTCTGTGCTGTGTGTACCATGGCTTGTGCAAGCTTTGAGATTCCTCCCTGGCCTGCCCTTCAGACTCATGTCCTCTAAATCCAGCAGGCCTCTGGGGTCTACACAAGAGGATTACTTTTAATTCACAAGCCTTCCTGTGTCAGTCATCACTGAGGTGAGACACGGGTGTGGGGCCATGAGGACAGGTACAGAGCCTGTGGGAGCTGAGGCATCCATGTCCCCACTCACTTGGCATGGTGGGGAAAATCACATGTGCTGAGTGAGGACCCTGTTCTCTGGCCCCATGCCCAGCACTAGAAACTGCACCCATCCCATAGGACAAACCATCCTAGCTACTTGTCCTCACCCCAACACTATATCATGTACTCCCTGTCAGGAGTTCAAAGCAGGATAAAGACTATAGGTGAGAGAAGGTAAAAGGGGTTTTCTCAGCTTTACCAGTGTGCTGCGTTAACAGATCTATAAATACAGGCTGTGATTTTTCCTGTAAACTTGATTAAATGCAGAGAGGTATCGTGAACATGGTGAAATGCTTTCCCTCAAACTGTGAAGAAAATCCATATGAGGAGGTTTTAAAATGACAGTCACAGGAGAAGCTGGGTACAATTGTTGGCAAAGGCTCAGCTAAGGTCACAGTGATAAAGAGCAGGGCAGACATTCTCCTACTGGGCCATGGTCTACCTGATAACCAGAGTGCTCCCTGCAGACACTTAGAAGCAGGAGAGCACAGGCTCCTGGGGACTCAAGTGAGCTGTGCAGGTTCGTCCACAGGTGGTCATTACCTGGGGTCCTGACCTGTGCATGCAGGTGTTCATGAGCATGTGATAGTCTACCTGGGAGCCTTCAGTGTGCAGAATGTGCTGGGGACAAACCCTGCACCAAGGGACTGAGGGGTGTCTGTGGAGGGGAAAGAGGTCCTGGCTGTCCTCCTGCTGTGCTGCCAGCCTGGACTGCAGTGGATGCTCACTGATGTGGAACCCCTCACTGTGGGGACTGCTGCTGCTCTACAGGTGCCTTCTGAGCATGGCCTCTGCTGTCCCCACACATTCGGGGAGGCTGCCCTCTGCTCTCACTGTCCTCACAGGATTTCAGTGCTCCTGAGGGGCTGTTCATTTATTCCTGTCTTCCTGGACAAGGGGTAGATTTCCTCACCCAGCTCATTCTCCCTAACTTATGCCTGTCCTGAGGAACCTGCTGTGCCTGGCTCCTGTCACCTAAGTCACAGGCACTTTCTCTAGGTGTCAGGTGACTCACCTGCAGAGCAGGCTGAGGACACTGAGTCATAAACACACTGCTGTGTGGGGACCCTGAATTCAGGGCAGCTCTTTGCTGTTTCTGTGAGGGGCCTTGTGTTGTCCACTAATGCAGGGGGTGAGTGTACTGCTCCTGTCCACTGTGGAACAAGGGCTGGGAATTGCCACACAGTGTTGCTTATTTGTTCTTCTCCCTGATGCCATCTTTCCTGAGGTATGCTCAGGCTCTGTTGCTAATACATACACACTCACCATTGCTGGTGCTTACTGAAGGTGGACCTCGGGCTATGGAAGCCCCTCTTCACTGATCCTGAGTCACTCCTAGGGTCTTGTTGCTCAGTGCTGCTGGAGATGCCTGGGATTCCATGGTGCCCTCTGTGCACTGTCACTTCATCCCTCTCAGCCTAGTAATCTCATAAGATATGAAATTTCTTGTTCCTGCACAAACTGGGGTTCCACCAGCTTCCAACAGTTCTGCACACAGCTGAGTTTAGAGGACTTTTTAACACTTTTATATTTAAAGCAATTTCTTATAATGTAGGAACTAATCTTCCAATTTATATTATGTTTTATGGTTTATCTGTTCTTCATTATTAAAAAAAAAATAAAAGTCATCATAGTTCAATGTTTCTTTCAGAAGAAGATCATTATCTGCTGACTCCACAGATCTAAACAGAACCCAGAGAGCTCCTGTCACCCAGGGCATGGTGGCCATCATGATATCACAGCCTAACAAGTCTCTTGAGCTCTGCTGACTCTGCTGTGAAGTCACCTACAGTCATGCCTATCACAGAGCAGAAGACCTGAACAGGCATGGTGGTGTGCCACATCTCTCTATTGATCTATGGATGAGCAAGGCTCTGTGAGGGTGGATGGTGCAAAGTGATTATCCTCTTGGGATATGTGGCATGAAGATAGTGTTGGGATGATTTGTCATTGTCTTTTCTGTTCTTGAAAATCTCTTACTGCTTATATAACCACTACGTCTGATGAAATATTTCTAGAAAATGAGACTACATGTGTAAACTGCAGCGAGGTGGACAATGAGAGTTCATATATGAAAGTACAAAGTACCAAAGAGAGTTTTCTGTGATAAATTTAGGATGGCTATGTTGCAAGGCTACAAGACTCCAACCCAAAAACCCACTGAGGTCTTTTTTTCAGAAGTCAAAAAAGGCAAAGCAGGAAAATACCTCTAGGTTAACTCTTCCCTTTATTAAAGAGTCCTTTGGATATGCATATCTGATTGAAAAAAGGTTATGATCTCCCCCTGTAGGAACAATAAATAAAAACCCTCCTTCTCTCCCCTCCTGGGCATAAAAAGGATTTTATGGCCTTAAGATAGGACTAGTAGAGTTACTAGAATATAAATTTAAGAAGAAACACAATAGTGCTATAAAACTAGGCAGGAAAAAATTAACTTCAATCAGACAGATAAACAGGTACTACAGAGAAATAGCTTCAGAGAGTCCATGGCTCATAAGGAATGAATCAGACCTAAACTGGTTATAGATAAACTTTGGCATAGATGCAAAACATTCTGAAAGTGTGTGACCATGGTCTTCCATAGGCCCTCAGGTGTCACATCTTTTGACATTCCCATCCCAGGCAGGACAAAGATAGGGAAAATAAAAAGAACAAAAAAAAGATTTCAGATATAAATATAAAAGGGAGAAGGACTCTCCTCCCTTTGGATTCCTGGTTTCCTGGTCCCCTTCTCCTTCTGGGATAAGTCTTTTAGCTGTCCTTTCAATAAAGCTTTCACTTTCCACTCCAAGCTTGCCTTGGAGTGTTTCTTCAGCGTTATTCTTCAGCATTCCGTGAGCAAGAACTCATCAAGGGTAAAAAGTGGTTTCACTGGCACAGGGTGAATCCAAGGACTCTGGTTCTTTAGGACAGTAATCTGGTTCACTTAGGCTAGTGATGGACACAGAGCAACAGAAATCTCCAAATACAGAGCTGGCAATATTAGTATTACATTTCATAGAACACCTAAGAAAAAGCAGGTTAATGCAATTTTCTGAAATTATAATATTTTGAAAATAAAACCCATGAAATTTCATGACATGTGAAGGGCAAGAACCACACCGGCACGCCTGTAATCCCAGCACTTTGGGAGGCTGAGGCAGGAGGATCGCGAGTTCAAAGCCAGCCTCAGCAATGGCGAGGCACTTAGCAACTCAGTGAGACCCTGTCTCTAAATAAAATACAAAAAAAAGGGCTGGGGATGTGACCCAGAGGACGAGTGCCCCTGAGTTCAATCCCCGGTACCACAAAAAAAAAAAAAAAAAAAAAAAAAAAAAAAAGAACCACACCGGGACCGCCTTGTAGAAAAGGGGGGGGGTGTTATTAAGGAAAGGGAAAAAAAGGGGGGAAGAGGGGAAGGAAGAAAGGGGAACAGGGAAGGGGAGAGCTGGTGAGAAGATGATAGTGAAAAGAAAAGAGAGAGAGTTCTGGACAAGCCGGGGGGCCTAAGTACAGAGGGGTGGGAGCATGACTTGTATGGTCTGGATTGGCTCAGAAAGGGAGAGCCCGCCCAGGGTTGAATTCCCACGAGAGGCGAGTATTCCCAGGATCAGGAAGGGTGGAGACTCAGAGCCCGCCAAAGGTGAATTGTCACGAGAGTTGGGCACTTCCAGGAAGGCGCCTGGGGGTATGGCCTGCCAGCCTGAATCTTATCCAACAACATGCCTGTCTGTTAACATAAAAGCCACACTGAGCCCAACAAGGCAGGACACTGGGATCAAAGGATAAGACAACAGAGCCATGGAGCAGCCTCAGCAAGGTGTGTAAAAGACAACAACACACAACCTGAATGCTTATGCAGGATTTTCAGTATATGTTCAACTGTCAAGTCTCTAAACCTAATTTATATAAATACATCCAAATATTATACACAGGGGCTGAGGATATAGCTCAGTTGGTAGAGTGCTTGCCTTGCATGTGTAAGGACTTGGTTCAATCCCCAGCACAACCAAGTATTATAAAAGCAGGCTAAAGCAACCACATACACACTGTGTGCGGGTGAGGGGCATCAGGTTTAGGGAAAGGGAATCTGCATCAACCAGTGCTCAGGAAGGGCCTGAGTGAGAACCCCAGAGCAAGTTCTGAGGTTTCAGAGAGACAAAGTAGACAGATACTAAACCATTGGGGAAAATAAACAATTGGGCAATACTATGTTTACCAGATTCAATGTAATATTTTTTTCACTAATAAAAACAGTATTGTACAAAATATAAGTATTAGGTACATATGAGGACATCAGAGGCATAAGGCAAAGAAATCACTGTATTTGTATTTGGTGTGCAGAGAAGTAGATAATAATTTGAAAGGATATTGACAGGTAGAGAAATTTAATATAGAAAATACAGGCAGGAAGAAATGACTCTTGTAAAACATTTTGTTTTTTTTGCATCTAGGAATATGCACCAAAATCAACCACATAATTATTTTTTAAAAAATATTTTTAGTTATACAATGGCACAATATTTTATTTTGTTTATATTTTTATGCGGTCCTCAGGATTGAACCGGGTGCCTCACATGTGTGAGACAAGCGCTCTGCCACAGAGCCTAACAACAGCACTTAAACCTCATAATTAAGTATAATTATAATGCTCAAATACAATATGAAAAATATTCAAAACTAATTGAGTATTTTTGATATAAACAGAAATGGCTTGCATTGATATAAAATATAACACTCAAGCAACTGATAAGTTTCATATACAATATCACTGTTATAACCTTCAATCAATATCTTTTGGAAAATACACAAAATAATTTAAGTTTTGGGATAAAGCGGCAGTTGCCGAGGAGTATTGTGGAACTAAATATTGCTGATGCTATTCCTTATGCAGACTGGAGCTGGACTCTCAGGACAGGGTGGGCACTGACTTGAGGAGGAACAGAGCTCAGTGTGTCCCTGTCTGTGATCCTGAAATCCAGCCACAGTGGCTGGAAACCCAGGCAGGCTCCAAGCTGCCTCTTACCACCAGCCAGGTGTCCTGGGACATTTTAGGCACTGGGCCACCTCACAGCAAAATGGGGTCAGGGTGTTCCTGGGCAAAGTGAATCTCAGGGTCCTGAGGCCAGTGAAAGTGCAAACCTGCAGCTCCCACAGTTCGTGCAGAGCTGACCACCCTCCCTCCTTTGTCTTTGCCAAGGGAGCCCCTTTCTGTTCATGACTTTGCTCAGGCAACCCTGGTCCACAGGCAAAACAGAGCTGAATGAGGTGTGGGCATCTCTGACTTTTGGACTCCTGGCTGTGGGATGTGGGTGTCCCCAAATCCTCATCATAAGGGATAGAGCACTCACAACACCAACGTTCACTATGAATTTATTTATATCTGTGCAGTTTGATCAGGTTTAGGACTGTCTTTCAGAATTTCTCAACTAGGTCTATGAACACTACATCGGAAAATGTGGATTATATACAACATGCAGTTCTATTTAGCCATTAGGAAGGTGAAATGATGGTAAATGGACGGGTGTGGAGAACATAAGTGAAGGAGAAAGTCTCAGTGAGTCAGGGTTGAGTGTTTCCTTTCACATGTGGAGCCAGAACAAATGAGAAAAATAAAGGCATGTGGAATCCCAAGAAAATAGAGGAGGACAGTGGAGAAGAGGAAGATGCCTCAGGGTAAGGGACAAGGGACAGGAAAAGGGAGGAGCCAGGAGTGAACTGAGCAGATATGAATGGCCAATTCTGCACACTTGTGAATCCTGCACATGTAGGAACTTACCACAGTGAGTTCCTCATATATATAAAAACACACACAGTTGTAGTTTTGAAAAGTATAAAAACGTAGAAGGCAGATCAGTAGATGAAAGTTAAGGTGAAGGAGGAGTGAAGGAAAGAAGAGGCACTGAGACAGAAAAGGAGCTTGCATTCAATGAATGTATATGACTATGGTAAAGGAATCCAACAATAAGGATAAATAGAATAAACTACAATTAAAAATGAAAATTACATCATATAAAGCAGTCACTATCTGGTACAGACAAAAAGTCTAGGGAGCTCCATGGGAAGGTGGTAAAAGGGAAAACCCCATATGCTGGAAAACCAGCCCCCACTCCCTCTGCTTCCACTCCTGTCTTGACCCTGAGTTCCCTGTGTGCTGAGCGCCACCTGCTGGCCCTGGACTATCTGCGGTGAGGTTTGTGTCTGGGCTCACACTGAGGTCCCCTCACTGTGTCTACAGCACAGTAATAGGTGGCCGTGTCCTCCACTCTCAGACTGCTCATTTGCAGGTACAGTGTGTTCTTGGAGTTGTCTCTGGAGATAGTGAATCGGCCCTTCACAAAGTCGGCATAGTTTGTTGTACCACCATTTTGGTTAATATTTCCAATCCACTCCAGCCCCTTCCCTGGAGCCTGGTGGAACCAGTACATCCAGTAGCTACTGAAAGTAAATCCAGAGGCTGCACAGGAGAGTTGCAGGGACCCCCCAGGCTGCACCAGGCCTCCCTCAGACTCCACCAGCTGCACGTCACACTGGACACCTGCAAACACAGAGGCAGCCCGGTCAGGACACTGTCACTCATCCATTCTTTCTCTCACTCCTGTACACTCATACACTAAGGATCTCTGGTTCTCCATTAATTACACTTTAAAACAGCTACAAGGAAAACCCAGCTGAGCACACTATCCATGGTGAGCAGCTGTGTTCAGTCCTGATCACTGAGTGGGCTGAGCTGGGAGTCCAGGGCTGGCTGGGCTCCTCTGCAGAGCTGCAGGTCAGGGTGGGCTGGTTTTCATGAGCAGAGGGAGGCCCTATTTGCATGCCCTTCTACTATATTGCAGCTCTGGGTGGAGGCCCAGGTAGAGCAGCATTGAGAGCAGATGGGATGATCATGGGCTAGAACTGCATACATAGTAGCATTAAGGGAATACAATTATTTTGCCTATTTTTTTCTGTTTGGCCTAATCAGCCATTAATATTTTTTTACATATGCACAAAATCATGATACAGGGACAGTGTTAACTCCATGGTAAAAATGTAAAATGACAAACAGAAGTGGTGGTTCACTTTGTCCAGTAGGAGATATCTGGAAAGAGAAAAGTTGATTACTTGGACTTTTGCTCTCACCCTGGACAGGACTGGTCCCCTGACCCTCCTCCAGCACACAGGTGGACACACCTGGTGATATCCTCAGAGCCTCATTTTGTGGAATACCTGACACTTGGTGGGAGCATTGCAGGACTTCTTGAGGTTCTATAAGGTAAAGAAGGAGAGAAAACCCCACAGGCTTACGGGAAGGCCCTCACTCTTAGCTTCCTTTCTGCACCTGCTTCTTGGTCCCTTATGTTGCTCAAGATTCCCCAGTGCACCTTCTTGTCCTCAGCTTGTCCTGAGCTCCACCTCTGCTCCTGAGCTTTGCATGATGGTCTTGATTTTCTGCTGATGATTCTGATCCCCTGCTGGTCCTGAGCTCCCTACTTTTCCTAATGTCTCTGTTGTTCTTAGCTACCATGCTGGGAGGCTTGTGCCTAGGGTCAAAATGAAGTCTCCCACTGTGGGTCCTGGATAGTAATACAAGCTGTATCCCCAATGGTCACAGGGCTCAACTGTAGAGAGAACATTTTCTTACATGGGTCTCTGGACAAGGTGACTCGACTCTTCAGGGAGGGGTTATTAGTTGTGCCTCCATTGCCATCAATGAGCCCCATTCACTGCATCGCATTCCCTGGAGGCTGATGGAGGCTGATGATGAGGTCCTTCAGCTCAGGATGTGGGATGCAGTTTCCTGCAGGTGCCCTCCCAGCTCTCCAGGAGGTACAGATCTTATTATCTGTCTCTGTCTTTCTCATTCACTGAAATGTCCCCACCATGTTGGAGAGAGGACCTTCATGGTTGCTCAGTCCACCTGCACAGCCAAAACTTCTCAGAAGAAACAAGCTCACCTGGACCCAGTCAGCTCCTGGTGTCATGGCAGGTCTCTGTCAATTGCCCCTGTGGCAGACTCAGGTCTCTATAAACAACACCCTGTGACTTTCCCTCCTTGACCTCGTGTCACTGAGTCCTGTATTGTGGTGAGATTTCTGGGTGTCTTTGTGGTAATCACAGGCCAGCCCATGAGAAAACATCCTAAAATGTACCATTTTTTAAATCTGTTTGCCACTGTGACCATAGTTTCTATGAGTGCAACCTAGAGATGCAAAAATCTTTTTTTTATTTTATTTTTATAATTTTTAATATGTACAACTCATAGTGCATATATTTAGTATCTTTTTACATACAACTGTTTGTATAAAAAGTATATTTATACAATTCAGGTCTTCAATCATGCATTAAGGAAAATGGTATCTGTGTCATTCAACCACCTTTTTATTTTTCTTTTCTCCCCCTTCTTCCCCTCTTGATCCCTCCCTTACCCTCCCTTCCCTTGACCATTCTAGTGCTCCTCTAATCCTCCTATGTACCCCCATCCAACAATACTTTGAAATAGCCTCCTTATATCAGAGAAAACATTTGGTACTTGGATTTGTGAGACTGACTAACTTCACTTAGCATTATGTCTTCCAACTTCATCCATTTACCTGCAAATGCCATTGATTTATTTTCTTTTATTACAGTGACACAGCTATCTCAATGTTTGTAGCTGCACAATTCACAATAGCTAGGTTATGGAACCAACCTAGATGTCCCTCAGTAAATGACTGGATTAATAAAATGTGGTATATATGCACAATGGAATTTTACTCAGCAATAAAAGAAAATATATTAATGGCAAAAATCTCTTTTTCTTTATAGTTTAACAGTTTGGAGTGCATGGTGGCAAGGCCTTAGCCTGGGCCAGATGAGGAGGAACATCATGGCAGAAGGGTATAGAGGAGGACAGTGGCTCTGGTTGTTGCCATCAGGAAGTAGGAGAGTTCAGCTCAACAGGGACAACGTGGGAACACCAAAGGCACATGCCAGTGACCCACCTCCTGCAGCTACACCCCACCTGCCTACAGATGCTGCAAGTAAATTCATGTCAGTGAATTAATCCACTTTAGGTAAAGACTTCAAATAATTGAGTCACCTCACCTTTGAACCTTCCTTCATTGTCTCACATAGGAGTTTTGGGGGCACCTCATTTTTGAACCATAACAAGCAATCCCTTCATTGGTAATCCTTCCACATTATCAATTTTAGAGATAATTAATTACCTCTTTTCTTGTTGATATAAAGATCCCAGGGAAATAGCTGTGGGAATAGGCTCATGTGCATAGTAGGAGCGAGGCGTGTCCAGGCTGTTGCTGTCCATCACCAGCACCAGGTCTGCCAAGCTTGTGGTCTGCATGTGGAGCATGCAGAATGCACCTCATGTTTCCACACACAGATGCAGGGTACAGAGGATGGGAAGACATCGTGGGCAGGACCATGTAGATGTGTTGGATGAGAGAAGAATTACCCAGGATCTGGGAGTGACTTTGGAGAGTGAATGGGGACGTGTCCTCCAGGGAAGGCCAGGACTAAGGAAAAAGCAGCAGGTGTTCCTTCTGGAAGCTCACTGCAGAATAGAGCCAGCACAGCAACAGAAGCCAGATCTTCTGGAACAGCTCCTGGGGTGCTGGAGGCTGCACACAACCCCTGGCCTTCTGTGGTAGGAGGTCTATGTTCTCCCATATTTAAATTCCCTGCTATTCACAATTCACCATGCCCTGTATTGTCTCCTTGCAGCACTGATGATGCTTGAAGTACAAATTGTGCAGAATTTTGGTTCTCCTGTGAGTTTGCATTGGCTGCAGCTCTGCTTCCTGAGAAGTTCACAGGCCCTTTTGCCTCTGTGCACACACAAGAGATTCTGGAACTTCCCACAGAATGAAGAGATCTGTGTTTTGTACATGTGACTGGTCACCATAGACCTGATCCTGACCTTCACAGTGTGGGCAGTTTGAGGTCATTGAGGTTAATCTACTGTTCTGGCAGACTCATTGTAGATCCAGGTTTCTGACAGAAATTTCAGAGGAGCATAGGTGTAAACCTGGGGACTTAGAGAAAACCTAAGTGCTGGCATTCATGCAGCAAGTTTTTGACCTCTCTCTTGATGGATTCATCATCTGCTTTTCTGGGTCACTCAGGTGTGCTGTCTTGTGCACAGCTGAGAGTTTGGGCTGGCCACTGAGTATGTAGTTCTGAGTGTGTGTTATTGTGCATTGTAACCAATAAATACTCTGTGTTTGTGAGATTCCTCAATTCATCTGCTGTTAGAAATGTAAATAATTTAAATTTTAGTGATTTTAAATTAGTATTTGAAAAATTATTTTGTAAGTTTGTGGACCTTTACGATTTTAATTTTAGGGACATTAAACACTAAGATATTGTTGTTTGAAAATTCATTTGGGGACCCTGCAATTCAGTATTATGGCATTAATAAATTTCAGTCCACTTTGCCAGTTATTATTATTCTTTTATTTTCACAGTTATCTATGGTATTCCCAGATTCATAACTTTATAAAATGGTCCTAAAAGTGAGAAGAGTATACAAAAATGTAAAAACATGACAGGAAAAGAGTCCTGGAGTGTCAGTCCACAGCTCTTTACACAAGCACAAAAAATTATTGAAAGGCCATGATTTGAGCTCTCAGTGCTTGCTAGGAAAACCCAGATTCTCTAAGATTTCCTCACCTTCAAAGCTTTTGAATTCTTGTTTGTTAAAGTTTAATTTCATGCATTGGATTTTTTAGTTATATATGAAAATTCACTATCAGACTGAGACACTGAAAAATTATCCTAAATGCATGATTGACGATCTGAATGGTACTTATATACTTTTTATACAAACACTTGTATGCAGAAAGATGCTATATATGTTCATTATGAATTGTAATACATACTAATATTATAAATAAAAAATAAAGATAAATATAAATTATCCTATTCTCTTTAAAAAAATGTGGGCTTGTGCTTCAAATGTCAATCTGTCATTCAGCTACAGTTAAGAATTTTACAAAGGATGCTTTCTGTATTTTTTTGTTGTTGTTGTTTAAAATATCCACACACTTTAGCACATGTGAAATTTGCCTTTCAGGTTACAGGCCAGTTTCTTGGGATACTGCCTTAGTGGATGAGGAAGCTGAAGAGGCCCCTGCTCTTCTCCCTGCCCCATAGGTCTGAGTTAGTCTATGGCCAGTGGTGCAGGACAGAGCACAGTGGAGGAAGGGAGGGCTCATCCTGCTCCCACCAGACAGAGCACATGAGTGACAGGCAGGATCTCTGTTGAAGCCACTCTCAGGTGGGACCCATTGAGCAGGTATGACCACTGCCCCTACCACACAAGCAGTTGTCAAATATCCTTCACCCCAGACAGGTGGCACAAGTGCTGCTGGAGAATCTGAGCCCCACAGCCCTATGCACAGTTTGAGAACTTTTGAAAAAGAAGCAACAGCATTGCCTGGGGGACAGAGCAGAGCCAGCAGGGGCTCCACACCCAGACTCCACTGCACAGAGCCATGCAGTGACCCCAACCACGGATCCTCTGAAGCAGCTGGCTGGCTGCTCCCTTCAGCCTCCCTACCCAGCTGTCTTCTTTGTCAGGGAGGAACTGTCCATTAGCTTGCAGAGACAGGAAGCAGCTGCCACAAGTCCACACTGTACAAGGTGAGGGAAGACTCACAGGCCATCCCTGAGTGGAAGCACATTGTGCAAGAAGGACAAGCTATAAAGGGGCCACACACCATTTGCAGGAGCCTTGTAACCCCAAACAAGTTTCCCCAGGGCAGCTCTGGAGGCCTAAGCAGCCACTGCACAGAGTCGCTGTGGAGGTGCAGACAGACCTGGGGTGCTGAGAGAATCTCGCCCTTGTGCCTCCTGTCCTGTGCCCTTTTCAAACAGTGACAACAAATTATCACTCTTGAGGACTGCTGAAGTGCTACCTGGGTCTGTTTGAGGGGCCCACCCCTGGAAGCCCTTGGAAACAGGTGGGCACTGTACCCAAGGCTGCTCCACTGACCCCAGCACCATGCAGCCTAAAGCACGGTTAGGTTGAGGTGCTCCCGAAACACCTCACCTAGGTGCTTTTAATCCTCTCTTCAGAAAAAGAACTAGGATCCTATAGGACTCTTAACACACCATTTTGGGAAAAAAAATAATTATTCATGTTATGGGTGACATGGGTGAAACGGAGGGGACAGAAAAATAAAAAGTAATATTAGCTTCCCAACAAGGTATTCCTGAGGCTTTAGGAACAAATATGGTCATGAGGCCTTCTGTCCATAATTTGTTGACCAGAGTGGGACAGGCGGGAACAGATGCATGCATTTCCAGACCTGTGCACCCTGCTCATCTGAGTTAGGAGCAGCAGCCTGCCTGAGCAGACCAGGGACAGATACAAAAGTCACATGATGAGTCCAAACCTAGGAAAGACAAGGCCAAGGTCAGACACTTCACAGGAAGATTGTACCAATTATTTGAGGACAGCCAATGACACAACAACTTATTAGTTTGGATTCATTTTATTCATCCATCATCACCTGGACAGGTATGACTATAGAATTCTTTCTGAGCCCTCCCCTTATCTTTTTTGACCCCACTTCTAGTCACAGAGCTGATAAAGCCCTTGGGTTCCTCTTCCTCTGGTGCCAGTTAATTTTAAACATCCAGGTGAAAAGTTTCCTGCTGACCCCTGAATCTGAGGCTCAACTCTCTCCCCTGCTTCCCAGGCCAGCTATGTCCTGCTGCACCCACCCAGCTCTCCCTGTGGAAGACTCAAAGTGTCCCTCAAATTCTCTGTATCTGTGACAATTCTCTAGCCTCAACATCACAGTGTACTGTCATGGAGAAGTCCCCCGTGATTATGCAGGAAGTTCCTAAAACAGGGCTGAGAGCAGGAGGGTGTCAGGAGCCTCCATACCCCTGGGGACCTTTTGCATCTTCCTCTGGCTGCTAAAGGGCTTTTCTCTCTGGAGGGATCAGGCTGCATTTGTTCTGCCTGTGCCACTTGTGACAAGGACCATGCTGCACTGTGCTAGACTGTGTAGCTCTCCTGAGTATCTGTGACCTGATGACAGCAGAATTTCTGATGCCAAGTTGGTTTCAAAAACAGCACAGGTTATTGGGTCCTCCCTAAGTGGCCCTTGCTGATGTGCCTGAGCTGTGAACTCTGTGTTTTAGAGTGAGATGTGTCCTGACCCACAGGCCATTTTGTCTGGCTCTGAGTCCAGAGGAGCAAGTCTACCCTTTGACTGATTGTGTTCTTCACAGGCATTGTCTCCAACACTGCAGAGGACTCAGGAGACCTTGGGGCCCACAGTGAGGCCACTCACAGGAGCAGGTGTGAGCTTACTCTCCTCTTGTGCATGGTGAATCTCTGTCTCCTCACAGTGGTGGCTTTCAATTTAAAATTGGAGCACAGGCCCAGAAATCTCTATCTGGAAAGGATCCACTGGGAACCTACCGGTGGAGAGGAAGCCCGAGCAGTGTAGAGGGAACCAGCTTGAACCTCCCTCTGCACCTGCTTTTAAACAGGGTTTGAGGCTTGGGGCTCCGAACAGCCCAATGGTCCTGTCACTCTGCAAAATAATAAAGAGAAAACTTTATTCAGAGTCTTATATATAAAAAACTGAACTGTGAACTAGAGAGACTTCCTGCCTCAGACTCAGTGAAGTGGAGAGGAAGCCTCCACAACTAAGAGGGGAGCAGCCCTCAACCTCCCTCTGCACCTGCTCCTGGGTGACCCTGAGCCCCCTATGTGCTGTGCGCCCCCTGCTGGCCTGTGGTGCCCTTGCAGGTAGGTTTGTGTCTGGGCTCACACTGAGGTCCCCTCAGATGGTCTGTTGTTCAGTAGAAGGTGCACATGTCCTAGGCTCTCAGACTGCTCATTTGCAGGTACAGAACATGACATTGTCTCTGGAGATGGTAAATCTGCCCTTCATGAGTCTGGGTAGTAGGTGCTATCACTACTACTACTACTAACTTATGAGATCCTCTCCAGCCCTATCCTGGTGCCTGGCAGACCCAGTGCATCCAGGAGTCACTGAAGGTGAATCCAGAGGCTTCACAGGAGTGTCTCAGGGACTCCTGGCTGCACTAGGCCTCCTCCAGGCTTCACCAGCTGCGTGGCACACTGGACACCTGCAAACACAGAGACAGCCTGGTCAGCACACTGTCACTCATCCACTCTTTCTTTTAGTCCTATCTGCACAGACACTCAGTGTTATGATTTAGCCATCAGGTGTCCCCCAAAGTTCGTGTGTGTGAGACAGTGCAAGAAGGTACAGAGAAGCAATAATAGGTTATGAGAGCCTTCACCCTGTCAGAGAACTAATCCCATGATGTGACTAACTGATTGCAAACTGAGGTCAGCTAATGTGTGTTTGGATGAGGCGGGTCACTGGGTGTATGTCTATGGAGAATATATTTTTATTGGACGAGTGAGTCCCTCTGTTTACTGATCATCACATGAGCTGCTTCCCTCCTTCACACTCTTCAACCATGGTGTTCTACCTCACCTCGACCCTCAAGGCATGGAGCCTGCTATGTATGAACTAAGACCCTTGAAACCATGAGGACTCCAATAAACTTTCTTCCTCTACAGTTGTTCTTGTTGGGTCTATAATTACAGCAAAAGGGGTGATTAAAACAGTCATTATCTCTTGTGTTCCATACATTTCCTATTAGAACTTGTTTGCATGACCTGACACTTGGTAGGAGCTAGACTCACTCAGGATAAAGCAGACTTTGGGTTAGGACAATCTCAAGGTACAGATGATGCCCTGGGCTGTGACCTCCTGACTGATGTCATGCCATTGCAGGACAGGGAGGGGCAGAGGGGAGTAGTTCAGGCAGAGCTGGTGTGTTACACTTTGTCCAGGAGAGCAGCACATTTGTTGTGCTGCCCAGGACCTCTTTCCCGGAGGCTGAGGCCAGCAGCTCCACTGACATCAGGCCAGGGCTTTGCACCCAGAGGATGGAAGGTAGTTTCAGGATCCAAGGAATCAACATGGCCTCTTGTTCCCTAGCTCAGAGGCAGAAATGACAATTTGATAGGCACTCCAAGACAGGACATGAGGAAAAGAGCTCTGGGCTGCTTGACTCAGGACAGTATAGAGCATGGTTCTCCTGTTCAGCCAGCAAGGTGCTCAGAGGTTTTCCAGTCCTGATCCAAAGGTGGCCAGAACCTGCTCCATGCAGAGGCTGACCTTGTCTTCAGACACACCATTCTGGAGTTGCAGACAGCACAGTGCAGGAGGTACAGGGTCACAGAGTCTTACACGAATGCTTGAAAGGAAGTCCTGGGGATCAGATGGGGAGTCTGGGGTCAGAGTCCCTAATGGAAGTGCTGGTAGATAATGAAATGGAGCAGTGGTATGAAGCCAGGGCTACTGTCAAAACCCCAGGGACAGAGAAGCCAACAGTAAGCAGCCCATGCCTCAGAAGCTACAGGCGGCAGACCAAACTCACTGAGCACGAGGCCAGGGCCTGTGTCCAGCTGCACTGTGTGCTGGGGCTGCCCAGAGCCCTCTTCACTCTCCTGCCACATTGAACTTGGACAGATGTGGAGCACTCTGGTTTGTGTCAGCCCTGCAGTCTTTAGTCCCCTTCCACATGTCTCCTTTAGCTTTTCTAATGGAAATATTTACCCCTGCCATAAAACTTGTGAGTTTGTGACCATTCCTTGATTTTAAGGGCACACAGCCTGTTTTTTCCTGAATGTTTTGGAGTCTTTGCACTGGACTTCTGAGCACTGCTGGAGTATATGCCTTTAGGGACTCAAGGATGAGGAGTGAATGTGTTCTGGGTTATGAGATGGACATGAAAGCTTTGTGTTCAGGGTTAGAATGATGGGGTGTGCCTATGTGTCCTCCCCAAATCCCATGTGCTCAGGTTGTTCTGCAGCCCTTAAGTGGATGGGGTGTGGAGGATCCCTTAGGACATTGGGACTCAGGGAATTTATGCCAATCATGTAGACATGCCCTGCAAGGAGTTGTCAGACTCCCATCTCTTCCTTTCTCACTTTGGATGCAAGAAATGATGTAAAAGGTTTGTCCCCACAGTGGGCTCTCTATTGACCCCTGGCACAACCAGGAATGTTGTAAATGCAATGGACTCCTCTTGTCATGGACTAGAGCATCAGAAGTCCTGAGCCAAAACACACTTTCTCTTTATGTGTTGATGGTCTCAGGCTTTAGCCACAGGGATGCAAATCTGATGGATCCATTTTAGGTTATAGTTGTAGAAGAAAGTGCCAGGCCTGAGGACAGACTCTTCCTTACATCATTATCATGTCAGTTTATGAAGCTGGCCTCACAGGAGCAGAGGTGGTCAGTGGCTGTGGTGGTGAGGAAGGGCAGAAGAGAGGGAGGGGCTGAGATAAGAGGCACAGGGCCATGGCTGACACAGGAACAGATTGTCTGTTCTCACCCAGTGGGTGGCTGTGGGCAGCATGCTCAGCCTGCAAACCCAGAAGGGCCAGCAGAAGGGATCAGGATGGCTCTTCTCCCAGGAAAGGGGAGTGTTGGATGATGGGTGGACCACGTGTCCTGCACTGACCAACAGGCCATTCTCGCACACCCAGACCACTGCTCCTGCCTCCCCAAGACATGCAGCTGGATTTCACAAGCTAAAATGACAGGCCTGGATTGTTTTCACATGTAGAGCAGGCTCCAGCATGCACAGGGCCCTGGGTTCCACAGGGGACAACAAATATTATAACATTATTTGATGACTATGTTGAAATCTGCAAGAAAAAATTTTCCAAGCCCAACATTTGGGAAGTTAGCAGAAGCTGGAGGTTTGAACTGAGAGAAAGAAGCCAATAGAAATGCAGCACAGGAAAGCACCAGAGGGTACAGTGAACATCAGGATGTGCCATGATATGGAGCAGGTCCTGAGCAGTTTTCAGACAGCCACCAGAAATCACTCAGTGACCATGTCCCTGGGAGTTAGATGATAAATACAAAGAGGAAACTCCACACGTCCAGCAGAGAGCTGAGGAGGAGCTGTTCATGCAGCACAGTCTGGACTCAGCACACACTGTTGCTAGAGCCTGAGGTAGGTTAGTAAACATTTAAAGATGTTTATGCAGCCCTGGGACTGGGTAAAGTGTTGGTCTGTGCCAGCTCTGATATGGGAGCTGGAGTATTCACACAGCATCCAACCTATAAGGATTCTTGGGGCTAAATCTGCAGGCACATAGAAGGCCAGAGTGTGGAAGTGGGTCTTCCCCGACCTGGATTTCAGAGGATGCCCTGGGTAGCCCTGGGACTCAGGCAGAACTTTGTCCCAGTTGTGGTCTCTACACAGTGTCCCTAGAACATGGCTAGAAGATCCTGGGAGCAAGGCCCCCTAAGGCCCCAGCACTATAGGTCTACCATCTGCAGGGCCAGTTGGAGAGCTGCAGGCAAAAGACCCTATCCTGTGCATCATGTCCTGAGGCCAGAAAGGATGTGGGGTGGGACAGCCTGAGGACTGGGGACAGGACTTCTATCAAGTGTGCACATAAGTTGGGATATGGATACTAAGCATC
The DNA here is from genome assembly GCA_025594165.1 of Tamias sibiricus. Taxonomy (NCBI): domain Eukaryota; kingdom Metazoa; phylum Chordata; class Mammalia; order Rodentia; family Sciuridae; genus Tamias; species Tamias sibiricus. The sequence goes on from CM046659.1 coordinate 2,788,302, forward strand.
CTGTCCATTACACCATTTCAATGTTCAAACTCTTCATGATCACCAAGGTATCCCTAAAAAAGATGTGGAAAATATGGTGTCCACAGAGGAAGAATATAATTTAGTGAAGAAGAGTGGCATCCTGTCCTTCTTGGCACTGGGCATGGTCCTAAAGCTCATGAGCCAAGCTGAAATGGGTCAGGCAGAGGGAGACCATCAACACTCCATCACTCATGTGGGGAAGCTACTGCATCAGGCTCCTGGAAAGAGAGAGGACTATGGCCACTAGAGATGGGGAGGTGCAAGGAGGGTGAGGGTGAGGGTGGGGTGGTGAGGGCCACGTGCAGAGAGGGCTTGTCCTGGTGCTCTGCAGCTCACAGTGCACCTGTGGCCCACAGCCCGGCTGTGCTTCACAGTGACTGGAGCAGAGCAGCTGGTGGGCTCCCACACCAAGTAGGGAGAGGTGATGGACAGCTGGTTGTGCACAGCCTAGGATCCATCATGGCGCCTGAAACCCATTTCTCATTGTGCTGTCCTGTCTCACTAGAGCTAGGATTCAGTGTAACTATGAAAATACAGCTGGAATCACTAGCTGTGTGTCTGAAAAAGGGAAGATGCTGACATTCTTAGTGATGTTCATCATCAAACACCATCACATGACAAAGAGAACTGCATACAATACCTCATTACTTATTCATATATTTAAAATTTAATAAACTCACAAGTCCCTAAATCTAATTTCTATAAGCAAGTGCTAATATTATACTCAGAAAAGCAGGCTTAAGCAATGAAATACAGACTGTCTCTATGTGAGGGGCATCATGTTTAGTGAAAGAGATCCCAGCATCCACCTGGGCTCAGGCAGGAACAGAGCTAGGCCCCAGAGCAAGTCCAGAGGTTTCAAGGAAGCAAAGGAGACAGAAACTACACTTTTGGAGAAAATAAATAATTGGGATTATATCTTTATTTACATGCAATATTCATTTTGTTCACTAAAATACAATAATTTTTTTTAGTGTTAAGTCATTATTTTGGTATTTCACAATAAAAGACACACAATAAAGGAAAATCTTTATTTGTATTTAATATGAAGAAAGATAAATGATAAATTAAAGAGATGATACCAGGCAGGAAAATTTCAGGTAGAAAATATAGGCAGGAAGAAACCTCTTTCTTTAAAATTTTGCTTATATATATATATATATATATATATATATATATATATATATATATATATATATATATATGTCAATATGAACTAAACAATTTTGCAAAATTATATTGAACAAATAAATAATTTAAATGAAGAAAAACTTGAAACTATTATTGATAGAAACATAAGGATCATGATTAGTAATAAACATCATACTCTTACTGGGCAGCTACAAATTAATTGTACAAATCAATGCTATAGCTCTAAACTCACTTTTTGAAAATACAAAAATGATCTAATTTTTCGAAATAAAACAGGAGTACTTTAGGACAATCTTGTACATAACAATTTCCCATGCTCATCCACTCCCAGACTGGACCTGGACTCTCAGGACAGGGTGGTCAGTGAGGTGAGCAGGGACAGAGCTCAGGGAGTCTCTTTCTCTGGTCCTGCAGTCCAGCCACAGTGGCTGGAAACCCAGGCAGGCTCCAAGCTGCCTCTCCCCAGCCTCCAGGTGTCCAGGGGCTTCTCAGACGGCTTCAGCTCACAGAAAGATGGGGTCAGTGTGGGCACAGTGTATCTTCAGGGTCTTGTGACCAGTGGTGGAGCTGCCCTGTAGCTCCCACAGTCCATGTAGAGCGGACCACCCTCCCCCCTGTGTCTATGCCAAGGGAGCTCCTTTCTCTACAAGACCATGGTCAGGTCACCCCTGTCCACAGGCTACACACAAAATGCTGAAGGGTAGGTACCTCTCTTTTGGAGCCCTGGGTGTTGGGTGTGGGTGTCACAGAGTCTCATTATGAGGTATAGCCAGCTCAAACACACCAAAGTTTACTCAGAGCATAGACATTTCTGTGAATTTTGACCAGGGTTAGGGCTTTTTGTCATCATTTTTTAGCTCATTCATGGATATTTGTGTCAGATACTTCCTTGAGCTGGGTGCTGTTCTGTGATGGCAGGAGATTTGGCAGCCTCATTGCTGTCTAACACTAGATGCCAGGACAATCCCTCCTTAACACTTGAAAACAACAACTACATCTAGAAATTGCCAAAGGTCCCTGGGGTGAAAGGTTCTGGCACTATATGGTCTCCAGAATAAAGTGTGTACTATGAACTGATCCTTCACAGGAAGAACCCTGGTTGGCCTGGGAATGGGAAGGGGTAATGGAAAGGGGACAGAGGATCCAATTGAGCATGAAGGGAGTAAGACAAGACCTCAGAAACTAATAAGTTCAGCTGGGCGAGGAGAAGATTGAAGGAGCCCTAATTAGGAAGGGCTGTTGTAGCTAGCTGGAAGCCATAAGTTCCACCTGATATGTATGTGACGCACCTGTAGGCACCCGCAAACCTGAAGGTATATAACCGGGTGAAAGCGGTCCGAGTTAGGAGAACGAATTCATTCGGTCAGTCGGGCAGGCACTCGGTCGGTCAGAAGAATCAGAGCGGCCAGAACGTAGGCAGAGCGGTTTACAGAAGAGAAACCAGATAGAAGACAGAAGAGAAACCAGATAGAAGAAGTAATGACTGGTCAGAGTTAGGCCGAGTCTCCTGAGGAAGACAGAAGACAGAAGAAAGAAGAAAGAAGAGAGAAAGAAAGAAGCTCTAATCTTTCTCTAAGCTATCTTTCTCTCTAAGAAGAAAAGCTCACTTTAATCTTTCTCTCTAAAAATCTTTCTTTCCCTCTCTAAGCTCTAAGAAAGTAGAAGTAAAAGTAGTAAAAGCTTAACTCTGCCTCCGAGATTTCCTCCCGGGTTTCGGTACCAGGTAGCTTACAGAAGATCACCTGTAACACCAGAAACTGAGGAGACTGAGGCCGGAGGCTGAGCAGTTCAAGGCCAGCCTGGGCATGTTAGGGAGAAGCTGTCTCAAAATATGATGCAAACAGGGATGGATGGAGATGCTGGGTAGGTCACCCTGTGTTCAATTCCTATTACTGAAAAGCTAAGTTCATAAAGGTCACATGGAAGACACAGTGCAGACAATACTGAAAAAAACTTACTTTCATCAGGAAATATTGTTGAGTGTCTTTTGCTGCAACAGGGAACTTCAGACAAGGCTGACTCAGAGAAAGGAAAGCTGAGATTCTGAGACAGGAGAGACCTCAAGAATCCCCATGCAAGTTCAGGGCAGATCTGGCTGCTAAGGAAGCTCAGGGCCTTAGGTGCACTCTGCTCTCCTCCCTCTGCACCTGCTCCTGGGCTGACCCTGAGCTCAAGATATGCTGAGACTCACTTTGGCCCTGGGCGACCTGGAGGGAGGTTGCTCTCTGGGCTCTCACTGAGGTCCCTCACTGGGTCTCAGACACGGTAACAGGTGGCCGTGTACACAGCTCTCAGACTGTGCATATGTAGGTACAGAGCATTGCTGGCACTGTCTCTGGGGATGGCTTAGCAGCCCTTCAAGGAGTTGGCATAGTAAGTATAACTGCCACCACTACTAGTGGATTAGATCCAATCCGGCAGCTTCCATAGAGAGTGGAGAACTGAGGTCATCCTATAGCTCCTGATGGTGAATCCAGAGGACATACAGGACAGACGCAGGGAACCCCCAGGTTGCATTAAGCCTTGCCCAGACTACACCAGCTGCACATCACACTGGACACCTGCAAACACAGAGGCAGCCTTATCAGGACACTGTAACTCATCTACTGTTTCTCTCATTCATGTACATTCCCACATTCAGGATCTCTGGTTCTCCATTAATTACTTTTCAAAAGAGTGACAAGAAAAACCAAGCTGAGCACACTCTCCATGGTGAGCAGCTGTGTTCAGTCCTGATCACTGAGTTGGCTGAGCTGGGAGTCCAGGGCTGGGTTCCTCTGCAGAGCTATAAGGTCAGGTGGGCTGATTTTCATGAGCATATGAGGGCCATATTTGCAAGTCTTCCTGGTAAATAGGAAGATCTCAGTGGAGGCCGTCAGTAGTAGAGCAGCACTAGATCAGATGGTGTGTCATGGGAAGCATTGTGTACAGAGGAGCATTCAGGAAGGTAGAATTTCTTCTGTGATCTTTTCTCTTTACAATTATCATTTCTGAAGTGATCTTGATAAGCCCCCTAAAATATATAATGCAGGTATCAGTGCTAACTCCATTTTGCAAATGGAAAATCAGCTACAGAAGCATGAGTGCTGGATCACTGTGTCCAACAGCTCATGTATGAAAGAATAATCGAGTATCTGGTCTTATGCTCTCATGCTGGACACAGCTGCTCCCCTGACACACCTCCAGTTCTCAGGTGCAGGTGCACACACCTGGGAAGGTATTCAGACCCCTCCTGCACTGGAAATATGCCCTACATGTTCTTCACTCTACTGCCACCTGCTCTCCAGGAAGGCATCCAGCTGTGGGCCTCAGAGGCTCCCTGCAGTGGGAAGCCTGTGCCTCCCTGTGAGGGCCTCCTTCAGCTCAGGAGAATCCCATTTTCACAGAACCCTCACGTGAACATGCTGCTGCCATCTGTGGTGGGCACAGGGCACAAGTGTGTGCAGGAACAAAGCCAGCCTCTGTCCTCATTTTCAGTTGTCTGCTGAGTCCGCAGGGAGTCATGTGTATCATCTTCTTGTGAGGGGCCTGGGAGAAGGACCAGCAAGTGTCCCCATGGACTTGGGGCTGTGTCCAGGGTCAGGCTTAATTCCCACCTCTGCACCTGGCCTCTCATTGCTCCCCACATGGTCAGGATGTGCCACCTGCCCTTTGAACTCTCTGACAATAAGGCACAGAGTCTAAGCTCTTGTGGCCTGTGGGGTCACTCTCAGCCCCAGCACTGTAGACCTGGATCTTGGTCACCTGGCCATTGTCACAGGTGGTGGCCATGAGGATCTTTCACATGTTGGAGGCTGTGAAAGAAACCCAGCCCCTGCTAGTTCAGACAGTGACAGGCTCCCGCTGTGTCCCCATAGTGATTAGACCAAGGTCAGGACATGTGTACCTGAGGGTGAGATAGGCCAGGAGAGGCCCTGGACTTGGGCTTCTGCTGAGTTAAAGAGGCTGCAGCCCTGGAGAATTCAGCCCTCTCCATGGCTCCCATTTGTCATGTCCAACATCCACTTTGTCAGTTCCAAGGATTCTGTGAAAGAAACTGATGGAAGGTGACACGTGGTCAAGGTCAGAAATGGCTTTGAAAATTGTGGCAGTGTTTGCCTAGGCTTAGGGCTAATGAGTCTAATTGACACTTTTTGTCCAATGTCATCTATACTAAATCTAACATCTATTATCTATGTACATTGTATGTATGCATGTATGTATCTATCTATCTGTCTATCAATCAACTGTCTATTATTTATCATCTGTGACTTATGCCTCCCTTCCTCCTCCTGTACACTGAAGACATGGGAGATTCTGATTCTTGTATGGAACAAATGTCCTGAAACCCTTCTGGAAGCACAAATTCCTGTCCTCAATGCTGCTGCTCTTCAATCCTCAGCATGTCCACAAGGTCCCAGAATGGAGAAAACAACCTACCACTAAGTCCAGGCCACTTGGATTTCCCTACGGCTTGTAGAGGGACTTTCTTGAATGCATAGCCCACAGTGTGATCCCAGCACCACCAAAAGAATCCATCCCTATCTGCCTCTCTTTGCCTCCTGCCTGCCTTCCATGTGGTGGTGCACCCTCAGGAAGCCCTGGTCAGGAGCAGCACCTGGATGTTTGCGCCCTTGTCTCAAGAACCTCCTGCAGTATAGCTATCTCATTGTAACCATCAACTTCAGGAGCTGCTCAGAGCAGCACAGACTGGACTCAGCACACACTGGTGCTGCAGTGAAAGGACCCCTAGGGACCCAGCATTGTAGGTCAACAAGCTTCAGCAACAGCTTGGAGAACAACTGGCTAGAGAATCCACCCTGTGCAGCATGTCCTGAGGCCAGGAGAGACATAGGGTAGGACAGCCTGAAGCTTGGGGACAGAACCTCTGCCTAGTGTACACATCAGATGTAGTGTGGAGCCCATGAGGCCTAAGCTTAACTCCTTAACTCCATGAGTGTTGAAGTACTTTTCATTGTCACCACATTGTTCCTGAATAGAGATGTTTAAAATATGTATCTGCAAAAGAAAAATGTAATTTGAAAAGAAAAAATGTTATTTGAAAAATATCATTTTATCCCTCCTGCACTGGGCATGGCCCTGGAACACATGGATCTACTGAAATGCATCAGTCAGAGGGATACCATCAACTCACCATCATTCAAGTGGGGAAGCTATTGCATAAGGTCCCTGGAAAGAGAGGGGACAGTGGCCACTGGTGATGGGAAGGTGCAAGGAGGGTAAGGGTGAGGGTGAGTGTTGAGGATCATGTGCAGAGAGGGCCTTGTCCTGGTGCTCTGCAGCTCACAGTGCACCTGTGGCCCACAGCCAGGCTGTGCTTCACAGTAACTGGAGCAGAGCGACTGGTGGGCTTCGACAGCAAAGAGGAACAGGTGATAGCTAAATGTGCACAGCCTGGGGTTCATTATGGCACCTAGCACCCATGTGTCAGGGTGCTGTCTTCTGCCTCACTAGGGCTAGGTTTCAGTGGAATTATGAAAATACAGGTTGAATCACAAGCTGTGTGTCTGATGGAGAGAGGTGCGTACATTCTTAATAATGTTGATTATTAAACACCATCACATGAGAAAGATAACAGCATACATCACCTCTTTGCTTATCCAGGTCCTTCACAATGTATTTAAATGTCAAATCCCTAAATCTAATTCTACAAGTTCAAATATTATACTTATAAATTCAGGATTAAGCAATCAAATACAGACTGTCTGCAAGTGAGGGGTGTCATGTTTAGGAAAAGACATCTCAGCCTCTGTCACGGCTCAGAATGGAGTTAAGCCAGCCCTATTGAGCAAGTTCCAAGGTTTAAATGAGGCAAAGGAGACAGAAATTAAATCATTGGGAAAAATAGACAATGGGGAAATTTCTGTTTTTCAGATTAAATATCACTGTTTTTCACTAATGAAAAAAGTATTGTACATAATACCAATATTAGGTATATATAAGGACATCAGAACATACAGAAAAGGAAAATCATTGTATTTGTTCTTGGTATGAAGAGAAATAGAGGATAATTTGACAAAATGAAAAAAAGTAGAGAAATTTCATATAAACAATACATTGGGAATGAAGCAATGGCTCTTGCATAAAATTTGTTTGTGCATCAATGAATATACCAAAATAAACTACATAATTATGTGTAATTGAAATGTTCAAAAAAATATTAAAACTAATTAGAAGTATGTATGTATTGTTGATTGAAACAGAAATCAGTTCCACTGATATAAAATATAAAAGTCTTAGTATCTTATAATTTTTTTATATAGAAAATCATTGGAATTAAAAATTAACATCTATTGGAAAATACACAAAATGATGTATATTTATGGAAAATTTCAGGAGTAGCTTAGGACAATCTGGAAAGTACAATTAGCTGCTGCTCATCCTCACCCAAATTGGAGCTGAACTCTCAGGACAGAGAGGGCCCTGATATGACCTGGGACAGAGCCCAGGACATCATTGTCTATGATTCTGCAATCCAGCCACCTTGGTTGGAAACCCAGACAGGCTCCAAGCTGCCTCTCCCCAGCTGCCTGGTGTCCTGGGGCTACTCAGGCTTGGGGTCAGCTCACAGTAAGTTGGGGTCAGAGTGGTCCTGGAAATATCAAACCTTCAGGTCGAGAGTCCAGTGGCAGAGACATCCTCCACCTTCCACAGTCCATGCAGAGCTGACCACCCTCCCTCCTGAGTCTTTGCCAAGGCAGCCACTTTGTCCTCAAACCTTGCTCAAGCCACCCCAGTCCACAGGTCACACACAGATGCATGAAGAGTGGACACCTCTTCTTTGCCTGGGTGTGTGGTGTGCGTGTCACAGAACCTCATCACAAGTGATTGTCAGATCACATACATCAAAGTTTCTTCTGAATTTATATATTTCTGTGCATATTGACCAGATTTAGGGCTTTTTCTCAGTATTCCTCACATCAGTCAATGGACATTTTTGTCCCAAAAATATAGATTCTGTACAACATGCATCTCTACTCAGCCATTAGATAGAATGAAATTATGGGGAATGGATGAAGCTGGAGAACATCAGAGCAAGAGAAAGAAGAGAAACTGAGGGAGTCAGGGTTGAGTGTTTTTTCTCATATGTGGAAGCTTGAACAACTGAGAAAAATAAAGGCAGGTAAAATCCCAAGAAATAGAAGAGATCAGCAGAGAAGAGGAAAGTGACTAAGGATATGTAGGAGGTACAGGAAAAGGGAGGAACCAGGGAGTGAACTGAGCAAATGTGAATGGTAAATCTGCACACATATAAATCTTGCTCATGTAAGAATGTGCCACATGAGTTTCTCGTGTGTGTGTGTGTGTGTGTGTGTGTGTGTGTGTGTGTGTGTAGTGTTAATTTTAAAAAAATATATAAAAAATATAGAAGAAAGTTCAGGAGAAGAAAACAAGCAGGGAGGGAGGAGGTAAGTAAAAAAAGAGGTACTTGCGGACTGAAAAAGAGCTTTATGTTCAATGAGTGTGCATGACTATGTCAAGTGAATCTTGACAATCAGTATAACTGGGATGCACTAGTTTTAATGAGAAAAAGTGACTTATAAAATTTTCTTATCTTCAGATATTTTAAAAATAGTATGACAAGTCCACAGAGCTCTTTAGGAAGCTCTACATAGTTAAGCTCCCCACAGAGACAGGAAACCATCCCCAACCCCCTCTGCACCTGCTCCTGTCCTGACCCTGAGTTCCCTATGTGCTGAGCGCCCCCTGCTGGCCCTGGGTGCCCTGCAGGGAGGTTTGTGTGTGGGCTTACCCTGAGGTCCACTAACTGTATCTCTAGTGCAGTAATAGGTGGCGGTGTCCTCAGATCTCAGTCTACTCATTTGCCAGTATAGCGTGTTCATGGAATTTGTCAATAGAGATGGTTAATCAGCCCTTCAAAAATCTGGATAGCAGGTGCTACCACCATTTTGGTTAATTTCTCCAACCCACACCAGGCCCTGGAGTCTGGCAAACAAAGATCATCCAGTAGCTACTGAAGGTGAATCCAGAGGCTGCACAGGAGAATTTCAGGGAACTCCAGGCTGCACCAGGCCTCCCCCAGACTCCAACAGCTGCATGTCACCTGGACACCTGCAAACACAGAGGCAGCCTGGTCAGGACACTGTCACTCATTTTCCTCTCTCTCCTGTCCACTCACACACTCAGGGTCTCTGTTTCTCAATTTATTCTCTTTTAAAACAGCCACAAGGAAAACCCAGCTGAGCACACTCTCCATGGTGAGCAGCTGTGTTCAGTCCTGATCACTGAGTGGGCTGAATGGGAGTTAGGGCTGGGCTCTTCTGCAGAGCTGAAGGTCAGGTTGGTTGGGTTTTATGAGCAGATGGAGGACCTATTTGCATGTCCTCCTGCTATATAGCAGCTTTGGGTGGAGACCCAGGTAGAGCAGCACAGAGGGGCAGATGGCGGTGTCATGGGCTAGAACTGTGTACATAGTAGCATTAAGGGAATACAATTACTTGTGCTTATTATTTTTTTGTTTGGCATTTATCATCTAGTGATTTGTTTTAAGCCTGCACCAAATCATGATATGGGGACAGTTTTATCTCCATTGTGTGAATGTAAAATCACAAACAGAAGCATGAGTGTTTGTTCCCTGTGTCCAATAACACATATCTGGCAAGAGGGAGTGGAGTATTTGTGCTTTTGCTCTCACCTTGGACATGACTATTTCACAGACCTCCTCCAGCTGACATGCAGACACACCTGGTGACAACCTAAGATCCCATTTTGTGGATTACCTGACACTTTTTTTGGAGCTGGGTTTATTGAGGCTAGAGCAGACTGTGGGTTGAACAATCTCAAGGACACAGGTGATGCCCTTGGCTGTGACTTCCTGACTGATGTCAGGCCATGTGCAGAAAAGGTAAGGGCAAAGAAGAGCAGTTCAGGCAGAGCTGGTGCTTTGCAGTTTTGCCAGGAGAGCAGCACATTTGTGGTGCTGCCCAGGAGCTGTGGCTAGGAGGGTGAGGCGAGCAGCTCCACTGGGAGAACCCAAGGCTTTGAAATCAGAAGATGGGAGTTGGTATTAGAGTCCCAGGAATCAACAAGGCCCAGCTTCTCCAGCTGAGAGGCTGATATGAAAATTTGAAAGACTCCAAGGCAGGTTATGTGGGACTGAGCTCTGGGATGCTTGATCCAGGATAGCAACGAGCAAGGTTTTCCCTGTTCATCCAGCAAGGTGATCAGAGTTTCCCCAGCCATGATTCAATGGTTGAAGTACCTGCTCCCTAGTGAAGCTGAACTTGTTCTCAGCCACATCATGCTGGCTTTGTGTGCAGGCTGAGTGCAGGAGAATCAGGTTCTCTGAGGCTTCAACTGAGACTTGAAAGGAAAGCCTTGGAGACCAGATGGTGTCAGGAGTCAGAGTTCCTGCTGGCAGCCCTGGCAGGTGATGCATGGAGTTGTGTGATGTAGCCAGGGCTGCCTTGGAGACCCCAGGATAAGAGGAACCAGTAGTGAGCAGTGCTCTCTATGGAAGCTGCAGAATCCGGGCCAAGAAAACTAAGAGGGAGTCCAGGGGGCTATGTCAAGAACCTGTGTTGTGGGGCTGTCAAGAACACTCCCATCAAACTTGGGCGTATGAAACCTCTCTTTGATTTTAATACACACAGACAAGTTTTCCATGAAGTTTTTGGAATCTTTACACTGGACTTCTGAGTTATGCTGGAGCATTTATGCCTTTAGGGCCTCAAGGATGAGGAATGAATGTGCCCTGCATTATGAGATGGATGTGTATCTTTGTGTTCAGGGATAATAAGATTAGGTGTGTATAATTATTCTCCAAAAATTTGATGTGCTAAGATTGTTCTGCAGCCCTGTGGGCTATTGAGGAATGAGGGATCACTTAGGACATGGAGACTCGTGGAATTTATGCTTATTGCTATGGACATGACCTGCAAGGGCGTTGTGAGTCCCCAGTTTTTTCCTCCCTCCATTTTGAATCTTAGCAAGCAGGTGACTGGTTTTCCCACAGTGGGCTCTCTGCATTGCTCTCTGGCATATCCAGAAAAGGTGTAAATGCAATGGACTCCTCTCTTCATGGACTAGAGCACTGGAAGACAAGAGCCAAATAAAGCTTTCTTTTCATGTATTGATGTTCTCAGGCATTTGCTACAGGGATGAAAAGCTGATGGACCCAACTTTAGGTGATAGCACTAGGAGGAAAATCCAGGCCTGAAGGACAGCCTCTTCCTGGCCTCATTCTCATGTCAGTGTAAAAAGCTGACCTCACAGGAGCAGAGCTGGACAGTGGCTGTGGTGGGGAGGAAGGAATGGAGAGAGGGAGGGGCTGAGTTAAGAGGCACAGGGCCATGGCTGACGCAGAAGCAGCTTGTCTGTCCTCACCCAGAGCGTGTCTGTGGGCAGTAAACTCATCCTGCAAATCCAGCAGATCAAGGAGGAAGGATCAGGAGGGCTCTCCTCCCAGGAAGGGGAGTGTTGGATGATGTGTAGCTACGTGTCCTGAGCTAACAGGCCATGCTCAAGAACCCAGACCTCTGGTCCTGCCTCCACAAAATGATCAGCTAGTTTTCACAATCTAAAATAACAGTCCTTGGATGTTGCCAAAGGTAGAGTAGGCTCCAGCATCCACAGGGTCCTGGGGTCCACCTGGCATCACAGAAGATCATAAAGTCAATTGACTACAATGTTGAAATCTGCAACAAAAACATCCCCATGCCCCAGGATCAGGATGTAAGCAGAAGCTGGAGATGGAAACTGAGTGAATGTGCCCAACAGAAATGAATGCACAATGACATGGAGCAGGTCCCAAGCAGTTTTTACTCAGCCACCAAGAATGATTAAGTGGCCATGTCCTTGGGAGTTACTTGAAGAAATTCAAAGTTGGAATTCACAGTCTATGAGAGAAGAGCTGAGGAGAGGGGACCCTGTATCCACACCCCTGAACAAGAGCTCATGAGGCTGGGGATCCTGGACACTGCCCTGTGTCCAGTCAGGCTCCCCTACCTGCTTCCTCCAGGCAGAGAGGCTGTACATGGTGGTGAGGTGAAGCCAGGGGACCAGGACTGTTGGGTGTTGGTGCAGAAGGGTTGGAAGTTCTCTGAACTTGAGGACAGGGGCACAAATCTCTCATTCTTAATCAGAGACACTGAGTCCTGCATGCTGCAGTCCCTCTTGATGACAACATCAGCAGAATGACTTTGAGATGATGGCAATGATGCTGATACTTCCATTCTCCATAGACACTTGAGTTATGTAGACTTCAGTCTACTTTCGGCTTTATCCAAGTTGGTTTTGCCTTTCAGGGAAATGCATAAGAATGAGATTCAGAAAATATGTACTTATAAATGCGAAAAAAAAAATTAACAAAGAGTCTGTTCAATGCTAGGGGCTTGGACATTCTACAGTCCTCTGCAGCAGATGCATTGCAGGATCTCTTGAGATTCTATAAGGTAGAGAAGGGGAGGAAACCACACAGGTTTACAGAAAGCCCCTCACTCCCCAGCCTCCTCTCTGCACCTGCTTCTTTGACCCTTATGGTGTTCATGGCTCACCAGTGCACCTGCTTGTTCTCAGATTCACCCTTGGTGTGAGCTTTCTGATAGTTCTAGCGCCCCTGTTGTTCCTAACTACTATTCAGGAAGGTTTGTGTCTGAGGTCACCCTGAAGTCCCCCACTGTGAGTCCTACACAGTAATGCACCACTGCATCTGTAAGCTGCCTGGTACCGTAAACCGGGAGGAAAAACTCTCGGAGGCAGAGTTAAGCTTTTACTACTTTTACTTCTACTTTCTTAGAGCTTAGAGAAGGAAAGAAAAATTTTTAGAGAGAAAGATTAAAGCGAGCTTTTCTTCTTGTAGAGCTTCTTTCTTCTCTCTTCTTTCTTCCTTCTTCTTTCTTCTGTCTTCTGTCTTCCTCAGGAGTCTCGGCCTAACTCTGACCAGTCATTACTTCTTCTATCTGGTTTCTCTTCTGTCTTCTATCTGGTTTCTCTTCTGTAA
>CM046659.1:2801536-2880729 GCA_025594165.1 Tamias sibiricus
AGGCAATTGTCCCGGATCACGTCCAGGCAGTTACCATGAATCTGGGAAGCTTCCAGACCTGGGCATGTTCTCCTGCTGTCCTGTTGTGGATCACCTTTATGTAGTTGGCAGGCTAGGAAAGTCTGCCGGTGGAGGCCTAGATGGGAATCTTGCAGGCCAGGGCTTTTTCTGCTGGGGTCCTGTGCTTGGATCACCTCTCTGTGGATGGCGGGCTGGGAAAGTCTGCCAGTGGGGGCCTACCTGGAAAGCTTGAAGGCTGGGACTTTTTCTGCTGGGGTCCTATGCTGGGATCACGTCCCCTCACTGGACAGGCTGGAAAGTCCTGTGTAGGGCCTAGCTGGAAAGCTTGCAGGACAGGACTTTCTCTTTTTTATTTTAGATTTTCTTTGTTCTTGTTGCATCTCTCAACCAGGAATCGAGCTGGGTTCCTCCCCATTAATTCAAGGCAGTTGGAACCCGAGTTCTTCCTCATTTATGCAAATGAGTTTTGAGCCCAAACTCCTTCCAGTTAAATTCCTGGAAGTTTGAACTTGGCTCCTATTTGCTGAAGAAATGCCACTTTTATGCGACTATAGAGGCATTAACTTTGTCTGTATATGCTCTTGCAGTTTCGTATCTATGTGTTTTTCTGCTGCATGGTCACACCAGGTGTGAATACATTTAATTATCAAAAATGAAACCAGTTCTATGGCCCTGTGGAATCTAGCCATAAGCTAGCTAAAGCAGCAACACAGTTTTTTTCAGCTAAATATTAGCTTTTGCAAATAATCCCTCTCTGCAGGGCGTAGCATTACCCATTGTTTAAACTTGTCTCCATTGAAAAGCTAAGTCGTCTTTTTGTGTGTCTGTAAAGGACTCTTCCTTATCCTTTAGTAAATTTAGGATATTGACAACCATATCTCTTTTCTTCCTGAGCCCCAAAATAAAAAAGTTATTATAGGGACACAGTAAAAGCCAAAAAGTCTAGGCCAGTTGAAGTTTAAAGAAGATACTAGGGCAGTAAAACTTTATGAGCAGGCATGCATAGAGTTGAGTAATTTTTTTAACATTTGTTTAGATAATACAAGTTTTTAAGGTTTTTAGAATGTTCTCTTCTGCCTATAGATAAGATTAATCGGTAGTATGTACTTAGAATAAATATTTTGTTTTCCCCTGATTATATGACCCTGGAGTTTCCTGAAATTCTTTAATGTAACCTCCAATAGCTGGAATATGAATTGCTGTGTTTGCTGGGATGTATAAAAACCATGCTGAAAAAAGTAAAAGAAGAAGTATTTCTGCAGCCTGACTCGTGTGAGTTCTTTCCTGAGTTCACCAACTTTCTTCATAAGCCCAACGGGATTAACCCCTTCCATCACTGTGGAGGCTGGCCCCCCACATGTTCTCATTCCCCTCTTCCTATCTTGATCATGTTACCCAAAAGGTGAAGTGATCCCAAGGGTGGAAAAAAGCTGCCCAAGTGTGCAGGCAAAAAGGGAGCTGCCCAGGGCTACTCACTAACAACTCCTTTCAGGGAGGAGCAGGTCTCTGGAGGCAGGAAACCTTGGCAACAGGTTGGAGGAGGGGCAGGTGCCCTGGAAGTATTAGCACTTTATCTCCTTCTGAATCATTCCCATCATCCTGACCCAGCCATTCATCACCTACACTGAAGGACCTGTTGCTTCCCACCCCACCTCAATTCCCCTAAAAAACAGAACTCTTTCAGCTGTAAGGGGAAATGGGCAAATGTTCTGGTGGATTCTGGCTGGCAGTGGTAATGTGGGGCAAGCAGTGTGGGTTTCTTTTTTAGGAGTGATTAAGATCAGTCTCAGGATCCATGGCAAAAGTCTGGCAATATAATTTGTGTTTCCTAAAACACTAAAACAAAAACTTGTACATTGTATGATTATTAGATATTTTTGAGGCCACCTGAGAAAAGAAGCAAATGAAAACCACTGAATTAGTATTTTGGAGGAAAAAAAATAGATAAAAAATTGAGAAATAATGTTGCCTGGAAAAATTTCAAATGAGCTGGGAGCACTGGCACTTGCCTGTAATCCAAGCAGCTGGGGAAGGTAAGGCAGGACACTCCCAAGTTCAAAGCCAGACTTAGCAAAAGTGAGGTGTGCTGAAGGCCAGCTTCAGCAAAGATGTTAAGTTCTTCCCGTTTGGTGCTGAAGGGAACGTCGACGACAGGAAAATAATCCACACACAAGTCAGGTTGTAGAAATCCTTCTACTGTTCTGATTTTACTTTTCTCAGTATGGCTTTTTATACATCCCAACAAGCACAGTAATTCACATTTTTTTTAGGGAGGTAACATAAAGGAATTTCAGTAAAGAAGAATACAATAAAGAGTTTCCAGGAATTATCTATACAATAAAAATTTCCAGTAATTGATTATAGGGGGTTATATCAGGTTTCCAGTAATTAGCTCAATAAGGAATTTCAGGAATTAGCCATGATAAAGAATTTCCAGTAACTAAGAGTAAAGAATGTTAGGGATTAACTATAACAAAGAATTTCCAGTAATTAACTGTAAAGGGTTTCAGGAATTACCTAGGGAAGATCAGTTATCTCAACTACTGATTAATCTTATTATAGGTAGGGGAAGGTATTCTAAAAATCTTAAAGCTAATGTTAAAAATTATTTAACTCTAGGTGTGCCTGATTATAAAGTTATGTTGTCCTAGTATCTTCTTTAAACTTCAACTGGGCTCATCCTACCGGCTTAGCTAGTTTCTGGCTTTAGATTCCACAGGGCCTTTGAACTGGTTTTATTATAGATAATTAAGTATATTAGAACCTGGTGGTCATACAATAGAAATACATCAAGAGTACAGACAGAAAGCACACAAATTTAATTCTTGGTGGTCGCATAAAGTGGCATCTCATCCGCAAAGAGGAGCAGAGCTCAGACCTCCAGGCATTTGGAGGGAGCTTGGGCTCAAACTCATTTGCATAACTGGTTTGGTGCCCACACAGCCCTCAGGTTGGGGGTCAAATCACTCAGACTCACCCTGCCTCTGAAAAAAACACAAAATAGGAGACTGGGGAGTGGGGAGGTGGCTTAGTGTTGGGTGCCTCCTGAGTTAATTCCCCGGAACCAAAATAAATAAATAAATAAATAAATAAATAAATAAATAAATAAATAAATAAATAAATTCAGTCCTACAAAATAAGCAGGATCAACTTCTCTGCTATGAAATACAATTTATGCCACTATGCAGAGGTCAAAATGAACTGCAAAATTTTGTATAGGTGCAAATAAAATATTAAAAGTCACTAAAATCTTGGAAGTATTATTGACAAAAAACAGAGAAAGATGTGCTAATACAAAATGTAGCACATTAAAGTTTATCAAGTTGCAAATTCTAGATCCAAATTCTGAGTTAGAGCTTTTAAAAATTACATAAGTTTTAAAATACACAAAACCACTTAATTCTGAGAGTGGGCCTGGAGTAGCTTAGGACATCCTGGATGTTAAAGTTACAGTTGCTCAACTCCCCTAGACTGGAGCAGGGCAAGAGCCCAGGCATCCCTGTCTGTTACCCTGCAATCCAGCCACAAGGGTTGGAAAACCAGGCAGGCTACAAGCTGCCTCCCCCAGCAGCCATGGGTGTTGGGTCTTCTCTAACCACATGATTGGTTCAGTGTGGTCCTGGACACCTCGTGTCTTCAGGATCCTGAGGCCAGTGGCAGAGCTAACCTGTAGCTTCCACAGTTCATGCAGAGCTGACCAACCTCCATTTTGTTTCTGTCTTGGCCTAGGGAGCCCTTTCTCTCCAAGATCTTGCTCAGGCCACCCCTGACCACAGGCCAAGCATAGCTGTATGAGGAGTGGACACATCCATTCTTGGAGCCCTGGGTGTTGGGTGTGAGTGTCATAGAGCCTCAGTATGCGGTATAGACAGCCTGATCCTCGAAATAATGGCCTCTAATGGAAATTCACCCCAGGGTGGGCTCTCCCTTTCTGAGCCAATCCCGAGTGTACAAGTCTCATTTCAACCCCCGGCAGCCTATGAAGTCAGGGGTCCTTTGGTCCCCTCAAGTTGCTACTTAAACCCCCACAAGGCAGGGCCTTGCCCCTTTTTCCTATTCCTCCCATCAATTCCCATCTCCTCCATGCTGGTTTTCCTTCACTTCCCTCTCTCCACGTGTCCCCTTTGGTCCCCACAGGCCAAAGGGGGTGATTTATAAACACCTTTTACTACAAGGCAGTCCAGTGTGTTTTTTTTTTTTTTTCACACTACTGACTCCAAGTTTAAATCAAAATAAAGCAAGTGTATGTTATGTACACGAATAGACCTGGCCAGTGGCTGCCCCTCCCAAACACTGGGCTCAGGATCAGCCCTGCTCTCTGGGAAGACAAAGATTTTAGCTCAAAGATTACCAAAAAAAAAAAAAAAAAAAAAAAACTTGGAAACTTACAGCTAACAGGGTTCAGACATACACAATACAAGGACAAATAGCAAATTAATAATCTACATGAAATTGCATTCCAAGGTAGGGAGTAAAGTCAGACCCCACATCAAAGTTTATGAGGTTAAAAGCCTCAGAGAGGGTTGTTATCTGGTCAAGAAAAGCCAGGTCTGAGTGAGTTCAAGGCACGGGCAGGAATTCCAAACAAGTTTAAAACATCAAACTGTGATCAGGCCAAATAGGAATCCTAGTATTTTATAGAAAACCGAAGTGGACTTTTCATAACTTTTTGACAGGATGGCTTCCGGTCTTAAGAAGAAATTAGGCTGGTTTATCAGTATGATGAGTGGACACCTGCTCACCTGGAGCCCTGGGTGTTGGGTGTGAGTGTAACAGAATCTCACTATGAGGTATAGACAGCTCACATACACCAAAGTTCATTCTGAATATGCAGATTTCTGTGGGTTTTGACCAGGATTAGGCCTTTCTGTCAGCATTCCTCAGCTCAGTCCATAGACATTTGGGTCAGAAACTATATTGCTGTGGGTGATGTGCTGTGATGGCAGGAGGTTTGGCAGCCTCAATGGTTTATAACAACTGGTTCCCTAGGATAGTTTGTTCTTCCCATGAGAGAACAAATACTGGCACCAGTCATTGCCAAAATCCCCAGGGGTGGAGGTTTCTGGAATTAATGTGGCTTCAGTATGATACTGTGTACTGTGAGATGATCCATCACTGGAAGAAGGACACTGGGTGGACTGGGAATGGGAAAGAGCCATGGGAAGAGAACAGGGTTTCTACCTGAGGATGGAGGATAAGACAAGGTAACAGAGGTGGACCAAGGTCAGTCTGGAAAGGTGGAGGTCACCTGCATCCCCAGGTACACAAGAGGCAAAGGCAGGAGAACAAATAGTTCACAGCAGCCTGGGCATCCTAGGGACAACCCGTCTCTCACTTCAACACAAACAAGGCTCAGAGGGAGCTCAGGGTGCACAGCCTGACAGAGTGGCTGCAGTCAGAGGAGACTGCAGAGGAGGGAATCCTGAGCCCAGGTACCCCTGCTTTTGCCTGAGTGTTTGAGGCTGGCCGTGCAGACAGCCTGCCCGAGCACCACTCAGGTCAGTCCACATCCTCACCTGCTTTCCCAGAGAGCTCACCCTGCCCACAGGTTCCCTGCTGCCTCTCTGCCCTGCCAAGATGCCACAGCCAAGGACAAGAGAGCACACCATGGCAGTCAGGAAAGCAGAGGGAAAACTCTTTGAGAGGAGACAGTGGGCACCTTGCATACGTCAGGGGACTAGGAAGTGGTTCCTCCATGCTCCCTCCTGGACACTCAGAGGCCACAGCAGCCATGATCCCAGGGGCTCAGTCCTGCTTGAGCTTCCAGCACACCTTGGTGTCCTGCACACAGTGCTGGTTCTGCAGGATACAGGAAGCTGGAGTATAGTGGCTCATGAAGGCTCCTCCCACTGGTCCTTCAAAGGAAATTCCTGGAGGCCAGGTGATGAGAGGAATGGTCAGAATCCCTGTGGATATCCTGGAGGGCTGCTGAGCCTTCCCCAGGTGAGTCCTCTTCAGCTGCCCTTGTAACTGGATGGCTGGAGCAGGGGCAGGCCTGGAGCTCAGGGACAGCAATGTGACAAGGTAGCAGTTCTGCCTTCTAAAGCTCTGACCACATAGAATTACAGAGACACACACAGAACATGCATGCTCACACACACATAACATACAGGTATACACAAACATGGACACATAGATTCACACGTGTACTGTGCATCCTGGCTGCGATAGGTGGACAAAAACACTCCTGACTCCATAAGAGAATAGCATGGGATGATCTGAGGCAGAAGGGACCTCCAGATTCTCCATGATGGGGTCCAGGAGGACGATGATCACCTGGAGAGAAACCATCCACTCTTCTCCTCTGCTGCTCCGAAGCTGTCACCTCAGCTCCCTGTGCGCTGAGCGCCCCCTGCTGGCCCTGCGTGCCTAGCAGGGAGGTTTGTGTCTGGGCTCACACTGAGGTCCCCTCACTGTGTCTCTGGCACAGTAATAGGTGGCCGTGTCCTCAGGGGTCAGGGAGCTCAGCTGCAGGGAGAACTGGTTCTTGGACGTGTCTCTGGAGATGGACACTCGGCTCTTGAGGGATGGGCTGTAGTTAGTGCCACCACCATCGCATATGTACCCTATCCACTCCAGCCCCTTCCCTGTTGGCTGACGGATCCAGTGCCAGCAGTAACCACTGGTTGTGATGGAGAATCCAGACACAGCACAGGTGAGGGACACAGGGTCTGTTCAGGGCTTCACCAGGCCAGGTCCTGACTCCTGCAGCTGCACCTGGCACAGGACACCTAAGGAAAGGAGAGGCACACCCTGTCAGTCACCTGCAGTAACATCTTCCCCTAGGACCCAGGTCAGACACTGGGGACACTCACCCAGGGGAGCTGTGAGCAGGCACAGGACAAGACACAGCAGCCTCATATTCTAGACCACACCCTGCCTTCCCAGAGACCACACTCCTGTTTGAGCCGTGAGCTGTGTGCTCCCACAGCCCAGAGGGCATTTGAACCCAGAGCAGCAGGAGGGATTTGCATGTGGGTGAGGCTCTTCTTATATCAGGAGAGGCAGAGGCCAGGCTAACCATGTCCTCTTTGCTTCTGAGATGTGTCCCCTGTCTTTTACACAAGTGTAACTTTACATGTGAAAAGAAAGCAGTGGGTTTCAGGGGTGCTAGAAGGCTGTCAGAGAAGGAGGCCACCTTTACACCCAGCACTGCCTCCTCCAAACTCTTCTCCTGGACGTAGAAGGGTCTCAGAGTGGCATGGACTTGACTGGCATGCAAGAAGCCCCAGGTTCACCTACCAGCTCTGAAGGAGAAGCCCTCAATGAGGACAGAACAAGAGCACAGAGCTGAGGATGGGTTTCCCCACATACAGGCAAAATGCCTTCCCTTTGCTCTTAGGACTTGTTCTTCTCTTTCAGCTTTGTGAGATTTGGTACTACAGAATGAGCAGTAGAGGAGGGAGTAGGCTGTTTGGAGGGCAGTGGCTTCCTGCTAATTGTCCCTGACCTGACTCGCCCTCAAACCATCTTGTCCTCCAGACTGTCTAGCCAATGCCTGTGGTCAGCAGTGGGTGGGGATCTGTCCAGTGCTCTTCCACTGACCTCACCTGCTCTCTGGTCTCCACCATGAGAAAACAGGATGCAGCTGCTGGGCCAGGTGAGAGTTCTGGAAGCAGAGGGAGTTCTCAGATGCAGCCTGAGGCTGAGAGCCACTGAGTCCACCCAGAGTAGCAGAGCCAGGCTGACAGCAGACAGGACGGCATGCAGGGCAGGCTGGGGTGAGGGAGGGAGGCCCAGGTCCCCTTCCCTGTGCAGCATCACTGCAGTGAAACCTGCCTTGCCCTCAGCCCATCATTTGGAGCAAACAGTTGATACTCTTTTTTTGTGAGGTTACATTCACTGAGAAGGCAGGTGTAATTGCTGATCTCCTGATGAGGTTCATGTATTGATCTTTCTGCCTAACATAGTGAGCACAGAATACTAATAAGACATGTGGGCATGCTCCTTATTCCCTGTGGTGTTGATCATGAACTCACTTCAAATGCTGAACCTGCAGACAACAACTTCCTGGTCATGGGGTAACTCAGATACCACCTGGTTTGTCTCCACGATTTCACCATCAGCAAAGCCATGTGTGCCATTGGGCGAAGTTTTCAAGTCCTACTAAATCATCTGATTTAGAAAGCTGTTCTTCCCCAACTAGAAGACATCTTCAGATGATCCCACTTCCTGACATGGAAACCTGGATCTCTCTATATGCCAGTCTTCCCCACCTCACCTGAGTCATGTTGAACTAGTGGGCTCCAGCCACCCATGACTTCACCTTGGTTTTTATATTCACTGCTGTTTAGTCAAATGAGATGAAGTTACCATACCTATGATATTGTGATATGAAAACCTCACAAAAATATCTCAATGTTTAGTCATCACATTTCCACTGTGACCAAAGTCCTGACGAGTGCAAACTAGAAAAGCAAAGCTCTTAGTTTGGAGTGCATGGTGACCAATTCCTTAGCTTTGGTCCAGAAGAGGCAGAACACCATTGTGAAGGCCATGCAGTACAAAAGTAGCTGAGGATTGGACCACTGTAAATAAGCAGAGCTCTGCTGAACATGGATGAAGTGTGAACCCAAAGGCATACTCTCCAGGACCCACCTACTTTTTCCAAATCCCACCTGCCTACAGTTGCTGCAAGTCAATAAATGTCTATGGACCTCTTTAGGTTAGAGCTGTTATAATCTAGTCCTGTCACCACTGAACTTTCTTGTATTTTTCTCATACATGAAATTTTGGGCACCTCATTTTTTAACCATAAAAATCAATTCCTGCCCTGGAAATCTTTGCACCTGATCATTTTTTAAGGGGATTTAATGACCTAAATTCATGTTGATATAAAGAAACCAGGGAAAAAACCGACTGTGTGAAGAGGCTCATGTGCATGGTAGGGGCGAGGCATGTCCAGGCTGTTGCTGTCCATCACCAGCACCGTGTCTGCCAAGCCTGTGGTCTGCATGTGGAGCATGAAGAATTTACATCATGTTTCCACACAGACGCAGGGCACAGAGTATAAAAAAGACTTTATGGGAAGGGCCATGTTGATGTGTTGGATGAGAGAATAATTACACAGGAGCAGGGAGTGAGTGTGGAGGGTAAATGTGGACATGTCCTCCATGGCTGCTTCATTCAGCCACCTTACCAGCTGTATGCTGTGTCAGGAGTAGCTGTCCATCAACCTGCAGACAGGAAGCAGCTGACATTGAGTCCAAACTTGTACAAGGTGCAGGAAGAGCCTTGAGCCCTCCCTGAGTTGCAAAGCATGCTGAGAGCAGGGCAAGCTGCAAAGGGTCACATTCCTTTCACAGATCCCAAGGTAGCATTTCTAGAGCTCTGAAACCCCCAAAAAGATTCCCTAGAGCAGCTGTGCAGGCCCTGAGCAGCCACTGCAGAGAGTTTCTGTGGAGGTGCACAGCCAGCCCTGTGGTAGAGAGATCATCTTGGCCTTGTCCCAGTTGCTGACTGTCTGAGCCTTTCTCAGACACCAACAGCCACCTCTCCTGTCATGTGGCATGCTGCACTCTTGACCTCGGTCTGCTGGAGGGGCTCACCCCGGGAATCTATTGGTAGTGGACGGGCACAGCACCTCTGTTGTGCTGCCTGTAGCACCTCACCTGTCCAGGCTGCCAAGTGGCCCCAGCACCATGCAGCCCACAGCACTGTGAGGCTAAGCTGCCCCAGAAACAGCTCACCAAGGTGCTGTGGATGCATTCCTCAGATAGGAAAAGAAGAAAAAATTGCATATGGGACCCTTCAGACATCATTTAGGAAAGAATTATTTTATTATCAGTGATAAAGAGGGGATCAGAGTTAAAAACATATCACCTGCTCATCCAGCTATTTCTGAGGCCTTTAGGAACACATATGGTCATGAGGCCTCCTGTATATAATACCCTGACCACAGTGGGACATGAAGCAGCAGATGCACAAATTTTCTGAACTGTGCATTTTGCCCAGCTGAGCCAAGTGGCAGAAGAGATACAGAGCAGACCATTGATAGCCACAAAGGTCATGTCATGAGTCAAAACAAGGAAAGACAAGGTCATGGACAGATCAGTTCACAGGAAGATTGTACCAATTATTTGAGCACTGCCAATGCCACGCTAACTAAATACGTTTGGATTAATTTTATACAGCCATCATCACCTTCACAGGTATGAACGGGTAATTCCTGCAGAGTCCTTCCTCCCTGTCTCTTCTGGCTCCACTCCTGGGCACAGTGGTGAGAAAGTCCCTGAGCGCCTCTTCCTCTGGTGCTGCTTAATCTTAAACATCCAGGTGGAACTTTCCCTGCTGAGCCCTAACACTGTGGAGTCTAAGCTCTCTCCCCTGCTTCCCCAGGCCAGCTGAGTACTGCTGCACCCACCCAGCTCTCTCTGGGACTCGCTGTGGGGGACTTGAAAAATGTCCCTCACATTCTCTGTGTCTGTGGAAGGTCCACAGCCTGGACATAATAGTGGACTGTCATGTAGAATTCCCTCATGGTTCTGCAGGAATGTTCGAAACACAGTGCTGAGAGCAGAAAGAATTCTCAGGAGCCCCCTGACCCCTGGGGACCTTCTCCTCTTTCTCTGGCTGTTAAAGGAATCTTTTCTCTGGAGGGATCAGGCTCCATGAGCTCTGCCTGTGCACAGTTTTAATGCAGAACACACTGCCCTGTGCTGAACTCTGGAGCTGTTCTGACTCTCTGTGACCTGATGACAGTACAATTCCTGATGCCTAGTTGGCCTCAGGGACAGTATTGTGTACTGGATCTTTCCTGAGTGGCCCTTGGTGACATGCCTGAGTGGCCATGTTTTTTGGAGAGATCTGTCTGACCCCACTGTTCATTGTGTCTGACTCTGAGTTCAGAGAAGCAGATCTGCCACTGTGACACTTTGTGCCTCAGAAAGTGCTGTCCACAACTCTGCATAGGGCTTAGAAGATCATGTGGCCCATTGTATAGTCACTCCCAAGAGCAGGTGTGGCTGCACCCATTGCTTGTGTAAGGTGAATCCTGATCCTTGTGCAAGCAAGATTTCAATATTGAAAGAGAAAAAGAGGTACAAGATCCCAAATATGGAAGAATGCCTGGGCATTCTATGAATGGAGAGGGAGCCTCAGCAGCATAGAAGCTTCCGGAATCTCCCTCTGAAAGCTTCCGGAATCTCCCATTCTGTCAGTTAAACAAAATTAAACAACAACCAAACTTGAAACTGTTCTGGGCTCTTATATCAGACTGTCCATTGTGGTTTTCACTGCATCAGTTAAACAAAACAACAACAACAACAAAAAAATTCAGAGATATAAACAGCATTAATATGGAGGGATTTCTTTGTATACATGTATGTAAAAGAGCAACATGCAGAGGAAATAAATGAAAAAAATTAAAAAAAAACCCAGGAGGAAATGCACAACTCAGAGGAATTGAAACCCAGCTCGCACTCACCAGCTCCACCAGCTGACTGACTCTGAGCTCCCTGTATACTGACTGCTGCCTCCTGGTCCTGAGTTCCCTGCAGGGAGGTTTGAGTTTGAACTCGCACTGAGGTCTTCTCCATGTGTCTGTGGTACAGTAATAGATGGCTTTGTCTAGGGCTCTCACACTTTGCATTTACAGGTACAGCGAGTTTTTGTTATTATTTCTGGAGATGTTGAATCAGGTCTTCATGGAGTCGGGGTAGTAGGTTCTATCACCACTTAGGTAAATTTGGCCAACCCACTCCAGCACCTTCCCTGGAACTGGCAGACACAGTCCATTCTTGAAAATATTGAAGGTGAATCCAGAGGCTGCATAGGAGAGTCACAGGGAACCCCCAGGCTGCACCAGGCCTTCCCCAGAATCCACCAGTTGCACGTCACACTGGACACCTGCAAACACACAGGCAGCCTGGTCAGGACACTGTTTCTCACCCACTCTTTTTCTCACTCCTGCCACTCACACGTTCAGGATCTCTGGGTCTCCATTAATTACCTTTTAAAATATCCAAAATAAAAACCCAGCTAAGCAGTCTCCATGGTGAGGAGCTGTGATCATTCCTGACCACTGATTGGGCTGTGCAGGGCTGGATTCCTCTGAAAAGTTGCATGGTCAGGGTGGGCTGGTTTTCATGAGCAGAGGGGGCCCTATTTGCATGCCTTCCTCCTGTATAGCAGCTCTGGGTGGAGGCCCTCATGGAGCAGCACTCAATGAAGTTGGGAGAGTCATGGGGCAGCTAGATGGATAGAATAGCTTTTAGGAAGATATAGGTCCTTCTGTGATCTTTTCTCTTTTCAATTATCCTATATGCATTTAATTTACAAGTCCTGTAAAAATCGAGGTGGTAACTCATGGTACAATTGAAAAATCACACAGAGAAGTGTGAATGGTGCTTCACTGTGTCCAACAGGTCATATCTGGCAAGAATAAGTTGAGTATTTGAGCTATCATTATCACCCTGGAGAGTACTGGTCTGTTGACCCTCTTCTAGCTCCCATGTGGACACACCTGGTGACATCCTCAGGTCCCATTTTGTGCATGACCTGACACTTGGTGGGAGCTGGGCTCACTCAGGTTGGAGCACACTGTGGGTTGGACAATCTCAAAAGCACAGGTGATGCCCTGGGGTTTGATTTCCTGACTGATGTCATGCCATGTGCAGGACAGGGAGGGGCAGAAAGGAGCAGTGCAGGCAGAGCTGGTGCTTTTCAGTTTGGCCAGGAGAGCAGCACATTTGTGGTGCTGCCAAGGAGCTGTGGCGAGGAGGTTGAGGCCAACAGCTCCCCTGAGAGAAGCCCAGGGCTTTGCCACCTGGAGGATGGAAGGTGAATTAGGGATCCCAGGATCAACAAAGCCCTGCTTCCCCAGCTCAGCGGCAGAGATGAAGATTTGAATGTCATTCCAGGGCAGGGCATTTGGGAGAGTGCTCCAGGCTGCCTGACCCAGGACTGCCCAGGGCATGGTTTCAGCCACAAGGTGATCAGAGGTTCCCCAGCCCTGGTTCAAGGGCAGCCATGACCTGATCCCTGCTGAGATTGACCATGTCCTCAGCCATATCATGATGCTTTTGCAGGCAGGTAGACTGCAAGTGGTACAGGGTCATGGAGGCTTACACACATACTTGAAAGGAAGGCCTTGGAAGATCAGGTGGGGATTCAGAGTCACTGTGTGCTGATAAGAATACAGCACAGTGAATTTCACCTTTCATAATATCCATGAAGCACCCATTCACACATGTATGCACAAATAGAAGAAAGATCAGTAGTGAAGAGTGAGGGGAGCAGGGGAGGGAGGAGACAGGGGAGGGGAAGGGCTGCCCACAGAAATGGAGGGAAGTATAATCCAGGTTGAAATAATTATGTGAAAACAAACTTCAATTTTTTTCCTATAATACACTAATGATTATACATATCATAGAAGAAAAAGTTAGAGCACGCAGACACTCCTGTGGGGCCATCAGTCCTGCTTCTGCATCACTAAAAAGTGTGCACATCACTAAAGGTATGTGAGTTTCACTAGAGGAGTATGAGCATCTGTGAAGGTGTCTGCACATCACTAGAAAAATGTGTCCATCAATGCAGGTGTGTGCCTATAACTGCAGGAGTGTGCAGCTCACTAGAGGAGTTTTTTATATCAGTAGAGCAATATGGACTTCACTAGAGTAGTGTGAAACTATTTAAGAGTGGGCACATCGGTAGATGATGTACACATTCGGTCGAGGAGTGTGCACATCAGTAGAGTTGTGTGCAGATCACTATAGGAGTGTGCACAACAACACTAGAGGACTCTGCACATCACAAGAAAGTGTTCACATGAGAAGAGGTGTTTGAATATCAGTAGAGGATTGTGTGCATTACTAGAGCAGTGTGCACATCAGAAGATATTTGTGAGATCACTAGATGAGTGTGCACATTACTGGAGGAGTGTGCACGTCACTGGAGGCATATGCACGTCACTAGAGGAGGCATATAGAGAAGTGTGCACACTAGGAAGTGTGCACTAGATGAGTGTGCACATTACTGGAGTAATTTGCACATCATTAGAGGTATGTGCACATCAGTAGAGGACTGTACACATCAGTAGAGGAGTGTGCAATTCACTAGGCAGTGTGCACATCACTAGGCAGTGTGAACATCACAAGAGTAGTGTGAACATCACTGCAGGACTGTGTGCATCACGTGTTCATGGTGGAGCTGAAGTCACTGTCCAGATGAGGAGCAGAGAGCTTCCACTACCACCTGGCCAGGTGAAGTGCCCCTGACCAGCCATAAGAACAGGGAGGGTGTGAAATGCTGCAAAGTCCTTCAGATTGGATAGAAGATGCCACGTGTCCTTTCTGGTAGATGACCTGAGCTTGTGTGGAGAAACCCACAGAGAACATTAAATGCAAGCAGTGAGCTCACTGCACCACCAGAAACAAAGTCCACATACAAAATCAGCGAGATGGCAAGGTGAACATAACCAACGGTCTGAAAAGCCAAGAATATCCCACTTGTAATGTAAAGAAAACCCTTAGGAGTAAGTTGTAATGAAGGAGGTCTGATAGTTCTACAATGAGAATCATAAAATGTTGGTGGAAGAAGTCACAGAACACAGAAACATGAGAAAGGAACCTGTGATCAGGGACTGGGAAAATCATATTGAGCAAACGTCCAGTTTTCTGACCCCTGAATGCTGCTGCCCTGGACCCCCTTCCCAAGGGGCTGACTCAGTCAAGGACAGCATTGCACTGGGTCCTAAGGAACCTGAGCCAGGACATCCTGTGCGGGCCCTTTAGCTGGCTCACGTTATCATCTCCAGACATTGGCTGGGTATGGAAGCTGCTGTCCAATGGGCAGACCCTGGTCCTCCTGCCCAGCTATGAGAGCCCCTCTCCCCCACACAGGGTGTCTTCCTCCCCTTTGCAGGGTCCTGTGGTGGGCACACAGTGCCAGGCCCTGAGTCTGCATCCCACAGCTGCCCTCCCCATGCCCATGGGCAGGAGCCATCCACCATGCCTGTGGTCTGCACCTGCTTCCTGTGGAGAGAGGATCGTCCCTGCAGTGCGAGATCCAGCTCTGGAGACAGGATGTGCCCCATGACGACCGCAGACAAACCATGGAAAGTTTCATGTCTGGCATTTACTGACAGGTGTCCTGGGATCTGGCTCCTGAATGAAGGTGGCCACCAAGGTGCATTGTGACAGGCCTCACCCAGCAGCTCTTGCACCGCGTGCACACAGGCAAACACTCTGGAAGCTGAAATGTGTGTGATTTGTCTGTCATTTTTTTTTTTTATTTCCGTAAAGCTGAAGAAAAAAACGGGTCCATCCTTAGTAAAATTCTGGGGAAAAGTTGGTGAACAGCATAAAACAAGCACACGTGTCTGATGGTCATCAAGCCTGTGACTGCATCTAGTGTCACCATGAACACTCCATGTGAAACACCTACAGACCGTCTCAGCTGAGGTTGGACTCGCCCTCCTCAGGAAGGGTCTATCACCTGGACTTCAAACCCACCTTCCATGCAGGGCACCAGGGGCATCCCTGGTGAGCCACTGGTCCTTCAGGACCAGATGCTGCCTGGCCAGACTCCCCAGGTGAGGCAAGGCCAGCCAGTGCACTCCTTAAGAACCAGGAGGGGCCACCAGGTTCTGGGAGACAAACACAACCTGGCCTCAGGTTTGCACACTGCATTCAAACAGGAGCAATCTCCTCAGTCCAAAGAATCTTACCAACCTGCCCCAAGGAACTGCAGGAGACATGATCCTGCATTCAATCCAGTGGGCAGCACTGGGGCCATGTCAAATTAGAAGCCAGCTGTATCTTCTCTGTTTAGATGATGAATGATCAGAAATGTAGTTTGCAAACAAGAAGTTCAGGCTGCATTTCAACCAGGTCTAACCTATGCTGCAGCTGGGGTTGGCAGCCTTGTCCTTGCTGTAGTAGCTGTGTTTGCAAGTTCTGGCAGTGGCCTCTGCTTCTCCCATCCCTTCACAGGCTGTTGAACCACAGAACCAGTTGAGTGCAGTTTCTCTGTTTTTTTTCACACTCCTCTAGAGTTGTGTACACTCCTCTAGTGATATGCAAACAACTTACTTCTTTGCACACTCTTCTAGTGATGCAAAAACTCCTCTATTTATGCAAACATTCCTCTAATGATGTCCACAACTCTAGTGATGTGCAGAGTCTTCTAGTGATATGCATACTCCTGGAGTGATGTGCACACTATTCTAGTGATGTGCACACCCAACAATTTTGGTTGGATTGCAAATTGGTGCAATCCCTATGGAAAGCAATATGGATACTCTGCAAAATCTAGGAATGGAAGCCACATATGAGCCTTTCCCCCCACATCATTGCTAACATTTGTTGTTGCCTGTGTGCTTGACGATTGCCATTCTCACTGGAGTGAAATAAAATCATAAAGTAGTTTTGATTTGTATTTCTCTAATTGTGAGAGATGTTGAACATTTTCTCATATAATTGTTGATGATTATTTTTCTTTTTCTCTGAAGTATCTTTGCAGTTCCATAGCCCTTTTTATGGATTGGATTGTTTGTTTTCTGGGTGTTAACTTTTCTGATTTATTTACATATCCTACATATTAATGCTCTATCTGAGGTGCATGTGGTAAAATTTTTCTCCTATTCTGTAGGCTTTTCTGTTCACATTATTGAATGCTTCTTTTCCTGAAATGAAGCTTTTTAGTTTAAATGCATCCCACTTATTGATTCTTGATTTTACTTCTTGTGCTTTGGAGGCCTTGTTAATGAAGCCAGATCCCAAGCCATCATGGTGAAGAATTGGGCTTGCTTTTTCTTCTATTAGGCCCTAGTCTCTGCACCACTCTTTGATGCACTTTGATTTTATGGAGGGTGAGAGATAGGAATTTAGTTTCATTTTGTTACAAGTGGCTTTCTATTTTCCCCAGCACCATTTTTTGAAGAAATTATCTTTTCTCTAGGAATGTTCTTTGTCAACATTGTCTAGTCTGAGATAACTGTATTTTTGTGTATTTTTTTTTCTCTGTGTCTTCTATTCTGTACCATTGGTCTATGTGTCTTTTTTGGTGCCATACCATGCTGTGTTTTGTCACTATATTTTAAGTTGTGTACTATAATTTAAGTTCTGGTCTTGTGATGCTCCTATTTCACTTTTTCTTGCAAAGATTGCTTTGGCTATTCTGAGTCTCTTATTATTGCAAGTGAATTTCATAATTGTCTTTTGTATTTATATGAAAATGTCATTGGGGATTTTAATAGGCATTGCATTACATCTGTATAATACTTTTGTAGTATGGCCATTTTGACAAATATTAATTCTGCCTATCCAGGATTATGGGAGATCTTTTCATCTTCTAAGGTATTCTTCACTTTCTTTCTTTAGTGTTTTGTAGTTTTCATTGTAGAATTATTTCACCTCAATTGTTCAACTGATTTCCAAGCATTTCATGTTTTTTTTTTAATTGTTTTTGAGGCTAATGTGAATGAGATAGTTTACCTAAATTTTCCTATTGCTGATTCAACTTTGGTGTATAGAAACACAATCAAATTGTGGATGTTAAGTTTGTATCCTGCTACCTTTCTGAATTCATGTATGTGTTCTAGAATTTTTCTCTTGTTTTTTCTGAGGGGTGGTCTTCTATGTATAAAATCATGTTGTCAGAAAACAGAGATAGTTTAGCTCTACATCCTATTCACACACTTTTAATTTCATTCTTTTGCTTAATTGCTATGGATAGAATTTCAAGGACTATGTGGAACAGAAGTGGTGAAAGTGGGCATCCTGGTCTTTTTCCAGTTTTTAGAGAGAGTGCTTTCAGGTTTTCTTTATGATGTCGACCTGGAGTTTTTCTATAGAGCTTTTACAATATTGATGTATGTTTTTTCTATCCCTAGTATTTTTGATTCTCAACATTGGTATCACTATGAACTTTCCTCATAGAACTGCCTTCATAATGTCCCAGAGATTGTGATATGTTATATCAGTTTTTTCATATACCTCTAAGTATTTTTTTTAATCTTAGCTCTGATGTCTCCATTCATCAATTAGTAGCATATTATTTAGTCTCTATGTGTTAAAGAAGTTTCTACTTTTTATCTTATCATTGATTTCCAATATATTCCATCATGATCTAAAGAATGGAAGGTATTTATCTCTGCTTTTGTATTGGGTAAGTGTTTCATTGTGGCCTGAGACGTGGCATTATTTTATAGAAGGATTGATGTGCTGGTGAGAAGAAAAGTATATTCAGATTTTGATGAATAAAATATTCTATACTTTTGTTAAATCTTCATTATATTATTTAGTTATAAAGATTTTATTTAGTTTTTCTTTAGAAGATAAAAATGTTTTTTTTTTTTTTTCCTGTATTTTTTTTTTTTTCCTGTATCAAAGATGCAGTCAATGGGGTGGCCATTTAGTTGAGAAATAAAGATAGTAATATTTTGTTGCCCATGACAATAAATTCTTTGTTAAACACTCTGCTGGTTTTCAGACTTGGTGGCCACCTTTAATAATTCTTGCACTATTTTAAGAAGAACAACTAAATTTATTCCTTGTTAAAAATATGTGTATTCCTTCATGCATCACACCTGTCCCCAGGGAAGGACCTGGGAACAGCTTACTGCTGGTGAGGGAATAAAGCTCCTACTTCAGCACTCTACTGGCACTGACACACTTCATTTTCATTCTAATACTGTCCAGTACATCCCATCAGGCCACCACCCTATATGTTTTGTAGGTTAATGAGTCCATCTCCCTTGCACTAGTGCACAAACACTTCTTCTTTCTTTCCCTTTAACATGACTGTTTTCTGGCCACATTTGTGAAAGTACTGTGTATCTCCTCATCCTCTTGATCACAGAGAAAGTGCACCGATTACTTCCTATTCAAATGCAAATACCCAGCTAGTGTCTGTGAACAGCGAGAGCCTTGTCATGCTATTCTGAACACTGTGTAAGAATGGCAGGGGCATGGGGACGGGTGGAAGTCAGATAAGCACATAAAGCTCAGTTTTCTGTGGAACTAGGCATAGGGAAAATTAAGCCCTTGTTCAAAAAATTGAACAATTTAAAGTAGTGTTGCCATGGAAAAAGTTCAACAAACCAGAATAAGCAGAGAATTAGCATTGTTGTCCTCTCCACCATCCTTTTAGCACCCACTTTTAGCAATCACAGCATGCATTTGGGCTCAGCAAGCCTCAGCTTATGTGCCCCTGGGTGAGCTTGCCCCATCGTGGAGGGTCCTTTGCAATGCAGTCTAACAAGACACAAAACCTTTCCCACGGTTTTTGGGAGTACAGTGCTTGTGTGATGTTCAAGTCCTTTAGATACAAAGCAACAAAGTGAAACCATTTCTGATTTACTTCAAGAAACTCACTAGTATTCCCCATTACTTTAGAGAAATTAAAGTTGTATGGAAATATTTTGACAGAAATAAAATTAAAGGAACATTGAGAAAATGGAAGAAACCCTTTACTAAGACAGAAGGTCTGCTTTATTTTTGCTTCTTAATTGCCAAGGATGAAATAAGCGAATGCAGTAAGACGTCTCTCCAATGCCCACGTGGCTGAAACCAGTCCTTGTTCAGTAAGGATACTATTTTATTCCTGACAGAGTGAGGGCAGAACAAGGAAGCATTTTATACTGTGCAGGAAGGGGGGGAAATGCATGGCAGGGAGGAAAAGGAGCTCTGGTACAGAGGTCAGCAGGGGAGGAAGTTCATGGAGTAGTCTGCAGCTTCCAGTGTTTGGCATCATGTGCAACCACAAGGACATGGCTGACCAAAACCAGCACACTGTCCCCCAAAGCTGACAGCAGAAAGGGGTGTCCTGGAGGTTATTCTGAAGCCCAGGTGAGGGCAGAGACTCCAGAGAAGTTTAAGCAGAGCCAGATCTGATCTATACCAGGATAAATTTATTCTGGTTCCTTGCACTTTCCAAAACTCTGCATGTACAGGAAACCAAAAAGCTCTGGGCAGTGGTGACTATGAAATCCCCTCAGGCTTTCCCAGGGATCTGCAGCATCAATTGGCTCAGCTACACCTGAGCTCTGGCCAAGTGCCTTAGCCCTGTGACCCCAGACACAAGAGCCTTCATTCTCTGGTTCAGAGAAAGGAAGGGAGATGTGAGAATGAATATGAGGTGGCTTAGAAGTCAATTTGTTCAGTTTTGAGTCTAATATGCACAGGTCTGCCGGGGGGAAAGAAGATAACTTGAAACCTGATGCATTTGAGTGTTACAGATCTTAAATATGCTAATATTGGCTCCCTTTCCACTCCTGAGACTGTCCAGATGAGAATCCACGAGTCTGCCCCTTGTCTGGTGGGAAAAGACTACCCAAGACCCTTCAACTCTCAGATCTGACTGCAGTGACTAAAGCAGAGGCCTTTGCCCCATGATTAAAGCTCTGCTACTATTCCTGTGAGAATAGGTTCCTGTTATGTCAGAACAGTGCTATTCAGATGACAGTGGCAGCAGCACTGTTACACACCTAGATTGGCTCCCTGGATACTCTGGAGAGGAGACTGTGAATGCTGTTCACCAACACCTTCTCCTGTGCACCTGTCCCTGGATCTGGCCCTGTACTCAGTTTTTTTCTGAGTTTCCTCTGCAGGTCCTGAGCTCCCTGCTGGCCCTGAGATCCCAGCCCTGGTCCTGTGCACCCTGCTGATACTGAGAACCTGCCTGGTCCTGAGCTCCCCTGATGGTCCTGAGCACCTGCTGTTCCTGAGCTCCCTTCTGGTCTTTATCCCCTTGAGGTTCCTGAGCCTTCTGCTGGTCCTGAGCCCTCTGTGGTGGTCTTGAGCTCCCCCTCTGGTCTTGAGCTCCCTGAGTTACTCCTGAGCTCCCCCTGCTGGTCCTGATCTTCCCCTGCTGGTCTTGAGCTCCCTCTGCTGGCCTTGAGTACCTGCTGTACCTGAGCTCTCTGCTGGTCTTGATGACACTAAGGTTACTGAGTCTCCTGCTTGTCCTGAGCCCTCTGTGCTGGTCATGAGCTCCACCTGATGGTCTGGAGATCCCTTTGTTGGTCTTGTGAAACCTACAGATCCTGAGCCTACTATTGGTCTTGATGCTCCTATTGATACTGAGCTGCCATGCAGGCCCTGAACTCCCTCTGCAGGCCTTGAGCAACCTGATGGAACTAAGCCCCTGCTGCAACTAATCTCCCTATGGAACTGATCTCCCTCTTGGGACATTAGTGTCCTGACAACACACATCTCATATGTTTCTCCCAGTGAGACATGAACAAGCCCTCTTCTCTCAGGCAATGAATCTTATGAAAATTCACTTTGTGTGTGGCTGTGGTTAGTCTGACTCTCAATTGAAACATTTGGTTATAGTAAGTGATGTTACCAAAAGTTATCCAACTCACCTAATGCAGGTCCTGGCCACATTCAAGTGGCCTGGATCACTGCAGCAGAATGAAGACCCTTACCAACATGGACAAGTAATGGTAGTTTTAATATCCTTAGCTTGGGGAACCTGTTACCCTCTGTCTTTCTGATGTACTCATATATTTGGGGCCAGGGGTCCTATGTCTGGTGCTCCACTTGAATTTGGAAGCAGTAAATCCTGTTCACTTCCCTGGCAGCTGTAGAATTAGTAACAGCAATTTGGTTCACAAGGATTGATTAGGAGAGAGACCATGGTCACAGGGCCAAGGAAAGACCTTGACTCTGACTCCTATGGCCTCTGGGGTCTGGAGTCTCCTAGACTGTGTCCTGACTGCCCAGGTGAGTGATTCCACAGCAGAGAGTGTATTGGGCACAGGGCTAGCTGCTTCCTGGGCCAGAGCTCAGCAGGCTCAGTGACAGAGGAACTTCTGGGTCACACACTGAGGAGCCATAGGCAGAGAGGTCCTCACACTTGCTATCCTGGGAAGACAAGGCTCTGGGTGACCTAATGTCTCCCACTTCTCTTCCCAGGACTCTGGTGCACAATTCAGTTGCAGGGCCACCTGGAGTCTCAGGCAGGACCTGGGCTGTCAGGCTCCTGTTCTCAGGTGCCAGGTCTTGGGTGGGCACAGCTTGGTGAGGACAAGGCTTACTGAGTGGGTTTCTAAGAGGTTTTCCTGCCACTCACTAGTGCTCAGATACTGTGGTGACACAGTGGTGCCTGGAAGTTTATCCCTGCAGCAACTACTCAGATCATCAGCCCACTCCTTCTATTAACACACAGCAAAAGTTCCAGAGGACCAGTGCTGAGTTGCAGGGACTCCTTGGGAACCATAGGACCATCATCCTGAGCTTCATCAGGTGTCCAGGGCACCAACCCTAGACTAACTCTATTTGCTGTACTGAGAATCCCACAGACAAGCCTAATAAGGCAATCCCACAAAGGTTCCTTCCCTGAGTTGTTGAAATGGCTCACCAGGGTCCTCTGAGCTACTTCTGCATCTGACCCTGATGACCACAGAGCAGTCACTTCAGCCTCAATAATGCTGCTCTGTGCTCATGTGTAAATGCTCCTGAGTCAAAATAACTGTGACTATATTTAATAGGAGGGGTTAAAGGGCCATCTTATCTTTTTCCTAAATCTGAGGGAAAGTTTTTTAGTTTTCCTCATTCAGTATGACTTTGGTCTTGTGCTTTGCAATATATCGCCTTTGCCACATAATTTCATCTCACTGCAGGCCAAAGAGCAATTTCCCAAAACACAAATTATAACAAATTCTGGTGAGTATTTTGGGGAAGCTACACTCATTAATTGTTGGTTGAACTGCAAATTAGCACAACTGAAACAGTGTCCACCTTATGCTTTGAATGTAGCCCTTGCTGCTTTGCCATTGCAACTTATTTTAAAATGGACCTGGCTCCTTCTCGTTCTCTCTCTCTGCTACTAACATCTTGTCCCCTCCCTAATCTCAGGGGACACAGGATTACCTTTCTTTCCCATCCTAGGCAGAGGTATCTGTCTTTGAGCACACAGCCACCATAGGAAGGAATTGATCCAGATTTTGGGGATGGCACCTGAAGATCGCAGAAATGACTGTCCACAAGAACCAGTGAATTTTAACTCCAACAGAACATGTAGCCTTTGAGTCACATCTGTAAAAGCCCCCTGCTCCTTCTGATGGGCAGAATCACAGCTTTTGGACAGGCGCCTGTTTTGTTTCTTTTTTGGTTGCAAAGCAATAAATTTTTTTTCTTTTGTCTCAAATCCCTGTTTTCTAGTTATTGAATTGGCACCCAGGACTAGGACGGGTCTTCAGCAACACTTTAGATAGAATCTCACCGTGACTTTTGCTCCATATCCCAGACGTGGCGCTCGAGGAGGATTTGTTTTCCCAGCTGGATTTCAGTCTTGCCTGGCCCAAGCCTTTCCTCTGTTCCCCTATTTTTATGAAGGGACATGTTTACTCTGTACCTTTGTATATTAGATACATGGAAATTGCTTTTTTAGAGCTCACAATGCTAGTTTTCCCTGAGTGTCAGAAGAGAGTTTGGACCTGAACTTTTGGGCATTGCTTGAACTACTGAAACTATGGGGACTTCTGGAAATGGGCTAAATGTATTTTGAACCGTGAGGTGCTCCTGAGTTTCTGGGGCCAAGAGTGGAATGTTATGGTTTTGAGGTGAAGTGTCACCCCAAAAGCTCATGTATGAATGCAACCACCTTTAGAGGTGGAAATGATTGGGTTAAGAACACTTTAGCTCATCAGTGAATTAATTCCCTGTAAGGAGTATCTGGTGAGTGACTTAAGGTGGGCAGAATGTGGCTGGAAAAGGTGTGCATTGGGGGTTGGCTTTGGGTATATATTTATAACTGGTGAGGGAGTGTCTCTCTGCTTCCTGATCATCAAGTAAGCTGCTTCCCTCCACCACACTCTTCCATCATGATGTTCAACCTCTCCTTGAAATCTGAGGAATGGAGCCCCACTGTCCATGGGCTGAGACTTCTGAAACTCTTATCACTAAAATCAACGTTTCCTCTCCTAATATTTTCGGTAAGATCCTTAGTCACAGCAGCAAAAAAGCTGACTAAGACACCACCATATGACCCAGAATCCCACATTTTGTTACAGTCAAAATGATGTAAAATAAGCATACTGCAGTGATACAACTACATAAATGTTCATAGTAGAAATCACAGTACTGGCCAAAATGGAATGAGCCTAGATGGCTGTCACCAGATAAATGGTATATATACAGGTGGAATATTACTCACCAGAAAGAGGAATCAAATGAAACTATTTCTGGTAAAATGGTGGAATTGGAGAAGTGTGGCATCTCTCAATGCAGGAATTGAACTGGGTTCTCCCCTTTAATTCGAGGCAGTTTGAGCCCAGGTTTTTTCTTCATTTATGCAAATGAGTTTAAGACTGAGCTCCTTCCATTTAAAGGCCTGGAAGTTTGAACTTGGCTCCTCTTTGCTGAAGAAATTCCACCTTTATTTGACTATACAGGAATTAACTTTGTCTGTATATGCTCTTGCAGTTTTTTCTATCTATGTGTATTTCTGCTGCATGGCCACCAGGTGTGAATACATTTAATTATCAAAAACGAAACCAGTTCTATGGCCCTGTGGAATCTAGCCATAAGCTAGCTAAACCAGCAAGACAGGTTTTTTCAGCTAAAGATTAGCTTTTGCAAATAACCCCTCTCTGCAGGGCACAGCATTACCATTGTCTAAATTCTTTCCATTGAAAGCTAAATGGCCTTTTTGTGTGTCTGTAAAGAACTCTTCTTTATCCTTTAGTAGATTTACAATATTAACAACCGTATCTCTTTTCTTCCTGCGCCCCAAAATAAAAAGTTATTATAGGAACACAGTACAAGCCAGAAAGTCTAGGCCCAGTTGAAGTTTAAAGAAGATATTAGGGCAATAAAACTTTATGAGCAGGCATGGCTAGAGTTGAGAATTTTTTTTAACATTAGTTTAGAAAATACAATCTTTAAGGTTTTTAGAATGTTCTTTTCTGCCTATAGATAAGATTAATCAGTAGTATGTACTTAAAATAAGTATTTTGTATTTCCCTGATTATATTACCCTGGAGTTTCCTGAAAATACTTTAATGTAACCTCCAATAGCTGAAATGTGAATTGCTGTATTTGCTGGGATGTATAAAAACCATGTGAGAAAAATAAAGGTAGAAGGATTTCTGAGAAAAGTAAAGGTAGAAGGATTTCTGCAGCCTTATGTGTGTGAGCTCTTTCCTGGGGTACGCCAAATTTCTTCACAAGTCCTCTCACAAATGGAAGCACAGCAAAATAAGAAAAAAGGGACATTGAAATTGAATAAAAAGCAGAGGAGTAGAGGAAGGGAATGGAAGGTAATGCAGGAAGGAGGTAAAGGCAGAAAATTTAGAAGAACACTAGAATGGTCAAGGAAAGGGAGGGGAAGGGAGGAAGCAAGGGGGGAGGAAGGGGTGGGAAAGGAAAAAAAAATTGGTGGTTGAATGAAATAAATATCATTATCCTAAATGCATGATTGCAGATCTGAATGGTACCTATATACTTTGTATACAAGCAGTTGTATGTAAAAAGATGCTATACTTGTGCATTATGAATAAGTAAATAAATAATAATAAAAAAAAATGAAGTTAACCAAAAGCCCCATGTGCAGATGTGAACACACCACAACAACTTTCATGTAAATACCTGTCACTAATGTAAAGAAAAAAGTGTAAAAAACAGAAGGGAGTTGAGCACAATAGAGGAAGGAAAATGTGGAGAAAGATAGCAGGGCAAGGGGAAGAAAAAAATTGGAGTAAATTTGTTGAGTGATTCTGGAATTATGTCAAAATGAACCACAATATTAAGTATAAGCATGAGGCCTAAATGAAAAAGGGAAAATACACCACAAAAAAAAAAAAAAAAAAAAAAAAAATCCAAGAATTCTTATCTTCAGAGACAGCACAGATTAGTACACACCACAAGTCCACAGAGCTCCCTGGGAAGATCACACAAAAGGCCTCCAGATGGAGAAATTAAAATCCAACCCTCTCTGCACCTGCTCCTGGCTAACCCTGAGCTCCCTGTGTGCTGAGCACCCCCTGGTGGCCCTGGACTACCTGCAGGGAGGTTTGTGTCTGGGCTCACACTGAGGTCCCCTCACTGAGTCACTAGCACAGTAATAGGTGGTTGGGTCCTCGGCTCTCAGACTGCTCATTTGAAGGTACACCATCTTCTTGGAGTTGTCTCTGGAGATAGTGAATTGGCCCTTCACGGAGTCAGTATAGTGAGTACTACTGCCATCATATCGAATGGATGAGATCCATTCCAGCCCTTCCCTGGAACCTGGCGGGCCCCAGTTCATCCAGGAGCTACTGAAGGTAAATCCAGAGGCTGCACAGGAGAGTCTCAGGGACCCTCCAGGTTGTACCAGGCCTCTCCGAGACTTCTCCAGCTGCACATTACACTGTACACCTGCAAACACACCAGCAGCCTGGTCAGGAAACTGTCATTCATCCACTCTTGCTCTCACTCCTGTCCACTCACACAGACAGGATCTCTGGTTCTCCATTAATTACCTTTTAAAACTGCCACAAGAAAAACCCAGCTGAGCACACTCTCCATGGTGAGCAGCTGTGTTTAGTCCTGATCACTGAATGGGCTGCGCTGGGAGTCCAGGGCTTGGCTCCTCTGCAGAGCTGCAGGTCAGGATGGGCTGGTTTTTATGAGCAGAGTGAGGCCCTATTTGCATGCCATTCTGTTATATAGCAGCTCTGTGTGGAGGCCCAAGTAGAGCAGCACTAAAGGCTGATGGGCATGTCATGGGCTAGAACTGTGTACATAGTAGTATGAAGGGAATATAATTATTTTTGCCTATTTTTTCTGATTGGCATTATAACCAATAATATATTTTATAAATGCACAAAATCATAATACAGAGACAGTGTTAACTGCATGTTGGAATTTTCAAATCACACACACACACACACACACACACACAAAAAAAAAAAAAAAAAAAAAAAAAAGCATGTGTGCTGCTTCACTTTATCCAATGGCTGATATCTGGCAAGAGTAAGTTGATTATTTTGGCTTTTGCTCTCACCCTGAACAGGGCTGGTCCTCTACCCTCCTCCAGCACACAGGTGGACACACCTGGTGACATTCTCAGAACCATGTTTTGTGGAAGACATGACACTTGGTGGGAGAATTGCAGGTTCTCTATAAGGTAGAGAAGGAGAGGAAACCCCACAGGCTTACATGAAGCCCTTTACACTCAGCTTCTCTCTCCACTTGCTCCTTGGTCCCTTATGTTGCTCAAGGTTCCCCAGTGCACCTGCTTGTCCTCAGCTTATCCTGAGCTCCACCCCTGATCCTGGGTTCCCAATCTGGTCCTGATGTTCTAATGAAGATTATGATCCCCTGCTGGTCCTGAGCTCCCTGCTGCTTATGAACTACCTGCTGATCCTAATGTCTCTGTTGTTCTTAGCTACCATGTAGGAAGGCTTGTGCCTGGGGTCCCAACAAGGTATCCCACTGTGAGTCCTTGACAGTGATAGAGACTGCATCCTTACTGGTCACAGAGTTCAACTGAAAGAGATCTGGTTCTTACATGGTCTATGGACTTGGTGACTTGACTCTTCAGGGTGTGGTTATGAGTTGTGTCTCCATTGCCATCAATGAGCCCCATCCACTGCAGCCCCTTCCTGATGATGATGGAGGCTGATGATGAGGTCCTTCAGCTCAGGTATGTGGGGTGCAGTTTCCTTCAGGTGCCCTCCCAGCTCTCTCCAGGAAATGCAGATCTTCTCTTTCTCTTTCTCCTTCACTGAAATGTCCCAACCATGTTGGAGAGAGGACCTTCATGGTTGCTCAGTCAGCCTGCACAGCCAAAGCTTCTCAGAAGTAACAAGCTCACCTGGACCAGGCAGCTCCTGGTGTCATGGCAGGTCTCTGTCAATGGCCCTCTGACGCTCATGTGGGCAGAGGGGCTACCTGGGTCAGACTCAGGTCTCTGTAAACAACACCCTGTGACTTGCACTTCATGAGCTCATGTCACTGAGTCCTGGATTGTCATGAGATCTCCTTGGAGTTGTGGTGGCAAGCAGAGCCCAGCCCATGAGAAAACATCCTAAAAATTTACCAGTGTTGAACATCTCTTTGCCACTGTGACCATAGTTCTGACAAGTGCAACCTAGAGAGGAAGAATCTTCTTTGCTTCTCAGTTTCTCAGGAAGGAGTGCATGGTGGGCAAGGCCTTACCTCAGGGCCAGGTGTGAGAAACATAATGGCAGAAGGGCATAGAGGATGAAAGCAGCTCTGGATGTTACCATCAGGAAGCAGGAGATCTCAGCTCAACAGGGACAATATGTGAACACCAAACAGACACACCAGTGACTGACCTCCCACAGTCACATCTCACCTGCCTACAGATGCTACAAGTAAATTCATGTCGGTGGATTAATCTACTTTAGGTAAAGAGTTCAGATAATTGAGTCATGTCACCTCTGAACCTTCCTTCACTATCTCATACATGAGATTTAAGGGCACCTCATTTGTGAATCATAACAAGCAATCACTGCCTTGGTAATCCTTCTACCTGAACATGTTCCAGGGGATTTAATCGCTGCACTACATATTGACATAAAGACTCCAGGGAAATAACCGACTGTGTAAAGAGGAACATGTGCGTGGTAGAGGTGAGGCATATCCAGGCTTTGCTGTCCATCGCCAGCACTATAAATGCCAAGCCTGTGCTCTGCATGTGGAGCATGCAGAATGCACCTCATGTTTTGCACACAGTGATGCAGGGCACAGAGGATGAGAAGATGTCATTGGCAGGACCATGTTGATGTGTTTGATGAGAGAAGAATTATCCAGGAACATCAAATGACTGTGGAGAGTGAATGTGGATGTGTCCTCAAGGGAAGGCCAGGAGTGTAGAAAAAGCAGCAGGTGTTCCTCCTGGAAGCTCACTGCAGAATAGAGCCAGCAGCAGCCACAGCAGCCAGATCTCCTGGACCAGGTCCTGGGAACATGGACCTTGCACACAACCCCTGGCCATGTGTGGTAAGAGATCTTTGTTTTCCCAAATTTAAATCTCCTGTTATTTACAATTCATCAGGCCCTTTATTGCTTCCTTGCAGCACTGATGATGCTTGAAGTATAAATCTGCATGTCCATGTCCCCCTCTTGAAATTCTGGACACACACACAGCAGGCAGAAGGGAAGCACCAGGACCTTAATCCTTCAATGAAGGCCCAAGGAAAAGAAGATGGGGGCTATTCAGCTAGGGCTGGTCTTGCAGCCTGAGACTGGGGGATGCTTTGCATGGGGGAGGTCTAGGATACAAGTGGGGAGCA
Organism: Tamias sibiricus; assembly: GCA_025594165.1. Lineage (NCBI taxonomy): Eukaryota > Metazoa > Chordata > Mammalia > Rodentia > Sciuridae > Tamias > Tamias sibiricus. The sequence continues at coordinate 2,830,749 of CM046659.1, forward strand.
GAGGGCAGGGCTACTGTCCTTCCAAGGGAGAATGTTTGCTTTGTGTTGCACAGAGGCACTTGGAGGGACCCTGAGGGCTCCTTCCTGCTTCCTACTGGTCCTTCTCCTGCCATCCATCCATAAATGGGGAGGCCCAGTGCGCAGTGGTGGAGGAGACATAAGGTGGCCTCCTCAGTGCCTTTGCTCTGCTCTGTGAACTCCAGGGCAGGGTTTGCTATTGGGCAGGGCAGAGGGTGCAAGGGGTCATTGTCAGTCTGGGTCAGATTAAATCTCAACAGGACTCAGCATGGCCTTCTGTAGACACTGGTTGGTCAGTGCTGTGTATACCATGGCTTGTGCAAGGTTTGAGATTCCTCCCTGGCCCTGCCCTGCAGACTCAATGTCCTCTAAATCCAACAGGCCTCTGGGGGCTACACAAGAGGATTACTTTTAATTAACCATCCTGCCTGTGTCAGTCATCACTGAGGTGAGACACGGGTGTGGGGCCATGAGGACAGGTACAGAGCCTGTGGGAGCTGAGGCATCCATGTCCCCACTCTCCTGGCCTGTTGGGAAAATCACATGTTCTGAGTGAGGACCCTGTTCTCTGGCCCCATGCCCAGTACTAGAAACTGCACCCGTCCCATAGGACAAACCAGCCTAGCTACTTGTCCTCACCCCAACACTATATCATATACACCCTGTCAGGAGTTCAAAGCAGGATAAAGACTACAGGTGAGAGAAGGTAAAGGGGGTCTTCTCAGCTTTACCAGGGTGCTGTGTTAACCGATCTATAAATACAGGCTGTGATTTTTCCTGTAAACTTGATTAAATGCAGAGAGGTATCGTGAACATGGTGAAATGCTTTCCCTCAACTGTGAGGAAAATCCATATGAGGAGGTTTTAAAATGACAGTCACAGGAGAAGCTGGGTACAATTGTTGGCAAAGGCTCGGCTAAGGCCACAGTGATAAGGAGCAGGGCAGACATTCTCCTACAGGGTCATGGTCTTCCTGATAACCAGAGTGCTCCTGCAGACACTTAGAAGCAGGAGAGCACAGGCTCCTGGGGACTCAAGTGAGCTGTGCAGGTTCATCTACAGTTGGTCATTACCGGGGTCCTGACCTGTGCATGCAGGTGTTCATGAGCAGGTGATAGTTCGCCTGGGAGTCATCAGAGTGTGCCGGGGACAAACCCTGCACCAAGGGACTGAGGGATGTCTGTGGAGGGGAAAGAGGTCCTGGCTGTCCTCCTGCTGTGCTGCCAGCCTGGACTGCAGTGGATGCTCACTGATGTGAGACCCCTCACTGTGGGGACTGCTGCTGCTCTACAGGTGTCTTCTGAGCATGGTCTCTGCTGCCCCCCACACATTCAGGGAGGCTGCCCTCTGCTCTCACTGCCCTCACATGATTTCAGTGCTCCTGAGGGGCTGTTCATTGATTCCTGGCTTCCTGGACAAGGGGTGGATTTCCTCACCTAGCTCATTCTCCCTAACTTATGCCTGTCCTGAGGAACCTGCTGTGCCTGGCTCCTGTCACCTAAGTCACAGGCACTTTCTCTAGGTGTCAGGTGACTCACCTGCAGAGCAGGCTGAGGACACTGAGTCATAAACACACACTGCTGTGTGGGGACCCTGAATTCAGGGCAGCGCTTCTCTGATGTTTCTGTGAGGGGCCTTGTCCTGTCCACTACTGCGGAGGTTGAGTGTACTGCTCCTGTCCACTGTGAAACAAGGCTGGGAATTGCCACACAGTGTTGCTAATTTGTTCTTCTCCCTGCTGCTACCTTTCCTAAGGTATGCTCAGGCTCTGTTGCTAATACACACACACTCACCATTGCTGGTGCTTACTGAAGTTGGACCTCGGGCTATGGAAGCCCCTCGTCACTGATCCTGAGTCACTGCTAGGGTCTGGTTGCTCAGTGCTGCTGGAGATGCCTGGGATTCCATGGGGCCCTCTGTGCACCTTCACTTCATCCCTCTCAGCCTAGTAATCTCATAAGATATAAAATCTCTTGATCCTGCACAAACTGGGGTTCCACCAGCTTCCCACAGTTCTGCACACAGCTGAGTTTAGAGGACTTTTTAACACTTTTATATTTAATGCAATTTCTTATAATGTAGGAACTAAGATTCCAATTTATATTATGTTTTATGGTTTATCTGTTCTTCATTATTAAAAAAATAAAATAAAAGTCACCATAGTTCAATGTTTCCTTCAGAAGAAGATCATTATCTGCTGACTCCACAGATCTAAACAGAACCCAGAGAGCTCCTGTCACCCGGGCATGGTGGCCATCATGATGTCACAGCCTAACAAGTCTCTTTAGCTCTGCTGACTCTGCTGTGAAGTCACCTACAGCCCTGCCTATCACAGAGCAGAAAACCTGAATGGGCATGGTGCTGTGCCACATCTCTCTCTTGACGTTATGGATGAGCAAGGCTCTGTGAGGGTGGATGGTTCAAAGTGATTATCCTATAGGGATATGTGGCATGAAGATAGTGTTGGGATGATTTGACATTGTCTTTTCTGTTCTTGAAATTCTCTTACAGCTTATATACCCACTACGTCTGATGAAATATTTCTAGAAAATGAGAGTACATGTGTAAACTGCAGCAAGGTGGACTCTGAGAGTTCATATATGAAAGTACAAAGTCCCAAAGAGAGTTTTCTTTGACAATTTAGGATGGCTATGTTGCAAGTCTATAAGACTCCAACCCAAAAACCCCCTGAAGTCTTTTTTTTCAGAAGTCAAAAAAAGGCAAAGCAGGAAAATACCTCTAGGTTAACTCTTCCCATTATTAAAGAGTCCTTTGGATATGCATATATGATTGGAAAAAGGTTTTGATCTCCCCCTGTAGGAACAATAACCAAAACCCCTCCTGCTCTCCCCTCCTGAGCATAAAAAGGATTTTATGACCTTAAGATAGGACAAGTAGAGTTACTAGAATATAAATTTAAGCAGAAACACAATAGTGATATGAAACTAGGCAGGAAAAAAATTAACTTCAATGAGACAGATAATAGGTGCTACAGAGAAATGGCTTCAGAGAGTCCATGGCTCATAAGCAATGAATCGGACCTAATCTGGTTACAGATAACCTTTGGAATATATGCAAAACATTCTGAAAGTGTGTGACCATGGTCATCAGAAGACCTTGAAATATGTTGGGTAAAAGATCAAAATATCTGGAATGTAATTGGCAAATGTTGCTACTTCCCTGGATCTGATGATTATGATTTTCTTAACTTTCTTCTGATGTAACCACAAAATTAATGTATGCTGCCAAGAAATGTGCTACATAAAACACAATGAAAAAGTAAAGATTGGGAATTCAGCTCTGACTCGTGTACCTGTGTGCTCTTTTCTCCGCTGTTCCCATCGACACCTCACCTTCCATTTGTGACTCCCACACCTCCTGCTGGAGCTGGACTTTGGCAGTGCTGTACAATGACCACGAACAGCTCTGATTTGGGGTGTGTGAGAGTGTTGTCTTTCTATATCAGCTCAGGTTTATTTCCCCCACTGGTAAGACCAGTGCCATGAGCCCTGACTCACTGTGAGACTCTGGTGACCACACTATTTCTGCTATATCCCAGGACTCTCTTATCACATCCTCTTCCCTTTTATTTGTTCTATCTGATTTCACCTCATTGTTCATGAACACTGTGCATACAGAGTCCAACACTAATCATGGAACCAAGAAGCAATATCAGGAGCCCACGCTGGAAACTAACAAACCTGCTGAGGAAGAAATCAAGAAAGCACTGACACTCACCAGAGCCTTAGATCCAGCAGCATCAGATACACCCAAGTACGTGGAAATATCTCTAACCATGATACATCCCAAGTACGTGGAAATGTGTCTAACCATGGATCTGAAAGACCTCTAAGATAGAAGCTCTAGAACACAGAAGGAAGATAGGGAAGACCTTAGAAGATGGAAAGACCTCCACGTCCTTGAAGAGGCAGGATTATTCTGTCAAACTGTCCATGCTGTTAGAGTGATCTGCATTCTCACAGTAATCCCATCCAGACACCAGAGACATTATTCACAGCACCAGAAGGCTGTCCTCCAGTGCATTCAAAAATATGAAGGACCAGAGGAATGAAAGGAATCCTAAGCATAAGAGCAATGCTGGAGGTATCAAAACTCCCGTCTTTAAATATGCTGCAGATCCATAGTACCAAATCACATGGTATTTTCAGGAAAAAGGCAAGGAATGCAACATACCAGAAGACTCAGAGAAAAATCCACATGGATGCCATCCTATGATACTTGATAAAGGCACCAAAAGTGATGCTGGAGGAAAGACAGTCTTCTAAACACAAGGCTTAGAAAAGATGCATATCCACATAGAGAAGAAGGAAGCAAGATTCCCAGCTCTTACCATGCACAAAAATCCAGTGAACTGGAGCCAAGACCTGGGAGTTAGAGCAGAACCTCTGCCACTGCTAGGAGATCACAGGCCCAACATTCAAACACGTTGGCACAATGGTGGTCATCTTTATTGTACTCCTGAGACTCCAGAAACTAGACTGCGTGTCCATAACTGAGACGAACTCTATTTAAAAATCTTCTTCTGAAAACAGAAACAATGAAGAGCATGAATGTTAGATGAAATCGGGCTGCCAGGTCATGTCCCAGGGTGCCTTTCAGGTAGTGTGCACCTCTCGTGAGAATTTACCTTTGGGTGAGAATCCACACTTGGCGGGTTTCCAGTTTCCGCCCTTCCTAATCACGTGAATACTCGCCTCTCGCGGGAATTCGTCCCAAGGCGGGTTTTTCGGTTCTGAGCCAATCCGGGCCATGCAAGTCATGTTCCCCCGCCCCTTGTACTTAAGCCCAAGCCAGACCAGAGTTCCCCCCCATTTTTCCTTGCTTTTTCCTTCCCCCCACTCGTTTCCTTCGTGGTTCACCCCCATCCCCTCCACGTGTTTCTTTGGTAAATCAATAACCCCTCCCCCTTTTCCTATATGGCGGTTTCACCGTGTGTTCATCTATCTTTCAATGAAGAAGGAGGCTACAGAGTGGAGAATCTTTATCAGCCTCTCATCTCGCAGGGATGGACATCAGGTTATTCAGGAACTCACAGTAAGTCAGAAATAGACCACATAGCCCATCAACAAATGCACAAATGACCTGAAGAGACGTTTCCCAACAGAAGAAATCCAAGTGGACAACAAGTATAGGAGAAAGTTGAATATATTAGCAATCAAGGTAATGCCCTCAAAACTCCACTGAGATCATCTCACTGCAGAGGGAAAGACCACCATGCAGAGGACAACAGCAACCCGTGTTGGTCAGGAAGGGGAGAGAAGCCTCCCTCACCCACAGTTGTGCTAGTGCAGACAAAAACGACCACCATGGTCAGCCCTGTGGACTGTCCCCTGGAGACCAGGCATGGAGCCACTGTGGGACAAAGATTCCCACTCCTTGGTACAAATTCACAGTTCCAATATCAGCAGAGAATAGTGGTGCCCATACACAATGTTACAGCAGCACAGCTTCAGAAGCCAGGTGTTGAACCAGTAAGGAGCCATTTACACAAGAGTGGACAAAGGAAATGTGGCCTCTGTCCCCAATAGAGGTTCCAAAAGCCATAAAAAAGAAATATATTGAGTCACTTCCTAAAAAAATGTACTGAAGTGGAAACACCTTGCTAGGAGAAAAAAGTAGACTCACCAAATGAGCTGATGAAAAAATGTCATCACATGTGACAGAGACAGGGAATCCCACCAAACCAATGTCAGGGGCTCTCCTGGAACCTCAGATAATATAGGAACAGAGGGGGAAACAATCCCAGACCTGCCTGTCCTCAGGAAGAGCACCTGTTCTGAAGAGACCAGAACAAGAATCTACTTCTCAGAGGAGAAGCATCACAAGGAGGTGGTGACAGGGAGAGGAAGGGCACTGTAATGGGTGGGAGATAACAGCATTGGCCAAGACCACCTCCCACTACAGGAGGGACAGACATGGGCCTCCCCAGTGTTGAGCCCCAAGCCAGGCTGGAGAGAAGCCCAGGGGAAGTCCCCTTGCCCCTGCCCAGACTAAATTCTATCAGGTTACAGAGCTCAGGGTGCAGATGGAGGCAGGAGAGCAGGGTCCTATCCAGGTAGCAGCCAAGAAACCACATGTGAAGGGACCCTAGCAAATCCAGATTTAAAGCTAGGTAGTGAGTGTAGTCAGGCAAATCGGGTCTAACATTGAGTCTCATAAGGAACAAGGAGTCCATAAGGAAAATGGAGTCAGTTTGAGTCCTGGAAAGACAGAACAACTCTGAGGGAGATAAGATGGTTAATGTTCCAAAGTTTAGGGCCCATCTTAAGGAATGCTAATGAAGCAGCTCCCAGCAAATGGAGATGCTATTCAAGTAGACCTAAGCCCTTCCTGTGTGTCTCACACCCACCATGGGCCTCAGGTGTCACATCTTTTGACATTCCTGTCCCAGGCAGGACAGAGATAGGGAAAATAAAAAGAACAAAAAAAAAAAAAAAAAGATTTCAGATATAAAAGGGAGAAGGCCTCTCCTCCCTTTGGATTCCTGGTTTCCTGGCCCCCTTTTCCTTCTGGGAGAAGTCTTTTAGCTGTCCTTTCAATAAAGCCTTTCACTTTCCACTCTACACTTGCTTGGAGTGCTTCTTCAGCATTATTCTTCAGCATTCTGGGAGAAAGAACTTGTCAAGTGTAAAAAGTGGTTTCACTGATTGTTTCTTTTGCTGAGAAGAAGCTTTTTAGCTTAAATCTATCCCATTCATTAATTCTTGGTAATAGGTAAATGGATGAAGTTGGAGAATATAATGCTAAGTGAAATTAGTCAATCTCAAAAATCCAAATACCAAATGTTTTCTCTGATATAAGGAGGTTAGTTCACAGTGTGATTGGATGGGGGTACATATGATTAGAGGAACACTAGAATGGTCAAAGGAAAGGGAGGGCAAGGGATGGAGCAGGGGAGTAGAAGGGGGGAAAATGGTGGTTGAATGAGATGGATATCACTATCCTAAATGCATGATTAAAGATCCGAGTGGTACTTATATACTTTGTATACAATCAGTTGTATGTAAAAAGATGATATACTTGTGCACTATGAATAAATAAATAAATAATCTAAAAAAAAGTGGTTTCACTAGCACAGGGTGAATCCAAGGACTCTGATTCTTTAGGACAGCAATCTGGTTCACTTAGGCTAGTGATGAACACAGAGAAACAGAAATCGCCAAATACAGAGCTGACAATATTAGTATTACATTTCATAGAACACCTAGGAAAAAGCAGGTTAATGCAATTTTCTGAAAATATAATATTTTGCAATAAAACCCATGAAATTTCATGACATGCCTGTCTGCTAACATAAAAGCCACACTGAGCCCAACAAGGCAGGACACTGGGATCAAAGGATAGGACAACAGAGCCATGGAGCAGCCTCAGCAAAGTGTGTAAAAGACAACAACACACAACCTGAATGCTTATTCAGGTTTTTCAGTATGTGGTCAACTGTCAAGTCTCTAAACCTAATTTATATAAATACATCCAAATATTATACACAGGGGCTGAGGATATAGCTCAGTTGGTAGAGTGCTTGCCTTGCATGTCTAAGGACTTGGTTCAATTCCCAGCACAACCAAGTATTATAGAAGCAGGCTAAAGTAATCAAATACACACTGTGTGCGGGTGAGGGGCATCAGGTTTAGGGAAAGGGAATCTGCATCAACTAGTGCTCAGGAAGGGCCCGAGTGAGACCCCCAGAGCAAGTCCTGAGGTTTCAGAGAGACAAAGGAGACAGATACTAATTTGTCAAACTGACTTCTGTTTTGACCATTGGTAAGAGTCAGCTGTTTCTGATGGAATCTTGGGGAAACTTGAGAGCAGATTTTCTGCTTGGTGCCTTCTGTAAAGATCCAGGTCTTGCTTGACCTTGTGGCTTTCCTCAGAAGCATTAGGGATGTTTCTCCCTTTTTATGGACCCTCCTTTTAGCAAGAGCACTGATTGGCTTTTCCTCTATCGGTCTCATTTATCCCTCTTATCTAGAGATCATGTGACCCAGAGATATAAAGCTCTGTGGAGATATTTCCTCTTCCCTCACAGGCAGACTCTGGGGACAAGAACCAAATACTGGTCTTCTTGGCCCTTTTAATTAATTTAAAGTTTGATCTTAGCCATCCAGTAAGCTAATCTTAAATTTAATGTTTATAAAAACTTACAGTAGCCGGGGTCTGTGGTATCTATCTATCTTGATGGTTCTTGAAGATCAGGTGTTTAAGTTTTGAAGTTGATTTCTGTTAACATATTTTGAGCTTTTAAGAACATTAGCTGACAAAATATCACATTTTAGAACAAATTAAAGAAAGGCTGAGATTATTTAGCTGACAAAATATTACAATTAGAACAGACTAAAGAAAGGCTGAAAGCATTTAACTTTTTGTGGAAAAGTAATAACTTGAATTTAGGAAAAATATTTTTATGGGGTCACACTGAGCAAGGGAGGGATCTGAGTATCTCAGACTTTAGAGTCTACCAGGTCAATGGGGGCAAGGTACTGGGAGGTTTGTACATCAGTCGAGGCTGCATCGGTAGAGGGTTGTGAGGTTCCCGCTGTCTTGTTACATGTGTTACCGTGCTGTAGACTGCTGAGACAGTAGGAGTGAAGATTTGGTCTTTAGGAAGCTGTTGCACCAGTCTTCTAGGAATTTTACACATCTGTTTATACCTATTGGAACTTTAATCTGTTTCACTGATGATAAAAACCAACTTATGAAAATAATTAATATCTGATGGCATATTTAACAGTAAGCAATTTAACCTTGTAAATTAATTAGCTGTTTAACAAACAAAGTTAGTTACAAATGAATAATCTCATGTCAAATACCAAAATATGAGGCTGAACAGTATTAGTTGAAGTTTGAAGGTACCTTAATTTGAATTGAACATTTTTGACTGAAATGAATTAAAGATATTTGGATCCATTATTTTAATTTTTATGATCGCTCAGTTTGTTATTTGTGACATCACATTTACATGAAATCTGGACAGACACATGGACATAAAAACATAAAAAAAAAATTGTGCACACTTTGGGAAAGGAAAAAACATGTAGCTTTTGAGGTGTTTTACCTGAAGAGGCAAAGGTGAGGTTAGCAGGGAGTTTGCTGTATGAAAAGGCCCGCTGTATTAGGGCAGGAAGTCGGAGGGAGGGTTGCATAAGCCATTGGCTGGTCTATGTGTCGTGTCCCGTGTGAACGGGAAAAAGAGTCTGGACTAGGCACAAGGCCTGAAGAGATTTTAGGGAGAATTGAGGGAGGGAAGGTCGTGTAAACCACTGGCTTTTAGGAAAGAAGACTTTTAGTCTTTTGGGCTGTGGCGGGGTCTGGCTCACCGGAGCCAGGTAGAATTAAAGGGAGGGCAGGGGCTCTAAGTGTCGTGTCCCGTGTGAACGGGGAAAAAGAGTCTGAACTAGGCATAAGGCCTGAAGAGATTTTAGGGAGAACTGAGCAGAAGCTGCCCACGTCCGCAGGCGGATCTGGAAGGCTGGAGGGAGGGTACAGGCAAAAGGGATGGAAGAGTCTGAGAAAGGGGGAGGGAGCTAAGTAGCAGAGCCGGTTGATCGGAACAAGTGACCTCGAGGCTAAGAAGTTGTATGTTGAAACAAAGGAAGAAGTGCACCCATGTTGTCGGCCGTGTGGGGATTTGGCCTGCATGTGAAGGAATGCTCAGCTAAAATAGATCGGAGGAGGCAGGGTGGACCGGGTTGCCGGGAGAACAGAGGAAGCGAGTAAGAAGCACGTTGTTGCTATAGCGGCTGCGGGCTGGGAGCGCACCGCTACAGCTGCGGCCGCAGGGGGAAGAGAAGAGAGAAGAGGGGAAAAGAGACGAACTTGCGTCTGAAAGCTGAGGTTCCCAGAGAAGGGAGAGGAAGAGAAAAAGAGGGAGAGGGAGAGAGAGAGAAAAAACTTCGCGACTCTTACCCATCCTGAGAACAGCGGCCAGCAGTGTCCGAGAGCAGAGCGTCTGCAGAGAAAGAAAAAAATAGCAATTCCCGAGAAATTTTGCCTTTTGAATAAAGAATTGCCCCACGTTGGGCGCCAAATGTTAGAATTTAGGCAAAGTTTCTTACGCAGGGAATGCCATTTTAATAAAAGGGAAGTTTATTAGGGCCACGCATGGAAGGGGGAGAAAAAGAGAAAATGGGGAACGGACGGGAACAGGGGCAAGCGCGAACAGAGAGAGATTTCAGTCCGGGGGTGGCTTAAATAGAGTGGGGGGGTCAGAGAGACCCCTGGAGTGAGTCCTTGCCTTATAGGCTACCAGAGGTCATAAGGTAGTGGCCAGGGCACCTGCTGGTCAGTTTTTTTGCTGAGGATCTTGGGAGCTGTAGTTTTTCACAAAGTACCTGGGGAGGTGTGGCCTTCTCCCTGGAGGCACAGCCTTCTGCCTGGAATCTAACATTTGGGGAAAATAAACAATTGGGAAATAATATGTTTACCAGATTCAATGTAATATTTTTTTCACTAATGAAAACATTATTGTACAAAATATAAATGTTAGGTACATATGAGGACATCAGAGGCATAAGGCAAAAAATCACTGTATTTGTATTTGGTGTGAATTGAAGTAGATAATAATTTGAAAGGATATTGACAGGTAGAGAAATTTAATATAGAAAATACAGGCAGGAAGAAATGACTCTTGTAAAACATTTTGTTTTTGCATCTAGGTATATGCACCAAAATCAAGCACATAATTATTTTTTTCAAACAAATATTTTTAGTTATACAATGGCACAATATTTTATTTTATTTATATTTTTATGTGATCCTTAGGATTGAACCTGGTGCCTCACATGTGTGAGACAAGCGCTCTGCCACAGAGCCAAACAACAGCCCCTAAACCTCATAATTAAGTATAATTATAATGCTCAAATACAATATGGAAAATATTCAAAACTAAGGGAGTATTTTTGATATAAACAGAAATGGCTTGCATTGATATAAAATATAACACTCAAGCAACTTATAAGTTTCATATACAATATCAGTGTTATAACCCTCAATCAATAACTTTTGGAAAACACACAAAATGATTTAAGTTTTGGGATAAAGCAGGAGTTTCCGAGGAGTATTGTGGAACTAAATATTGCTGATGCTGATCCTCACGCAGACTGGAGCTGGATTCTCAGGACTGGGTGGGCACTGACTTGAGGAGGAACAGAGCTCAGGGTGTCCCTGTCTGTGACCCTGCAATCTAGCCACAGTGGCTGGAAACCCAGGCAGGCTCCAAGCTGCCTCTTACCACCAGCCAGGGGGCCTGGGACTTCTAAGGCAATGGGCCATTTCAAAGCAAAATGGGGTCAGGGTGTTCCTGGGCAAAGTGAGTCTCAGGGTCCTGAGGCCAGTGGAAGTGCAAACCTGCAGCTCCCACAGTTCATGCAGAGCTGACCTCCCTCCCTCCTGGGTCTTTGCCAAGGGAGCCCCTTTCTGTCCACGACTTTGCTCAGGCAACCCTGGTCCACAGGCAAGGCACAGCTGCATGAGGTGTGGGCATCTCTGCCTTTTGGACTCCTGGCTGTGGAATGTGGGTGTCCCAAATCCTCATCATAAGTGATAGAGCACTCACAACACCAAAGTTCACTATGAATTTATTTATATTTGTGCAGTTTGATCAGGTTTAAGACTGTCCTTCAGAATTTCTCAACTATGTCTATGAAAAACTATATCAGAAAATGTGGATCATATACAACATGCAGCTCTATTCAGCCATTAGGAAGGTGAAATGATGGTAAAGAGATGGGTGTGGAGAACATAAGTGAAGGAGAAAGTCTCAGTGAGACAGGGGTGAGTGTTTCCTTTCACATGTGGAAGCCAGAACAAATGAGCAAAATAAAGGCATGTGGAATTCCAAGAAAAAGAGGAGGACAGTAAAGAAGAGGAAGATGCCTCAGGGTGAGGGACAAGGGACAGGAAAAGGGAGGAGCCAGGAGTGAACTGAACAGATATGAATGGCCAATTCTGCACACTTGTGAATCCTGCACATGTAGGAACGTACCACAGTGAGTTTCTCACATATATAAAAACACACACAGTTGTAGTTTTGAAAAGTATAAAAGCGTAGAAGGCAGATCAGTAGATGAAAGTTAAGGTGAAGGAGGAGGGAAGGAAAGAAGAGGCACTGAGACAGAAAAGGAGCTTTGTATTCAATGAATGTATATGACTATGGTAAAGGAATCCAACAATAAGGATCAGTAGGATAAATTACGATTATAAATGAAAATTCCATCATATAAAGCAGTCACTCTCTGGTACAGACAAAAAGTCTAGGGAGCTCCATGGGAAAGTGGTAAAAGGGAAAACCCCAGATGCTGGAAACCAGCCCCCACTCCCTCTGCTTCCGCTCCTGTCCTGACCCTGAGTTCCCTGTGTGCTGAGCACCCCTTGCTGGCCTTGGACTATCTGCGGTGAGGTTTGTTCTGGGCTCACACTGAGGTCCCCTCACTGTGTCTACAGCACAGTAATAGGTGGCTGTGTCCTCGACTCTCACACTGCTCATTTGCAGGTACAGCGTGTTCTTGGAGTTGTCTCTGGAGATAGTGAATCGGCCCTTCACAGAGTCGGCATAGTTTGTTGTACCACCATTTTGGTTAATATTTCCAATCCACTCCAGCCCCTTCCCTAGAGCCTGGTGGAACCAGTACATCCAGTAGCTACTGAAGGTGAATCCAGAGGCTGCACAGGAGAGTCTCAGGGACCCCCAGGCTGCACCAGGCCTCCCCCAGACTCCACCAGCTGCACGTCACACTGGACACCTGCAAACACAGAGGCAGCCTGGTCTGGACACTGTCACTAATCCACTCTTTCTCTCACTCCTGTCCACTCACACACTCAGGATCTCTGGTTCTACATTAATTACCTTTCAAAACAGCTACAAGGAAAACCTAGCTGAGCATATTCTCCAAGGTGAGCAGCTTTGCTCAGTCCTGATCACTGAGTGGGCTGAGCTGGGAGTCCAGGGCTGGACTCCTCTGCAGAGCTGCAGGTCAAGGTGGCTGGTTTTCATGAGCAGAGGGAGGCACTATTTGCATTCCCTTCTACTATATTGCAGCTCTGGGTGGAGGCCCTGGTAGAGCAGCATTGAGAGCAGACAGGATGATCATGGGCTAGACGTATATACATAGTAGCATTAAGGGAGTACAATTATTTTGCCTATTTTTTGTTTGTTTGTTTGGCCTAATCAGCCATTAATATTTTTTACACATGCACAAAATAATGATACAGGGACAGTGTTAACTCCATGGTAAAAATGTAAAATGACAAACAGAAGTGGTGATTCACTGTGTCCAGTAGCAGATATCTGGCAAGAGAAAAGTTGATTACTTGGACTTTTGCTCTCACCCTGGACAGGACTGGTCCCCTGACCCTCCTCCAGCACACAGGTGGACACACCTGGTGACATCTTCAGAGCCTCATTTTGTGGATGACCTAACACTTGGTGGGAGCATTGCAGGGCCTCTTGAGGTTCTATAAAGTAGACAAGGAGAGGAAACCCCACAGGCTTACGGGAAGCCCCTCACTTGAAGGAACCTATAATCAAGGAAATAGCTAAAGATTGCGGTTAGCTGAGAGCCATAAAAGATGTTCTAGTTTCCACCTGATAGTAATACATTATTCAAAGAATCTTTGTATGCCCATGAACACTGCGTGATGCACCTGTAAGCTTGAGCTGTAAGCACGTGTCCTTGTTAAAGTTATATGTATATAACTGGGTGAGTTTAGTTAGTGTGTGTGGGAAGAAGAAGAAGGTGGTGGTTGGAGTAAGAGCATTTGGAGTGATTGCTGGAGCCTGAGAGAGAAGAAGAATAAAAGACCTTTTTTCATTTTCATCCTGCCTCCGAATTTTCCTGCGGTGTTCGTTGCTCCAAGCGGTTTCTGCTTCAGGCAGCGAAAGGTGGTGGCCTGTATGGGGAATTCGGTGGCCAGGTAAGAAAAAAGAAAATTTAAAAATATGGGAGAGAATAAAACAAAAAGTCAGTTTATAAAAGCCATGAATGAAATTTTTGATATTGAAAATACAGATAGTGAGAAAAGTGAGCAAGAAAGCATATCCTCTGACTCAGTGGAGACCAGCAAGGAGAGTAGTAATGTAAATTTAAAAGTAAGAACTGCAAAAGCCATCAGAAGCTTAATAAAATTAGCTGAGGAGTATGTACTCTCCTTAGAAGCTGAAACTCAGGATACTAGTGAAAGTGATAATAGTAACAAGGAGCCAAACCATGAGAGTACGGTCTCCTCCACTGAGCCAGTTAGGAATTATGAAGCTAATAGTGAGGAGGAATCAAAAAGCGATTTGGGGAGCACAGTCTCCAATCAAAAGAACAAAAAGAAATTAAAAAAGAGAAAAGACCTTCAAATAGAGGAACCACTAGTGCCCTCTGCTCCTTCATGGATAGAATACCTAACAGAAACAATAAGGAGTATTGATCAGAATGTACATGCCCTTGAGGTAGAAATTGGCAGTCTTTCTGAGCGCTTATACGCTCACGAACAACATAGACACAGGAGAACCTAGAACTGCCAGTATTTCAAAATGAAGAGGGACAAAGATATCATGAGTCCCTAGACTTTAAAACAATAAAGAATTTTAAAGAGGCGGTAATGACCTATGGACCTCAAGCTCCGTTCACATTAAGTATGATAGAGTAACTTAACACCCTAATTTTAGCCCCCTCAGATTGGAAAAGTCTATGAAGAGCGGTACTAAGTGTGGGACAATACCTAATCTGGAAAACTCAATTCCAAGAACTTTGCTCAGAAATAGCAAAGAGAAATGCTGCAGCAAGTTTCCCTCAATGCAATTTAGATATGCTCACAGGGGAGGGTCAGTTCGTCGAATTACAAAATCAGGTACAATACGATCCTTGTGTGTATGCCCAAATACACACAGCAGCTGTGAAAGCCTGGTAGACAATATCAGGCACATGTGATCTGCAAGGTAGCCTATCAAAAGTTATACAAGGGCCTAACGAAACTTACACTGATTTTGTAGATAGACTCTGAAAAAAAAATCTGGAGTTTTTGGCGAAGTCGAGCAAACTATGCCTCTAGTTATCCAATTAGCGTATGAGAATGCTAATAAATATTGCCAGGATGCAATAAGGCCGTGGAGAAGTAAAAAAGACTTATCAATTTATATCAGACTGTGCAAAGACATTAACGAGGCTGTTATCACAGGCAACGTAATTGCTGCAGTGATGAAAAATTCCTCCCCTGAAAATTCCCAAAGGATTCAACCTAGAACAGGATATTCCAGAGAAAAGTATTATAATCAACCAAGATATGCTAAGCAATATCCCCCAAGGGTAATCAGATCAAATTTATACCTTGCTCCAGGCTGATGCCCCAGGTGCAAAAAGGGTATACATTGGGCCAATCAATGCCATTCCAGATATGATATATATGGAAAAAATTTGTCAAGGATTTCAAAAAATGGGGCGCGGGGCCCAATGCCCCGGGGCCCACAAATGTAGGAGGCAATAGAGGGGGAATGCGCACTAGAGGAGGAATGCCCTCAGATCCAAATGATTCCTCGTCACAATCCCTCCTACCCATTAACTCCCTTATCAGAGGGACAAGAGGAAGTGCAGGATTAGATCTCTGTTCTACTGCCCGGATGGTCCTGACACCTGAAATGGAGGTTCAGCTGATTCCTACGGGAATCAGGGGACCTCTCCCTTCAAGAACTGTGGGACTAATCCTTGGGCGTAGTTCCAAGAGTTTATTAGGCTTTAATGTTATACCAGGGGTTATTGATTCAGATTATAATGGAGAGATTAAAATAATGCTAAGTACACACAGGGGCATCATCTCCGTAAATCAAGGAGACAGAATCACACAGCTGCTCCTCATTCCCAGTCTCCATAATTCTTTTAAAAGCATGCCACAAAATAGAAATAGTAAAGCATTTGGTTCCACTGATTCAGGATCTATGGCTTTCTGGTTACAGGATTGTTCATGGAGGCCGATGTGCAAATTAAAAATTCAAGGTATAGAGATGGAGGGGCTGATTGATACAGAAGCTGACTCTTCCATCATAAATCTACAACAATGGCCTAAGCACTGGCCTCTACAGAAAGCCTCAACCAGTTTAAGAGGCTTGGGATATAGTAATACCCCAGCACAAAGTGCTGTAACCTTAAATTGGCAAGACAATGAAGGCCATACAGGAACATTCCAACCTAATGTTTTAAACAGCTTGCCAGTTACCCTATGGGGAAGAGATATCTTACATCAAATGGGGCTACACCTAGTAACCAAGCCTGCAGGTGTTAAGAATAAAAATCCTAGTCATAATAAAAAAGGCAAAGGACATTTTTTTCTAGGGGCCACTGAGAAAACAATTTTAAAAATACCATGGCTCTCTAATAAGCCAGTTTGGGTCCCTCAGTGGCCCCTATCCAAAGAAAAATTGCAATCGGCACATTGATTAATTAAAGAACAATTGGAAGCAGGACACATAGAGCCTTCCACCTCTCCCTGGAATTCTCCCATATTTGTAATTAAGAAAAAATCGGGAAAATGGAGACTATTACAAGACCTAAGTCAAATTAATAAAACAATGCAAATTATGGGCCCTACTCAACCTGGACTTCCTAATCCTGTAGCTATCCCAAAAAACTATTACCTTATAACTCTTGATATAAAGAACTGTTTCTTTTCCATTCCCCTACATCCTCTGGATGCCCCCAGGTTTGCTTTTTCTATTCCTTCCATCAATAATAATGGCCCTGATAAAAGATATCAATGGAAAGTATTGTCACAGGGAATGGCAAATAGCCCTACAATGTGCCAACTATATGTGGACAGAGCTATACAGCCCATTAAAAACAAATATCAAGACTTCATGTGTCTATACACTACATGGACGATGTTTTATTAGCTCACCCTAATCAACAAATCTTATTTAATATATTTTAGTGAAATAACAAAAAATTTTTAAAAATATGGATTATATATAGCAGAAGAAAAAGTTCAAAGCAGATCACCTATACTATATTTACGCTTTAAAATCATGGATACTTTTTTTAAACCCCCAAAATTCTAATAAGTAAAGAACATTTGACCACCCTCATTGATTTCCAAAAATTATTGGGAGACATTAATTGGCTTCACCCTACACTAAGCCTCACTACTGGACGATTAAAACCTTTATTTGACATCCTTCATGGGAACCCTGATCCATCCTCACCGAGAACATTAACTCCTGAGGTCAGGAAAGCTCTAAAATTAGTAGAACAGGCCATTGAAAGATCCCATTGTGATAGATTTGATTTTGCACAACCACTAATATTGATTATTATTCCTTCACAATATACACCAACACGAGTATTTTGGCAACAGGGACCTATATTATGGATACATTTGCCTGTCTCTCCTAAAAGTACAATTGAGTCTTATACCTCCATGGTGGCTACACTTATTCTTCAAGGACTTAAAACCTCTACTAAAATATTTGGAATTCATCCTGCTACTATTATTACTCCTTATTCATCGTCACAGTTTGAATATTTGTGCTTCAAAGATAATGATTGGGCTATAGCTAGATGCTCTACTTCCGCAAATTTTGACAATCATATTCCTAAATATCCTATACTGTTCTTTTGTATCAATCATCCTATCATATTCCCACAGGTAATAAAAACTCAACCCATTCCTAAAGCATTTAATGTATTTACAGATGGATCACTCTTAGCTTCCTTTCTGCACCTGCTTCTTGGTCCCATATGTTGCTCAAGGTTCCCCAGTGCACCTGCTTGTCCTCAGCTTGTCCTAAGCTCCACCTCTGCTCCTGAGCTTCCCATGCTGGTCCTGATTTTCTGCTGATGATTCTGATCTCCTGCTGGTCCTGAGCTCCCTGCTGGTCCTAATGTCTCTGTTGTTCTTAGCTACCATGCAGGGAGGCTTGTTCCTGGGGTTAAAATGAAGTCCCCCACTGTGGGTCCTGGATAATAATACAAGCTGCATCTACAATAGCCACAGGACTCAACTGTAGAGAGAACTTTTTTCTTACATGGGTCTTTGGACATGGTGACTCAACTCTTCAGGGAGGGGTTATGAGTTGTGTCTCCATTATTATCAATGAGCCCCATTCACTGCAGCCCCTTACCTGGAGGCTAATGGAGGCTGATGATGAGGTCCTTTAGCTCAGGATGTGGGATGCAGTTTCCTGCAGGTGCCCTCACATCTCTCCAGGAGGTACAGATCTTATTCTCTGTGTCTTTCTCCTTCACTGAAATGTTCCCACCATGTTGCAGAGAGGACCTTCGTGGTTGCTCAGTCCATCTGCACAGCCAAAACTTCTCAGAAGAAACAAACTCACCTGGACCCAGTCAGCTCCTGTGTCATGGCAGGTCTCTGTCAATGGCCCCTGTGTCAGACTCAGGTCTCTGTAAACAACAACCTGTGACTTGCCTTCCTTGACCTCGTGTCACTGAGTCCTGTATTGTGGTGAGATTTCTGGGTGTCTTTGTGGTAATCACAGGCCAGTCCATGAGAAAACATCCTAAAATGTACCATTTTTTGAATGTGTTTGCCACTGTGACCATAGATTCTATGAGTGCAACCTAGAGATGCAAAAATCTCTTTTTCTTTACAGTTTGCACAGGCCTTGGAGTGCATGGGAAAAGCAGCAGGTGTTCCTTCTGGAAGCTCACTGCAGAATATAGCCAGCACAGCAACAGCAGCCAGATCTTCTGGAACAGCTCCTGGGGTGCCGGAGCCTGCACACAACCCCTGGCCTCCTGTGGTAGGAGGTCTGTGTTCTCCCATATTTAAATTCCCTGCTATTCACAATTTACCATGCCCTGTATTGCCTCCTTGCAGCACTGATGATGCTTGAAGTACAAATTGTGCAGAATTTTGGTTCTCCTGTGAGTTTGCATTGGCTGCAGCTCTGCTTCCTGAGAAGTTCACAGGCTCTTTTGCCTCTGTGCACACACAGGAGATTCTGGAACTTCCCACAGAATGAAGAAATCTGTGTTTTGTACATGTGACTGGTCACCATAGACATGATCCTGACCTTCACAGTGTGGGCAGTTTGAGGTCATTGAGGTTAATCTACTGTTCTGGCAGTCTCATTATAGATCCAGGTTTCTGACAGAAATTTCAGAGGAGCATAAGTGTAAACCTGGGGACTTAGAGAAAACCTAAATGATGGCATTCATGCAGCAAGCTTTTGACCTCTCTCTTGATGGATTCATCATCTGCTTTTCTGGGTCACTCAGGTGTGCTGTCTTGTGCACAGCTGAGAGTTTGGGCTGGCCACTGAGTCTGTAGGTCTGAGTGTGTGTTATTGTGCATTGTGACCAATAAACACTCTGTGTTTATGAGATTCCTCAATTCATCTGCTGTTAGAAATGTAATTAATTTAAATTTTAGTGATTTTAAATTAATATTTGAAAAATTATTTTGTAAGTTTGTGGACCTTTATGATTTTAATTTTAGGGATATTAAACACTAAGATATTGTTGATTGAAAATTCATTTGGGGACCCTGCAATTCAGTATTATGGCATTAATAAATTTCAATCCACTTTGCCAGTTATTATTATTCTATTATTTTCACAGTTATCTATGGCATTCCCAGATTCATAACTTTATAAAACGGTCCTAAAAGTGAGAAGAGTATACAAAAATGTAAAAACATGACAGGAAAAGAGTCCTGGAGTTTCAGTCAACAGCTCTTTACACAAGCACAAAAAATTATTGAAAGGCCATGATTTGAGCTCTCAGTGCTTGCTAGGAAAACCCAGATTCTCTAAGATATCCTCACCTTCAAAGCTTTTGAATTCTTGTTTGTTAAAGTTTAATTTCATGCATTGGATTTTTTAGTTATATATGAAAATTCACTATCAGACTGAGACACTGAAAAATTATCCTAAATGCATGATTGAAGATCTGAATGGTACTTATATATTTTGTATACAAACACTTGTATGCAGAAAGATGCTATATATGTGCATTATGAATTGTAATACATACTATTATTATAAAAAAATAAAAATAAATATAAATTATCCTCTTCTCTTTGGAAAAAAAAAAAGTGGGCTTGTGCTTCAAATGTCAATCTGTAATCCAGCTACAGTTAAGAATTTAACAAAGGATGCTTTCTGTATTTTTTTAAATTTTATTTAAAATATCCACACACTTTAGCACATGTGAAATTTGCCTTTTAGGTTACAGGCCAGTTGCTTGGGATGCTGCCTTAGTGGATGAGGTAGCTGCAGAGGCCCCTGCTCTTCTCCCTGCCCCATAGGCCTGAGTTAGTCTATGGCCAGTGGTGCAGGACAGAGCACAGTGGAGGGAGGGAGGGCTCATCCTGCCCCCACCAGACAGAGCACATGGGTGACAGGCAGGACCTCTGACTAAACCACTCTCAGGTGGGACCCCTTGAGGAGGTACGACCACTGCCCCTACCACACAAGCGGTTGTCAATTATCCTTCACCCAGACATGTGGCACAAGTGCTGCTGGAGCACCTGAGCCCCCACAGCCCTATGCACAGTTTGGGAACTTTTGGGAAAGAAGCCACAGCATTGCCTGGGGACAGAGAAGAGCCAGCAGGGGACTCCACCCCAGGCTCCACTGCACAGAGACATGCAGGGACCCCACCCACGGGTCCTGTGAAGCAGCTGGCTGCTCCCTTCAGCCTCCCTACCCTGTTGTCTGCTCTGTCAGGGAGGAACTGTCCATCAGCCTGCAGACACAGGAAAGCAGATGCCACAAGTCCACACTGTACAAGGTGAGGGAAGACCCACATGCCATCCCCGAGTGGCAGCACATGCTGAGAGCAGGGCAAGCTCTAAAGGGGCCACACACCCATTTGCAGGGCCCCAGGTAGCATTGCAGGAGCCCTGTAACCCCAAACATGTTCCCCCGGGGGCAGCTCTGGAGGCCTGAGCAGCCACTGCACAGAGTCCCTGTGAGGTGCAAAGACAGACCTGGGGTGCTAAGAGCATCTCGCCCTTGTGCCTCCTGTCCTGTTCCCTTTTCAAACAGTGACAACAAATTCTCACTCTTGAGGCCTGCTGAAGTGCTACCTGGGTCTGCTGGAGGGGCCCACCCCTGGAAGCCCTTGAAAACAGATGGGCATGTACCCAAGGCTACCCCACTGACCCCAGCACCATCAGCCCACAGCACGGTTAGGTTGAGGTGCTCCAGAAACACCTCACCTAAGTGCTGTTAATTCTCTCCTCAGAAAAAGAACTAGGATCCTATGGGACTCTTCACACACCATTTTGGGGAAAAATAATTATTCATGTTGTGGGTGACATGGGTAACACGGATGGGACAGAAAAATAAAAAGCAATATTAGCTTCCCAACAAGGTATTCCTGAGGCTTTAGGAACAAATATGTTCATGAGGCCTCCTGTCCATAATTTGTTGACCAGAGTGGGACATGCGGGAACAGATGCATGCATTTCCAGACCTGTGCACCCTGCCTAGCTGAGTTAGGAGCAGCAGCCTGCCTGAGGAGACCTGGGACAGATACAAAAGTCACATGATGTATCCAAACCTAGGAAAGACAAGGCCAAAGGGCAGGACACTTCACAGGAAGATTGTACCAATTATTTGAGGACAGTCAATGACACAACAACGAATTAGTTTGGATTCATTTTATTTATCCATCATCACCTGGACAGGTATGACTGGGGAATTCTTGCTGAGCCCTCCCCTTATCTTTTTTGACCCCACTTCTAGTCACAGAGCTGAGAAAGCCCCTGGGTTCCTCTTCCTCTGATGCCAGTTAATTTTAAACATCCAGGTGAAAAGTTTCCTGCTGACCCTGACTCTGAGGCTCAACCCTCTCCCCTGCTTCCCCAGGCCAGCTATGTCCTGATGCACCCTCCCAGCTCTCCCTGGCTTTCACTGTGGAAGACTCAAAGTGTCCCTCAAGTTCTCTGTATCTGTGACAATTCTCTAGCCTCAACATCACAGTGTACTGTCATGGAGAAATCCCCCTTGATTATGCAGGAAGTTCCTAACACAGGGCTGAGAGCAGGAGGGTGCCCAGGAGCCTCCATACCCCTGGGGACCTTCTGCTCTTCCTCTGACTGCTAAAGGGCTCTTCTCTCTGGAGGGATCAGGCTTCCTTTGTTCTGCCTGTGCCACTTGTGACGAGGACCATGCTGCCCTGTGCTGGACTGTGGAGCTCTCCTGAGTATCTGTGACCTGATGACAGCAGAATTTCTGATGCCAAGTTGGCTTCAAAAACAGCACAGGTTATTGGGTCCTCCCTAAGTGGCCCTTGCTGATATGCCTGAGCTGTGAACTCTGTGTTTTAGAATGAGTTGCATCCTGACCCACAGGCCATTTTGTCTGGCTCTGAGTCCAGAGGAGCAAGTCTACCCTGTGACTGACTGTGTTCCTCACAGGCATTGTCCTCAACACTGCAGAGGACTCAGGAGACCTTGGGCCCCACAGTGAGGCCACTCACAGGAGCAGGTGTGAGCTTACCCTCTTCTTGTGCATGGTGAATCTCTGTCCCCTCACAGTGGTGACTTTCAATTTAAAATTGGAGCAGAGGCCCAGAAATCTCTATCTGGAAAGGATCCACTGGGAACCTACCGGTGGAGAGGAAGCCCGAGCAGTGTAGAGGGAACCAGCTTGAACCTCCCTCTGCACCTGCTTTTAAACACGGTTTGAGGTTTGGGGCTCTGAACAGCCCAATGTTCCTGTCACTCTGCAAAATAATAAAGAGAAAACTCTATTCAGAGTCTTATATATAAAAACTGAACCATGAACTAGAGAGACTTCCTGCCTCAGACCCAGTGGGGGTGGAGAGGAAGCCTCCACAACTAAGAGGGGTGCAGCCCTCAACCTCTCTCTGCACCTGCTCCTGGGTGACCCTGAGCCCCCTGTGTGCTGTGCGCCCCCTGCTGGCCTGTGGTGCCCTTGCAGGTAGGTTTGTGTCTGGGCTCACACTGAGATCCCCTCAGAGGGTCTGTTGTTCAGTAGAAGGTGCACATGTCCTCGGCTCTCAGACTGCTCATTTGCAGGTACAGAACATGACATTGTCTCAGGAGATGGTAAATCTGCCCTTCATGAGTCTGGGTAGTAGGTGCTATCACTACTACTACTAGTAGTAACTTTATGAGATCCTCTCCAGCCCTATCCTGGTGCCTGGCAGACCCAGTGCATCCAGGAGTCACTGAAGGTGAATCCAGAGGCTGCACAGGACTGTCTCAGGGACTCCTGGCTGCAGTAGGCCTCCCCCAGACTTCACCAGCTGTGTGGCACACTGGACACCTGCAAACACAGAGACAGCCTGGTCAGCACACTGTCACTCATCCACTCTTTCTCCTAGTCCTGTCTGCACAGACACTCAGTGTTATGATTTAGCCATCAGGTGTCCCCTAAGGTTCATGTGTGAGACAGTGCAAGAAGGTATAGAGAAGCAATAATGGGTTATGAGAGCCTTCACCCAGTCAGAGAACTAATCCCATGATGCGACTAACTGATTGCAAACTGAGGTCAGCTAATGTGTGTTTGGATGAGGTGGGTCACTGCTTCCCTCCTCCATACTCTTCAACCATGGTGTTCTACCTCACCTCGAGCCTCAAGGCATGGAGCCTGCTATATATAAACTAAGACCCTTGAAACCATGAGGCCTCCAATAAACTTTCTTCCTCTACAGTTGTTCTTGTTGGGTATTTAATTACAGCAAAAGGGGTGTCATTATCTCTTGTGTTCCATATATTTCCTATTAGAACTTGTTTCCATGACCTGACTCTTGATAGGAGCTAGACTCACTCAGGATGGAGCAGACTGTGGGTTAGGACAATCTCAAGGTACAGATGATGCCCTGGGCTGTGACCTCCTGACTGATGTCATGCCATGTGCAGGACAGGGAGGGGCAGAGGGGAGTAGTTCAGGCAGAGCTGGTGTGCTACACTTTGTCCAGGAGAGCAGCACATTTGTGGTGCTGCCCAGGACCTGTTTCCCGGAGGCTGAGGCCAGCAGCTCCACTGACAGCAGGCCAGGGCTTTGCACCCCAGAGGATGGAAGGTGGTTTCAGGATCCAAGGAATCAACATGGCCTCTTGTTCCCCCAGCTCAGAGGCAGAAATGACAATTTGATAGGCACTCCAAGACAGGACGTGAGGGAGAGAGCTCTGGGCTGCTTGACCCAGAACAGTACAGAGCATGGTTCTCCTGTTCAGCCAGCAAGGTGCTCAGAGGTTTTCCAGTACTGATCCAAGGGTGGCCAGGACTTGTTACATGCAGAGGCTGACCTTGTCTTCAGACACACCATTCTGGAGTTGCAGACAGCACAGTGCAGGAGGTACAGGGTCACAGAGTCTTACACAAATGCTTGAAAGGAAGGCCTGGGGGTCAGATGGGGAGTCTGGGGTCAGAGTCCCTAATGGAAGCGCTGGCAGAAAATGAAATGGAGCAGTGGTATGAAGCCAGGGCTACTTTCATAACCCCAGGGACAGAGGAGCCAGCAGTGAGCAGCCCATGCCCCAGAAGCTACAGGAAGCAGACCAAGCTCACTGAGCACGAGGCCAGGGGCTGTGTCCAGCTGCACTGTGTGCTGGGGCTGCCCAGAGCCCTCTTCCCTCTCCCGCCACAGTGACCTTGGACAGATGTGGAACACTCTGGTTTATGTCAGCCCTGCAGTATTTAGTCCCCTTCCACATGTCTCCTTTAGCTTTTCTAATGGGAATATTTACCCCTGACATAAAACTTGGGAGTGTGTGACCCTTCCTTGATTTTAAGGGCACACAGCCTGGTTTTTCCTGAATGTTTTGGAGTCTTTGCACTGGACTTGTGAGCACTGCTGGAGTATATGCCTTTAGAGACTCAAGGATGAGGAGTGAATGTGTTCTGGGTTATGAGATGGATGTGAAAGCTTTGTGTTCAGGGGTAGAATAATGGGGTGTGCCTAAGTGTCCTCCCCAAATCCCATGTGCTCAGGTTGTTCTGCAGCCCTTGAGTGGATGGGGTGAGGAGGATCCCTTAGGACATGGGGACTCGAGGAATTTATGCCAATTATGTAGACATGCCTGCAAGGAGGTGTCAGACCCCATCTTTTCCTCCCTCACTTGGGATTCTTAGAAATTATGTAAAATGTTTTTACTCACAGTGGGCTCTCTGCATGGACCTCTGGCACATACAGGGAAGGTGTAAATGCAATGGACTCCTCTTGTCTTGGACTAGAGCATCGGAAGTCCTGAGCCAAAATACACTTTCTCTTTATGTGTTGATGGTCTCAGGCTTTAGCCACAGGGATGCGAATCTGATGGATCCATTTTAGGTTATAGTTGTAGAAGAAAGTGCCAGGCCTGAGGACAGACTCATCCTGACCTCATTATCATGTCAATGTAAGAAGCTGGCCTCACAGGAGCAGAGTTGGACAGTGGCTGTGGTGAAGAGGAAGGGAAGGAGAGAGGGGGGACTGAGGCACAGGGCCATGGCTGACGCAGGAGCAGATTGTCTGTTCTCACCCAGATGGAGGCTGTGGGTACCATGCTCAGCCTGCAAACCCAGAAGGGCCAGCAGAAGGGATCAGCATGGCTCTTCTCCCAGGAAAGGGGAGTGTTGGATGATGGGAGAACCACGTGTCCTGCACTGACCAACAGGCCATGCTCGCACACCCAGACCACTGCTCCTGCCCTCCCCAAGAAATGCAGCTGGATTTCACAAGCTAAAATGACAGGCCTGGGTTTTTTTCACAGGTAGAGCAGGCTCCAGCTTGCACAGGGCCCTGGGTTCCACAGGGGACACAAATATTATATCATTATCTGATGACTATGTTGAAATCTGCAAGAAAAATTTTCCAAGCCCCAAATTTGGGAAGTTAGCAGAAGCTGGAGGTTTGAACTGAGAGAAAGAAGCGAACAGAAATGCAGAACAGGAAAGCACCAGAGGGAACAGTGAACATCAGGATGTGCCATGACACGGAGCAGGTCCTGAGCAGTTTCCACACAGCCACCAGAAATCACTCAGTGACTATGTCCCTGGGAGTTAGATGATAAATACAAAGAGGAAACTCCACACATCCAGCAGAGAGCTGAGGAGGAGCTGTTCAGGCAGCACAGACTGGACTCAGCACACACTGTTGCTAGAGCCTGAGGTAGGTTAGTAAACATTTAAAGATGTGTACAAAGCCCTGGGACTGGGTAAAGTGTTGGGCTGTGCCAGCTCTGATAGGGGAGCTGGAGTATTCACACAGCATCCAACCTATAAGGATTCTTGGGGCTAAATCTGCAGGCACATAGAAGGCCAGAGTGTGGAAGTGGGTCTTCCCCGACCTGGATTTAAGAGGATGCCCTGGGTAGCCCTGGGACTCAGGCAGAACTTTGTCCCAGTTGTGGTCTCTACACAGTGTCTCTTGAACATGGCTAGAAGATCCTGGAAGCAAGGCCCCCTAAGGCCCCAGCACTGTAGGTCTACCATCTGCAGGGCCAGTTGGAGGGCTGCAGGCAAAACCCCCATCCTGTGCATCATGTCCTGAGGCCAGAAAGGATGTGGGGTGAGACAGCCTAAGGACTGGGGACAGGACTTCAATCCAGTGTGCACATAAGTTGGGATATGGATACTAAGCATCCTGTCCATAACTGCATTTCAATGTTCGAACTCTTCATGATCACCAAGGTGTCCCTAAAAAAGATGTGGAAAATATGGTGTCCACAGAGGAAGAATATAATATAGTGAAGAAGAGTGGCATCCTGTCCCTCTTGGCACTGGGCATGGTCCTAAAGCTCATGAGCCAAGCTGAAATGGGTCAGGCAGAGGGAGACCATGAACACACCACCACTCATGTGGGTAAGCTACTGCATCAGGCTCCTGGAGAGAAAGAGGACTATGGCCACTAGAGATGGGGAGGTGCAAGGAGGGTGAGGGTGAGGGTGGGTGGTGAGGGCCACGTGCAGAGAGGGCCTTGTCCTGGTGCTCTGCAGCTCACAGTGCACCTGTGGCCCACAGCCAGGCTGTGCTTCACATGACTGGAGCAGAGCAGCTGGTGGGCTCCCACACCAAGGAGGGAGAGGTGATGGACAGCTGGTTGTGCACAGCCTGAGATCCATCATGGTGCCTGGCACCCATTTCTCATTGTGCTGTCCTCTGCCTCACTAGAGCTAGGTTTTAGTGTAACTATAAAAACACAGCTGGAATCACCAGCTGTGTGTCTGAAAAAGAATTATGCTGACATTCTTAGTGATGTTCATCATCAAACACCATCACACGACAAAGACAACTGTATACAATACCTCATTACTTATTCAGATATTTAAAATGTAATAAACTCTCAAGTCCGTAAATCTAATTTCTATAAGCAAGTGCTAATATTATACTCAGAAAAGCAGGCTTAAGCAATGGAATACAGACTGTCTCTATGTGAGGGGTGTCATGTTTAGTGTAAAGGATCCCAGCATCCACCGGGGCTCAGGCAGGGACAGAGCTAGGCCCCAGAGCAAGTCCAGCGGTTTCAAGGAAACAAAGGAGACAGAAAGTACACTTTTGGAGAAAATAAAAATAATTGGGCTTATCTCTTTATTTACATGCAATATTCATTTTGTTCACTAAAAAACAATAATTTTTTCAGTGTTAAATCATTATTTTGGTATTTCACAATAAAAGACACACAATAAAGGAAAATCTTTATTTGTATTTAATATGAAGAAAGATAAATGATAAATTAAAGAGATGATACCAGGCAGGAAAATTTTAGGTAGAAAATATAGGCAGGAAGAAACCTCATTCTTTAAATTTTTTCTTATATATATTTGAATACGTCAATATGAACTAAACAGTTTTGCAAAATTATATTGAACAAATAAATAATTTAAATGAAGAAAATCTTGAAACTATTATTGATAGAAACATAAGGATCATGATTTGTAATAAACATCATACTCTAAACTGGGCAGCTACAGATTAATTGTTCATATTAATGCTATAGCTCTAAACTCACATTTTGAAAATACAAAAATGATCTAATTTTTCAAAATGAAACAGGAGTACCTTAGGACAATCTTGTACATAACAATTTCCCATGCTCATCCTCTACCAGACTGGACCTGGACTCTCAGGACAGGGTGGGCAGTGAGGTGAGCAGGGACAGAGCCCAGGAAGTCTCTTTCTCTGGTCCAGCAGTCCAGCCACAGTGGCTGGAAACCCAGGCAGGCTTCAAGCTGCCTCTCCCCAGCCTCCAGGTGTCCTGGAGCTTCTCAGACTCGGCTTCAGCTCACAGAAAGATGGGGTCAGTGTGGGCACAGTGTATCTTCAGGGTCCTGTGGCCAGTGGTGGAGCTGCCCTGTAGGTCCCACAGTCCATGTAGAGGGGACCAGACTGTGTATATGTAGGTACAGCACATTGCTGACACTGTCTCTGGGGATGGCTTATCAGCCCTTCAAGGAGTTGGCATAGTAAGTATAACTGCCACCACTACTAGTGGATTAAATCCAATCCAGCAGCTTCCATGGAGAGTGGAGAAGTGAGGTCATTCTATAGCTCCTGATGGTGAATCCAGAGGCCATACAGGATAGACGCAGGGATCCCCCAGGTTGCATTAAGCCTTCCCCAGACTTCACCAGGTACACATCACACTGGACACCTGCAAACACACAGGCAGCCTTGTCAGGACACTGTCACTCATCTACTCTTTCTCTCATTTGTGTACATTCGCACATTCAGGATCTCTGGTTCTCCAATAATTACCTTTCAAAAGAGTGACAATAAAAACCAAGCTGAGCACACTCTCCATGGTAAGCAGTCCTGATCACTAAGTGGGTTGAGCTGAGAGTCCAGGGTGGGTTCCTCTGCAGAGCTATAAGGTCAGGTGGGCTGATTTTCATGAGCATATGAAGGCCATATTTGCATGTCCTCCTGGTAAATAGGAAGCTCTCAGTGGAGGCCGTCAGTAGAGCAGCACTAGATCAGATGGGGTGTCATGGGAAGCATTGTGTACAGAGGAGCATTCAGGAAGGTAGAATTTCTTCTGTGATCTTTTCTCTTTACAATTATCATTTCTGAAGTGATCTTGATAAGCCCCCTAAAATATATAATGCAGGTATCAGTGCTAACTCATTTTTGCAAATGGGAAATCAGTCACAGAAGCATGAGTGCTGGATCACTGTGTCCAACAGCTCATGTATGAAAGAATGACTGAGTGTCTGGTCTTTTGCTCTCATGCTGGACACAGCTTCTCCCCTGACACACCTCCAGCTCTCAGGTGCAGGTGCACACACCTGGGAAGGTATTCAGACCCCTCCTGCATTGGAAATATGCCATACATGTTCTTCACTCTGCTGCCACCTGCTCTCCAGGGAGGCATCCAGCTGTGGGCCTCAGAAGGTCCCTGCAGTGGCAAGTCTGTGCCTACCTGTGAGGGCCTCCTTCACCTCAGGAGAATCCCATTTGCACAGAACACTCACGAGAACATGCTGCTGCCACATGGGGTGGGCACAGGGCACAAGTGTGGGCAGGAACAAAGCCAGCCTCTGTCCTCATTTTCAGCCGTGTGCTGAGTCCACAGGGAGTCATGTGTATCATCTTCTTGTGAGAAGCCTGGGAGAAGGACCAGCAAGTGTCCCCATGGACTTGGGGCTGTGTCCAGAGTCAGGCTTAATTCCCACCACTGCACCTGGCCCCTCATTACTCCCCACATGGTCAGTATGACCCACCTGCCCTTTCGATTCTCTGACAGCAAGGCACAGAGTCTAAGCTCTTGTGGCCTGTGGGGTCGCCCTCAGCCCTAGCTCTGTAGACCTGGCTCTTGGTCACCTGGCCATTGTAACAGGTGGTGGCCATGAGGGTCTTTCCCATGTTGGAGGCTGTGAAAGAAACCCAGCCCCTGCTAGTGCAGACAGGGACAGGCTCCCCCTGTGTCCCCATAGTGATTAGGCCAAGGTCAGGACATGTGCACCTGAAGGTGAGACAGGGCTGGAGAGGCCTGGCCTTGGGCTTCTGCTGAGTGAAAAAGGCTGCAGCCCTGGGAGAATTCAGCCCTCTCCATGGCTCCCGTTTGTCATGTCCAGCATCCACTTTGTCATTTCCAGGGATTCTGTGAAAGAAACTGATGGAAGGTGACACGTGGTCAAGGTCAGAAATGGCTTTGAAAATTGTGACAGTGTTTGCCTAGGCTTAGGGCTAAGGAGTCTAATTGACACCTTCTGTTCAATGTCATCTATAATAAATCTAACATCTATTATCTATGTATGTTGTATGTATGTATGTATCTATCTATCTATCTATCTGTCTATCAATCATCTATTATTTATCATCTGTGATTTATGCCTCCCTTCCTCCTCCTGTGCACTGAAGACCTAGGAGATTCTGATTGCTTGTATGGAACAAATGTCCTGAAACCCTCCTGGAAGCACAAATCCCTGTCCTCAATGCTGCTACTCTTCAACCTTCAGCATGTCCACAAGGTCCCAGAATGGAGAAAACAACCTACCACTAAGTCCAGGCCACTTGGATTTCCCTAGGGGTAGTAGAGGGACTTTCTTGAATGCTTATCCCACAGTGTGATCCCAGCACCACCAAAAGAATCATCCCCATCTGCCTCTCTTTGCCTCTTGCCTGCCTTCCATGTGGTGGTGCACCCTCAGGAAGCCCTGGTCAGGAGCAGCACGTGGATGTTTGTGCCCTGGTCTCCAGAACCTGCTGCAGTGCAGCTCTCTCATCATAACCATCAGCCTCAGGAGCTGCTCAGAGCAGCACAGGCTGGACTCAGCACACACTGGTGCTGCAGTGCAAGGACCCCTAGGGACCCAGCATTGTAGTTCACCAAGCTTCAGCAACAGCTTGGAGAACAACTGGCTAGAGAGTCCACCCTGTGCAGCATGTCCTTAGGCCAGGAGAGACATTGGGTGGGACAGCCTGAAGCTTGGGGACAGAACCTCTGCCTAGTGTACACATTAGATGTAATGTGGAGTCCATGAGGCCTGAGCTTAACTCCTTAACTCCATGAGTGTTGAAGCAGTTTTCATTTTCACCACACTGTCCCTGAATAGAGATGCTTAAAATATGCTATCCACAAAAGATAAATGTAATTTGAAAAGAAAAAAAAAAATGTTATTTGAAAAATGTCATTGTATCCCTTCTGCACTGGGCATGGTGCTGGAACACATGGACCTACTGAAATGCATCAGGCAGAGGGAGACCATCAACTCACCATCACTCAATTGGGGAAGCTATTGCATCAGGTCCCTGGAAAGAGAGGGGACAGTGGCCACTGGAGATGGGAAGGTGCAAGGAGGGCAAGGGTGAGGGTGAGTGTTGAGGACCATGTGCAGAGAGGGCCTTGTCCTGGTGCTCCTCAGCTCACACTGCACCTGTGGCCCACAGCCAGGCTGTGCTTCACAGTGACTGGAGCAGAGTGGCTTGTTGGCTCCCACACCAAGGAGGTAAAGGTGATGGACAGCTGGTGTGCAGAGCCTGGGATCCATCATGGCTCCTGGCACCCATGTGTCAGGGTGCTGTCTTCTGCCTCACTAGGGCTAGGTTTCAGTGTAAGTATGAAAATACAGGTTGAATCACCAGATGTGTGTCTGATGGAGAGAGATGCTGACATTCTTAGTGATGTTGATGATCAAACACCATCACATGAGAAAGATAACAGCTTACATCACCTCTTTCTTATTCAGGTCCTTCACAATGTATTCTAATGTCAAATCCCTAAATCTAATTCATAAAAGTCCAAATATTATACTTATAAATTCAAGCTTAAGAAATAAAATACAGACTGTCTGCAAGTGAGGGGTGTCTTGTTTAGGAAAAGACATCCCAGCATCTGTCACGGCTCAGAAAGGAGTTAAGCCGGCCCTATTGAGCAAGTCCTGAGGTTTAAATGAGGTAAAGGAGACAGAAATTAAATCACTGGGGAAAATAGACAATGGGGGAAATTTTGTTTTTCAGATAAAATATCACTGTTTTTCACTAATGAAAAAAGTATTGTACATAATATCAATATTAGGTATATATATAAGGACATCAGGACATATAGAAAAGGAAAATCATTGTATTTGTTCTTGGTATGAAGAGAAATATAGGATAATCTGACAAGATGATAAAACATAGAGAAATTTCATATAAACAATACATTGGGAAGGAAGCAACGGCTCTTGCATAAAATTTGTTTATGCATCAATGAATATACCAAAATAAAACTACGTAATTATGTGTAATTGAATTGCTCAAACAAAAATATTAAAAATAATTAGAAGTATGTATGTATGGTTTATTGAAACAGAAATCAGTTGCACTGATATAAAATATAAAAAAGTCTTAGTATCTTATAATTTTTATATAAAAATCATTGGAATTAACAATTAACATCTTTTGGAAAATGCACAAAATGATGTATATTAATGGAATGAATCAGGAGTAGCTTAGGACAATCAGAAAAGTACAAATAGCTGCTGCTCATCCTCACCCAGATTGGAGCTGAACTCTCAGGACAGAGAGGGCCCTTATGAGACCTGGGACAGAGCCCAGGACATCATTGTCTATGATCCTGCAATCCAGCCACCGTGGCTGGAAACCCAGACAGGCTCCACGCTGCCTCTCCCCCGCAGCCTGGTGTCCTGGGGCTTCTCAGGCTCAGGGACAGCTCACAGTAAGTTGGCGTCAGAGTGGTCCTGGGCACAACATACCTTCTGGTCCTGATCCCAGTGGCAGAGCCATCCTCCACCTTCCACAGTCCACACAGACAGAGCTGACCACCCTTCCTCCTGAGTCTTTGCCAAGGGTCTTTGTCTCCAAGACCTTGCTCAGGCCACCCCAGTCCACAGGCCACACACAGATGCATGAGGAGTCGATACCTCTTCTTTGCCTGGGTGTGTGGTGTGCGTGTCACAGAACCTCATCACGCGTGATTGTCAGATCACATACACCAAAGTTCCTTCTGAATTTATATATTTCTGTGCATATTGACCAGATTTAGGGCTTTTTCTCAGTATTCCTCACATCAGTCAATGGACATTTTTGTCCCAAAATATGGATTCTGTACTACGTGCAGCTCTACTCAGCCATTAGATAGAGTGAAATTATGGGGAATGGATGGAGCTGGAGAACATCAGAGCAAGAGAAAGAAGAGAAACTGAGAGAGTCAGGGTTGAGTGTTTTATCTCATATGTGGAAGCTAGAACAACTGAGAAAATTAAAGGCAGGTAAAATCCCAAGAAATAGAAGATATCAGAGGAGAAGAGGAAGGTGAATAAGGATATGTAGGAGGGACAAGAAAAGGGAGGAACCAGGGAGTGAACTGAGCAAATGTGAATGGCAAATTTGCATACATATAAATCTTGCTCATGTAGGAATGTACCACATGAGTTTCTCGTGTGTGTGTGTGTGTGTGTGTGTGTGTGTGTGTGTGTGTGTGTGTAGTGTTAATTAAAAGAAAATTTTAAAAAATAGAAGGAAGTTCAGGAGAAGCAGGGAGGGAGGAGGGAAGGAAAAAAGAGGTACTGGGGACTGAAAAAAAAGCTTTATGTTCAATGAGTGTGCATGACTATGTCAAGTGAAACCTGACAATCAGTATAACTGTGATGCATTACTTTTAATGAGAAAAAGTGACTTATAAAAATTTCTTATCTTCAGATATTTTAAAAAATTAGTATTGACAAGTCCACAGAGCTCTTTAGGGAAGCTCTACATGGTTAAGCTCACCACAGAGACAGGAAACCATACCCAACCCCCTCTGCACCTGCTCCTGTCCTGACCCTGAGTTTCCTATGTGATGAGCACCCCCTGCTGGCCCTGGGTGCTCTTCAGATAGGTTTGTGTCTGGGCTCACCCCCTGAGGTCCACTAACTGTATCTCTAGTGCAGTAATAGGTGGTGGTGTCCTCAGCTCTCAGTCTACTCATTTGCAGTATAGCATGTTAATATTATTTGTCTCTAGAGAGGGTTAATCAGCCCTTCACAAAATCTGATAGTAGGTGCTACCACCACTTGGGTTAATTTCTCCAACCCACACAAGGCCCTGGAGTCTGGCAAACAAAGATCATCCAGTAGCTACTGAAGGTGAATCCAGAGACTGCACAGGAGAATTTCAGGGAACTCCAGGCTACACCAGGCCTCCTCCAGACTTCACCAGCTGCATGTCACCCTGGACACCTACAAACACTGAGGCAGACTTGTCAGGACCCTGTCACTCATTTTCCTCTCACTCCTGTCCACTCACACACTCAGGATCTCTGGTTCTCAATTTATTCTCTTTTAAAACAGCCACAAAGATAGCCCAGATGAGCACACTCTCCATGGTGAGCAGCTGTGTTCAGTCCTGACCACTGAGGGGCCT
This sequence comes from Tamias sibiricus, assembly GCA_025594165.1. NCBI lineage: Eukaryota > Metazoa > Chordata > Mammalia > Rodentia > Sciuridae > Tamias > Tamias sibiricus. Next base: position 2,865,024 of record CM046659.1, read on the forward strand.
GAGCTGGGAGTCCAGGGCTGGGCTCTTCTGCAGAGCTGCAGGTCAGGGTGGCTGGGTTTAATGAGCAGAAGGAGGCCCTATTTGCATGTGCTCCTGCTATATAGCAGCTCTGGTTGGAGACCCAGGTAGAGCAGCACTGAGGGCAGATGGCAGTGTCATGGGCTAGAACTGTGTACATAGTAGCATTGAGGGAATACAATTACTTGTGCTTATTATTTTTCTGTTTGTCATTTATCATCTATTAATTTGTTTTATGCCTGCACCAAATCATGATATGGGGACAGTGTTAACTCCATGGTTTGAATGTAAAATCACAAACAGAAGCATGAGAGTTGGTTCCATGTGTCCAGTAACACATTTCTGACAAGAGGAAGTAAAGTATTTGTGCTTTTGCTCTCACCTTGGACATGACTGTTCCACAGACCTCCTCCAGCTGACATGCAGAAACACATGGTGACAACCTAAGATTCCATTTTGTGGATTACCTGACATTTTGTGGGAGCTGTGTTTATTGAGGCTAGAGCAGAATGTGGGTTGAACAATCTCTAGGACACAGGTGATTCCCTGGGCTGTGACCTCCTGACTGATGTCAGGTCATGTGCAGAACAGGGAAGGGCAGAGAGGAGCAGTGCAGGCAGAGCTGGCGCTTTGCTGTTTGGCCAGGAGAGCAGCACATTTGCGGTGCTGCCCAGGAGCTGTGGCCAGGAACCTGAGGCCAGCAGCTCCACTGAGAGCAGCTCATGGCTTTGCACCCAGAAGATGGAAGGTGGTATCAGAGTCCCAGGAATCAACAAGGCCCAGCTTCTCCAGCTCAGAGGCTGAGATAAAAATTTGAAAGACTCCAAGGCAGGTCATGTGGGACTGAGCTCTGGGATGCCTGACCCAGGATAACAACAAGCAAGGTTTTGCCTGTTCATCCAGCAAGGTGATCAGACTTTCCCCAGCCATGATTCAAGGGTTGCAGGACCTGCTCCCTACTGAAGCTGACCTTGTCCTCAGCCACATCATGCTGGCTTTGTGTGCAGGCTGAGTGCAGGAGGATCAGGTTCTCTGAGGCTTCAACTGAGACTTGAAAGGAAAGCCTTGGAGACCAGATGGTGTCAGGAGTCAGAGTCCCTGCTGGCAGCCCTGGCAGGTGATGCATGGATTTGTGTGATGTAGGCAGGGCTGCCTTGGAGACCTCAGGATCAGAGGAACCAGTAGTGAACAGTGCTCTCTCAGGAAGCTGCAGAATTCGGGCCAAGACTACTAAGAGGGAGTCCAGGGGGCTACATCAAGAACCTGTGTTGTGGGGTTGTCAAGAACACTCCCATAAAACTTGGGCATATGAGACCTCTCTTTGATTTTAATACACACAGACTGGTTTTCCATGAACTCTTTGGAATCTTTACACTGGACTTCTGGGCTCTGCTGGAGCATTTATGCCTTTAGGGCCTCAAGGATGAGGATTGAATGTACCCTGCATTATGAGATGGATGTGAATCTTTGTGTTCAGGGATAATAAGATTAGGTGTGTATAATTATTCTCCAAAAATTTGATGTGCTAAGATTGTTCTGAAGCCCCGTGGGCTGTTGAGGAATGAGAAATCCCTTAGGACATGGGGGCTCAGGGAATTTATGCTTATTGCTATGGACATGACCTGCAAGGGCATTGTGAGTCCCCAGTTTTTTTCCTCCCTCCATTTTGAATCTTAGCAAGCAGGTGAGTGGTTTTCCCACAGTGGGCTCTCGGCATTGCTCCCTGGCACGTCCAGCAAAGGTGTAAATGCAATGGACTCCTCTCTTCATGGACTAGAGCACTGGAAGACATGAGCCAAATAAAGCTTCCTTTTCATGTGTTGATGGTCTCAGGCATTTGCCACAGGGATGCAAAGCTGATGGACCCAAATTTAGGTGATAGCACCAGGAGGAAAAGCCAGGCCTGAAGGACAGCCTCTTCCTGGCTTCATTCTCTTGTCAGTGTAAAAAGCTGACCTCACAGGAGCAGAGCTGGACAGTGGCTGTGGTGGGGAGGAAGGAAAGGAGAGAGGGAGGGGCTGAGTTAAGAGGCACAGGGCCATGACTGACGCAGGAGCAGCTTGTCTGTTCTTACCCAGAGCGTGGCTGTGGGCAGTAAACTCATCCTGCAAATCCAGCAGATCAAGGAGGAAGGATCAGGAGGGCTCTCCTTCCAGGAAGGAGAGTGTTCAATGATGAGTAGCCACGTGTCCTGAGCTGACTAACAGGCCATGCTCGAGAACCCAAACCTCTGGTCCTACCTCCACAAAATGATCAGCTAGTTTTCACAATCTAAAATGACAGTCCTTGGATGTTGCCAAAGGTAGAGTAGGCTCCAGCATGCACAGGGTCCTGGGATCCACCTGGCACCACAGAAGATCATAAACTCAATTGACTACAATGTTGAAATCAGCAACAAAAACATCCCCATGCCCCAGGATCAGAATGTAAGCAGAAGCTGGAGATGGAAACTGAGTGAATGTACTCAACAGAAATGAATGCACCATGACATGGAACAGGTCCCAAGCAGTTTTCACTCAGCCACCAAGAATGAGTAACTGGCCATGTCCTTGGGAGTTACCTGAAAAAATTCAAAGTTGAAATTCACAGTCTAGCAGAGAAGAGCTGAGGAGAGGGACCTTGTATCCACACTCCTGAACAAGAGCTCATGAGGCTGGGGATCCTGGACACTGCCCTGTGTCCAGTCAGGCTCCCCTCCCTGCTTCTTCCAGGAAGAGAGGCTGTACATGGTGGTGAGGTGAAGCCAAGGGACCAGGACTGTTGGGTGTTGGTGCAGAAGGGTTGGAAGTTCTATGAACTTGAGGACAAGGGGCACAAATCCCTCATTCTTAATCAGAGACACTGAGTCCTGCATGCTGCAGTCCCTCTTGATGACAACATCAGAAGAATGACTTTGAGATGATGGCAATGATGCTAATACTTCCATTCTCCAAAGACACTTGAGTTATGTAGACTTCAGTCTACTTTCAGCTTTATCCAAGTTGGTTTTGCCTTTCAGGGAAATGCATAATAATAAGATTCAGAAAATATGTACTTATAAATGCGGAAAAATTTAACAAAGAGTCTGTTCAATGCTAGGGGCTTGGACATTCCACAGTCCTCTGCAGCAGATGCATTGCAAGATCTCTTGTGATTCTATAAGGTAGAGAAGGGGAGGAAACCACACAGGTTTACAGAAAGCCCCTCACTCCCCAGCCTCCTCTCTGCACCTGCTTCTTTGTCCCTTATGTTGTTCATGGCTCACCAGTGCACCTGCTCTTTCTCAGATTCACCCCTGGTGTGAGCTTTCTGATGGTTCTAGTGCCCCTGTTGTTCCTAACTACTATTCATGAAGGTTTGTGTCTGAAGTCACCCTGAAGTCCCCCCACTGTGAGTCCCTACACAGTAATGCACCACTGCATCCTCACTGGTTACAGATCTCAACTGTTGGGAGAACTGGTTCTTACATGGTCTCTGAACATGGTGACTCAACTCTTCATGTAGGGATTATGTGTTGTGCCTCCATTGCCATCAATGAGCCCCATTCACTGCAGCCCCATCCCTGGAGTCTGATGGAGGCTGATGATGAGGTCCTTTAGCTCAGGTATGTGGGGTGCAATTTCCTGCAGGTGCCCTCTCAGGTCTCCAGGGCTTTCACAACTTGTTCTCTGTCTCTATCTTCCTTCTTTACTGAAATATTCCCAGCATGTTGGAGAGAGGTTCTTCATGGTTGCTCAGTCCCTCAGCACAATCAAATCTTCTCAGAAGAAACAAGATCACCTGGAGCTGGCAAGCTATTTGTGACATGGTAGGTCTGTTAATAGTCCCCTCAAGCTCATGTGGGCCGAGGGGCTACTGGTCCCAAGATTCAGGTCTCTTTAAACAATACCCTGTGACTTGCCCTTCATGATCTCATGTCACTGAATTTTGGATTGTGGTGAGATCTCATGAGCATGGTGGTGGCAAGCAGAGCCCAAGCCATGAGAAAACCTTATAAAAAATTTACCAGAGATAACATCACTTTGCCACTGTGACCATAGTTATGGGGAGTGCAACCTAGAGAGGAAAAATCTCCACCTCCTGCAGCCACACCCCACCTGCCTGCAGATGCTGCAAGTGAATTTGTCAGTGGATTAATCCACTTTATGTAAAGAGTTCTTGTAGTCCAGTCATCTCTAAACCTTCCTTCGTTGTCTCACACATGAGCTTTAAGGGCACCTCATTTGTGAATCATACAAGCAATCACAGCTCTATAATCCTTCCACCTGATCAATTTCCAGGGGATTTAACCATCACATTTCATATTGACATAAATACCCCAGGGAAATAACCAACTGTGTTAAGAGGCTTATTTGCATGGTATGGGCAAGGCATGTTCAGGCTGTTGCTGTCCATCACCAGCACCTTGTCTGCCAAGCCTGTGGTCTATATGTGGAGTATGCAGAATGCACCTCATTTGTCCACACACAGACGCAGGACACAGAGGATGGAAAGACATCATGGGCAGGGCCAGGATGATGTGTTGGATGAGAGAAGAATTACTCAGGACCAGGAGTGACCAAGGAAACTGAATGTGAACATGTCCTCCCAATGAGGTGAGGTTTGAGAAAAAAGCAGCAAGTGTTCTTCCTGGAAGCTCACTGCAGAAGAGAGCCAGCAATAGAGACAGCATCAAGATTTCCTGGACCAGCTCCTGGTGTGCTGGATTTTGCACACAACCCCTCGCCTCCTGTGGTGAAAGATCTGTGTTCTCCCATATTTAATTTTCCCTCTATTTACAATTCACCATGCCCTGTATTGCATCCTTGCAGCACTGATGATGCTTGAAATGTAAATGGTGCAGAGGCTTTGATTTCTCATGAGTGTTTGCATTGGCTGCTGCTCTGCTTCCTGAGAAATGCACTGGTCCCCTTTTTCTCTGTGCACACCCAGGTGATCTTGAACATTCTAGTGAATGTGAAGATCTGTTTTACTTTTTTCTTTCTTTTTGTTGTTTTGTTTTGTTTTGTAAATATGCATTGTCTCCTGAGAGCTGTTCCTACCTTCACAATGTGGGCAGCTTGAGGTCAACACAGTTGCTCTGCTGTCCTGCAGGTCTCATCTTAGACACAGGCTATAGGTGGGAATCTCAGAGAAGCAGAGCTAATGAGCTGGGGACACAGACAGAACCAAATTGGTGGCATTTATGGAGCAAGATTTTGACCTTCTCTTGACTCCTCCTGGTCCCGGAGGTGTGACGATCCTGTGTACAGCTGATATTGTGCTTTCACATGAGTATGTGGATCTAAGTGTGTGTTATTGTGCGAAGTGACCAGAAATGCTCTGTGTGTTTTTGAGGTTATTCAATCCACCTATTGCTGGAAATGTAAACAATTGTACTTTTACCGATTTTACATTAGTGCTTGAGGAATTATGTTGTTAGGTAGTGAACATTGATGATATTGACATTAAGGATATTAAACATGATGTCATTGTCATTTTGAAATTTATTTGGGGACCATGGAATTCAGGACATATCTTTAACTAATTTCAACCAATTTCACTTACTTATTATCTTTGTGAAAATCAGAATCACCTATGGTACACCCAGAACCATAATGTGGAGAACTTTTCCATAATGTTTGTAATTTATATTGTGAGGAAATCAGTGGGACTCAGCTATCCCACTATTTGGTATTTTTCCCAAAAACCTAAAGTCACCACACTACAGTGACACAGCTACTGCAGGGTTTATCCAGTGCAGTTCCCAAGAGCAAGGCTATGCAACCAGCCCACATGCCCATAAATAATGGATGAATAAATAAAAATGTGGATTATATACCAATAAACAGCTCTACTCAATCATTAGGAAGAGGGAAATAATGGCAAATGGACGGAGCTGGAGAACATCAGGAAAAAAGAAGAAAAAAAAGTCTCAGAGAGTCAGGGCTGAGTGTTTTCTGTCATATGTGGAAGCTGCCAAAAATAAGAAAAATAAAGGAAGTGGAACACCAAGAGCACAGAAGATATTAGTGGAGAAGAAGAAGGTAACTAAGGTTGAGTGAGAAGGGAGAGGAAAAGGGAGGAGCCAGGAGTAAACTGAGCAGGTGTGAATGGCCAATTCTGTACATGTGTGAATCCTGCACATGTTGAGTGTACCACAGTGAGCTTCTCCTGTGTGTGTGTGTGTGTGTGTGTGTGTGTGTGTGTGTGTGTATGTTGTTAGTTTAATCAAAAGTACAAATATGAGAAAGAAATAAAGTAATTGGGGAGCAAGAAAAAAATTAATGAGCAGTCACTTGGAAAGAAAAAGTGGTTTGATAGTCAATTAATGTATATGATCAAATCAAAATAAATAAAATACTAATTCTATCAATAATGTACTATTTTAAAAGGAAAAATACATCACAAAAATAATTATATTCAGATAGGCCAAAGTTAAGTATAGACCACAAGTCCACGGGCTCCCCTGGAATGTTGGTAGAAGGAAAAGATCCTAGACACAGGAAAACAGCCCCCAAATCCACTCTGCACCTGCTTCTGGGTGATCCTAAGCTCCTTGTGTGATGAGTGCCCCCTGCTGGCCCTGGTTGACCTTCAGGAAGGATTGTGTCTGGGCTCACTTTGAGGTCCCCTCACTGCCTCTGGCACAGTAATAGCTGGCCATGTCATTGACTCCTAGACTGCTCATTTGCAGGTTCAGCTTGTTCTAGGTCTTATCTTGAGATGGTGAATCAGAAACTTCTAAAACTGCTAATGTACGAGATGCACTCAATGCCCTTCTATGGAGCCTGGAAAACACAGTTTATATCATAGTTACTGAAGGTGAATCCAGAGGCTGCACAAGAGAGTTTCAGGGAACCCCCAGGATGCACCAAGCCTCCCCCAGACTCCACCAGCGGCATGTCACACTGGACACCTGCAAACACAGAGGCAGCCTGGTCAGGACACTGTCACTCATCCACTTTTTCTCTCACTCATGTCCACTCACACACTCAGAATCTCTGGTTCTTCATTAATTTCCTTTTAAAAGAGCCACAAAGAAAAGCCAGTTGAGCACACACTCCATGGTGAGCAGCTGTGTTCAGTCCTGATTACTGAGTGGAATGAGCTGGGATTCCAGGGCTAAGGCTCCTCTGCAGAGCTGCAGGTCAGGTTGGACTGGTTTTCATGAGCCCAGGGGGGCCCTATTTGCATGTCCTCCTGCCATATAGAAGCTCTGTATGGAGGCCTCATGTGCAGCAGAGCCCCAGCAGATATGAGTGCTGGTTTCCTGGTGACAGCTATCACATTCCATTCAACCTGATGCCCAGCGTAGCAGAGCCATTATGGGTCCACAACCTCTTCTAATGTTTCATTTGCTGCATGTGCACATTTCACCTAATGTAAGTTTTTTTGTGCCTGTAAACCATGATAGAGAAAAGACTACCAATTCCAATTTTAAGACAAATTAAAGGAAGCTCATATTGTGTACACAAAGAAAGCTGCCCAGAGGCTTGCTCACCTAAAGTTGCAGGGCCTGAGGACAGCACCCCAGCTCTCCAGGGAAGAGGTTTTATAGCACAAAAGTACAAGGGAATTCATCTTGGGAACTTATAGCTAGAGATTCTGGTGTTGTACCCAATTTGCAGGGAAAAAGTCTCACAAGATACTCACGTAATAGCCAACGAAGACTTTATTCTAGCTGGGGCCACCAACTCCCTCTCACACACACAGGATGATAGAAAATTTCACCTGCTCATAGCAAGGGCAGGGTTTATAAAGCACAGGGTTAATACACCCTCAAGCCCAAAGGTGGGGAAGGTTTAAGGGTGGATTAATGGGCCTTCAGGTGGAGACAGTTTAAGTCCAGTTTAAGTTGCCTTTGCTTATTACATTCCCCACTGGTCTTATTGGGGAGAACAAATCTTTGTTCTCTTCCATAATCTGCCATCCCTATGTTTGGTTGAGAAACCAGCAGGCAGAATTGATTAGACTGAATTTGAGACTGAATGTCTGCACTGGGGACTCTCTTGATAACAGGCAGGAGGAGGTATGATATTGACAGTGCTGAATCTCCTCCTGGGAGGGGCAATTCCTGGAAGAGGTTACCTTGGCAACAGGTTGTGACAGGGGCAGGGTTTTGATAAGGGTCCAGGAAGGGCTCTGAATTAACCTTTGATAAGGGTCCAGGAAGGGCTCTGAGTTAACCTTCCAATTCTTCAGTGGACAGTTTCCCAACAGTCTTCAACTTCCCCAGACTCAACCAAAATTGGCTTTCAACCTGATTTTATTACCCTATATATACTGACTGCCTATGAGATTCTGTCTTCATTTCCCTTCCAATTTTTAGGAACTCCTTACTACTATAAGGAAAGGGGAGGCAATGACCGGATCTGGCTTCTTCAAGCTGAGCAGGGGCGACGAGATGGGGGCAAGAAGTTTGGAGTTCCCTTTTTAGAAGTCAGGTCAGATTTAAGCCTGGAAAAGAACAGGTAGTAAAGTCATCAGGGATGGGAGCTTCTATGAGATAAACAAAAAACATGAGTACTGAATAAATGTTACAGTATCTAGAACATGGTAATGTATACCAGGAATATGATAACTTCTCACCAGGAGGTGAGATGGCTGAGAAGTTGTCCCCATTATAAGGCCAGAGTGGACATGGCCTCCACCTGGGAATATAAATCTTCAATATCCACAGAGTCATCAGGAATACAAACACAACATTTAACTTTTAATATTATAGATCAGATGTCTATCCTGATAAGATGGTAGTCAAGCTAGTAATGTCATCTAATCCTATCAAATCTTTCTACTGGCATGACTTCTGTGTCTAGTAGAGAACCCTTTATTTCTGTTACTTAGGGAGAGACAATTCTACTAGTGAATATTAAGCCTACTTGTGTAGGTTAGAAAGATCTGTAGACCTTAAACTAACTAAAAACTTTTGACTTGGCAGTCACTTTATAGTTAAACAATTTTATTTTAGAGGTATCAGGCATTCCTTCCTAAGAATCTCTTTTGTAGCCTCCAGTCTTACCAATTCTTGGGGCTAATACAAGTGTATATTTTATGTTACATTTAACTATTATGTCTTAAATGCCCAGGAATGGTTGTGTTTCAGTTTCAACTGTTTTTGCTAGGTGTTTAAGATGAAGTAGGTCAAACTGACTTTTGCTTTTATCTATTGCTAACATTTAGCTGATTTCTGATGGGAGTCACTCTTGGGGGAACTTTGGGGGAACTTGATTGCAGGTTCTTCATTCTGCTAATGCCTTTTGTGCTTGGATGGGTCCAGTCTTGCTTGACCTTGTGGCTTCCCTTGGAAGCAGCCTCCAAGGACCCTAATTTTCATAGCAAGTGCACTGGTGGGCTTTCTCTTCTCCAGAGGTTTCATAGCCTCCCTGGTCAGAAGCCCATGTGGCCCAAAGTTGCAAAGCTCTTTAGAGAAGTTCCCTGTTCCCTGGATTCAGACAGACTCTGAGGGAAAGAACGAAATATTGGTTTTCTTGGCCCTTTTAATTTAGCTTTAAAGTCTTGATCTTAAACATCTAGCAAATTAGTTTCACCAGTCTTAAATTAATAACACTGGGCTTCACTTTAATGCCTATAACCTTACTGTAATTATCCTTTCCATTAATTGGGGTTTGTACCATCCTGGGTGATTGCTTATTGTCTTAAATTAACCCAGGTTGTGTCCTTAGAGCAATACTTAAATAGCTTTACCCGACTGTTTTATATACTTAGTTAATCAACTTTTACAGAGCTTTTACCTCTCTTAAGTGACCATATCTACAACCTTCTAATTTCTTTTTCCCATCTGTTAACCTTTTTTTTTTCACAATTCCAAACAATCCTTGTAATAATTTGAATTTAAGCTAACTTTTTTTATCTCAACAAAAATATTGTTATTTACAGTACTCCCAATGGAAACAGCTGAAACCTTTGAGCATCTGCATATACAGAAATATTTTATAAACCTTTATACAGAATCACACACTTCTATTAACCACTTCACAAGAACACAATGTTCAGTTATATAGAATTACGCCTGTTGGAACTTCAACCTTTTTCAGTGATGACAAAGCAACCATAAAACCTCTTTTTAATTTACCAATTTATGAAAACAATCAATAATGTTACCCAGTGGAATTAAAGGAGTTACTTGATGGCATATTTAACAATTAGCATTTTAAACTTGAAAATTAATCAGATGTCTAACAAACAAAATTACTCACAAATGAGCAATCCAATGTCAAATCTACTTTACTTTTACCAAATATCAGACAAGTATACTGAACACTACTAACCACTTCGTTCTTGTTGAAGAGAAGTTCTAGAATCAAGGGATATTAGACAACATTTTACTAGTTCTTTGATCACCTGGAGACACTTGTGAGTTAAGTTTCTTTGTTTACCCAATTTAAATTGAACACTTTTAAATTAAGTGAATTAAAGTTGTTTAAAAAATAGAACTGATCAAAACAACATTAACCTAGGTGCGTAGGATCAAAATCATGAGCTCAAAAAATATATATTGGATATCAAGAAAAAGCAAGAATCTTAGAAAAATGACAGGTTGGTAATGCAAGTTCATGTAAAAAGACATTTTTGCTTTTTTTTCCCTTCTTCTTCTTGGGCTTTAGCTTGCTTCCCCAGTTGCATTTCAATGCACGTCCTGGCTGAGGTCTGGAAGGGTGGGGAACTACAATTGTGAGAAGATACCTTATGCCTAAGGCACTGCTTTCTAATCTCTGGCTCTTATAGTTACTCTTGTATGGTTGTTTTGGTGCAATTTCCACGAATTCAGACAATAGTTTTCCCTCAAACCCTTCTAATTTCTGAAACTTCTTCCTCATATCTGGGGCCAACTGAGTTACAAAAGCTAAAACCAATCTAGAGGCTCTTTACCTGCATCATCGTTGGGGTCCCAGTTCCTGCAAGCAGAGGCAGGCCATTCGGGACAGGGATGGACCTCTGGGCTTCCTGCCAGATCCGCTCATGCTATTCAAACGGAAAAAGTGTTTGGAAAAGTTTGTCCAGGTGGGCCTCTCCGGGCCTTGCTACTGCTTTGTGTTAGCTACTCTTCCCCATGCCCTGCTGGCTCAGGCTCCAGGCTAAGGCAGTGGATGGATGGAAAAAAAATGAAACCAATTAGAATGCTAGCACAGAAACAAAGATCAGCCACACAAGAAAATAAACAGACACAAGAACACAAGACAACCAGAATGGGCCACACAGGGAGGCACACCAGAACAATCAAACTGGGCACCTCACAGAACCAGATTGGACCACACAGTGAGGCCCACCAGGTTAACAGGAACGAAGTCTTGCCCTGTCCTGGGATTCAGCGTAAGTGACTGCGTCCAGTCTGACCGTGTCCCCCAGAAGAGCTCACCAGACAGGTAAACAGCCAGCTTCGTAGAGGCATCCAGAGTACAGAGCGGCAGTCCTCTTGGGGCGGGGTGGAGGAACATCTCTCAGGAGCTCTCCCCTACCCCAAGAAAGAGTCCATGATTGGGCACAGGAAGCCAAATTTGGTGTGAGGGCAAGAAGAATAAAGAATCTTGCTAGGGGCCTCCAAATGTTGCAACCAATTTGCAGGAAAAAAGTCTCACAAGCCACTTACATAATAGCCAATGAAGCCTTTATTTTGGCCAGGGCCACCAACCACATTCAGCACAAAGCAGGGTGGTAGGAAATGGCACCTGCTCACAGCAAGAGCAGGGTTTATAAAGCAAAGTGTTAATATGCCCTCAAGCCCCCAGGTGGGGATGGCTAATGGGTAGGTTAATGGGCCATCAGGTGGAGACAGTTTAAGTCCAGTTTAAGTCACCTTTGCTTATTACTCTGGAAAGCATATTAAACAAAGGCAGAGAGCAGGTTACTGATCTACATGGCTTGACATTTCAAGGTAGGGTGTAATTCAGATTCCAACATTAGAATGTATGAGGTGCTACTGAGGTTGTAGGGAGGGTTTTTTATCTGGACAAGGAGAGCCAGGCATGTGTGAGTTTAGACCATGGGCAGGAATTCCAAATAAGATTAGCCCTCAGAGTGTGGTCAGGCCAAATAAATAGGTTAGTAAAACAAAAATGAACTTCTTAAAATTTTGTGGTTTCCAATCTTAGGATAAAATTAAGTTGGGTTCATCAGTGCCCTGCTTTGTTCTATGTAAAAGTGCTGACTGGGTCATGAATGCTTGTGTTCAGTGGGCAGAGCTCATGCCTGTGAGCCCTTTCTCCAGTGTCTGGGCCTGTGCTATCCATTCCTAGACTCACTGCTCTCGGCTGCTGCTTCTGAACAGACTGGGGCTTCCTGGTGTTGTTTGCTCAGTGCCCTACTTAGTGACATCATGGTGGTTTGGTGCATCCAGTGTGATCTGAAAGTAGAGATCTAGAAGTCTGCAGGTGCAGGCTAACAGGTGTTGGATATGCAGTGTGTCTTATGGATTGATGTGGATTGATCCTACAGGAGAAAGGTGTTTAGCATTAGTTTCTTAGCAGCTTTTCATCTGTAAGTGGGCATTTGGTAAGGATGAACACACACTGACTTTTGCTCAGCCCGCAATACAGCCAGAGCAAGAGATGGAGTACTCTTTGTCTAATGGGGAAACCAGAATCCCATATCTTCTTCCTCACCTTTACCTGGTAAAATGCCCTGTTGGATAAATTTTAAGTTCAGGCAGTAAATTCTTGCCTTATGCCTGAAAATTCACTGTGACACTGCATCATTTCACAATCAATCCTCTTTTCTTCTGAAAAATGGTGTGCTTGTTCTTGAAATGTAAATCTGTAATCCAGTTATTGTTAAATTTTTACATCAAACAATTTGTGTTCTATTGTCTGGTTTTGGAATAAAATCAAAATACTTTAGCACATTCTAAGCTTGCATTTTAGTTTTACACAGCCAGTTCCAAGGGATGCTGACATGACGTAGCTGAAATGAGTCTGGCAGAGGGAGACCATCACCACACCACCACTAACGTGGGGAAGCTACTACATCAAGCCCCAGAAAGAGAGAGGACAGTGGCCACTGGAGATGCGAAGGTGCAGGGAGAGCAAAGGTGAGGGTGGGGTGGCGAGGGCCATGTGCAGAGAGGGCCTTGTCCTTGTGCTCTGCAGCTCAAACTGCACCTGTGGCCCACAGTTAGGCTCTGCTTCACAGTGACTGTAGCAGAGCGGCTGGTGGGCTCCCCACACCAAGGAGAGACATAAAATGGACAGCTGTGTGTGCACAGCTTGGCATCCATCATGACACCTGGCACCCGTGTGTCAGCGTGCTGTCCTCTGCCTCACTGGAGCTAGGTTTCAGTGTTAGTATGTAAATGCTTCTATAATCACTAGCTGTGTGTCTGATGGACAGATATACTGATTTTATTATTAATGTGGATGATGAAAGATAATTACAAATTAAAGACAGCACAATATAGCATACAATTGTTTATTTTGATATTCAAAATAGTTGAAGCAGGTATTTTTCATTATTTTCATGGCTTTAGGTACAAGGTATAGAATTACTGTATTCCTAGTGTTTATATTTTAATGTAGTATAGGAAAAATGTGGGTAATAGATTCCACTGAACTACCAATGAAATCATCTTGGCATAAAATAAAAACAAATGAAATGGACTATTATTCCACTTATTGCTATGCACTAATCTGTAGCCTATTCCAAGGCAAAATTTGTCTAATATACTATTTGACCATATAACTATACAAACTGATTTATCTCACCTTGAATTTTTATATAATGAATATGCAACTCTGAAAAACTAAAGATTTAAAAACATCCCACAGCATTTATCTTTTGTTCAATTTACTTTGATAAGTCATCATAATAAACTGAATATAAACAACATAATGTAAATATCAACTAATGTGCTCAGATTTTAGAAAATTCTTTTATAATTTCTTTTAAATTTTCCTCATTAATTTCAAATTATAACAATGTGCACTTTGGTTTGTTGTGAGATTTTAGGAAATTTACAACTATCAAATAGCTCAGGAAGGAACTGATTGATCCCACTGAGCCAGTCCTGCGGTTTTCAATGAGGGAAAGGAAACAGGGACTAAATCATGGTGGAAATTAAAGCACTCAGAACATGCCCTCCGAAAGCAGATGCAAGATCTACGTATTTTCAAGAGCAAAATTTATTATTTAAAATGTAGAATAGATAACTGTAGGTGTGTGTGGTTAGTCTCTGTGTCTTTTATTCTGTACCATTGGTCATCTGATCTATATTGGTGCCAATAACATGCTGTTTTTGTTACAATTGCTTTGTAATACAATTTAAAATCTGGAATAGTAATGCCACCAGCTTCACTTTTCTTGCTAAGAATTGCTTTGGCTATTTTTGGTCTCTTATTTTTCCAGATGAATTTCATGATTGCTTTTTCTATTTCTATGAAGAAAGATATTGGGATTTTGGTTGGTATTCCATTGAAACTATATAGTGTTTTATGGAGAATGGTCATTTTGACCATATTAATTTTACTTATCCATGAACAAGGTATATCTTTCCATCTTCTAAGATCTTCATTAATTTCTTTCTTTAGTATGCTGCAGTTTTCATTGTAGAGGTGTTTCACTTTTTTTGTTGATTCCCAAGTTTTTTTGTCTTTTTTTTTTTTTTTTAATACTATATTAACTAGTGTGGATTTCCTCATTTCTCTTTCTGAGGATTTTTCACTGATGTAGCAACAAAATTCACAATAGCTAGATTGTGGAAACAACACTGATGACCATCAGTAGGTGAATGGATAGGAAAGATTAGTTATAATACACAATGGGACACTACTGACCACTAAAAGATAATGAAGTCATGGTATTCCAGGTAAATTGATGGAGTTGGAAAAATAATAATAAGTAAAGTTAGCCAATCCCAAAAAAACCAAAGCTTGAATGATTCCATTGGTATGATGACACTGACTTATGATGCAATGGAGGGGGGAATGAGATGGAATGAAGAAATCTTAAATAGAACAAAGGAGGAAAATAGGAATAATTACAGAATGAATTAGACATCAATACCCTAAATACATGTATAAAAACACAAATGGTATGAAAATACTTTATGAAAAAACAGTGATTTGAAAATATGTGCTGTTCGTGTGTAATACAAAATGAATTGCCATCTGCAAGCTTGTATAAACAAATTAGAATTTTAAAAATGGTAGAATAGAAAGAGAGGGGTACATCTCACCCATGACCATGTGACACAAAAGGTGGAGTGATCCCAGGGTGATAAAGAGCTGCCTAGGAGTGCAGGAAAGAAGGGAGCTGCCCCCAGGGGCTACTCACTCAGAACTCCTTTCAGGGAAGAGCAGGTCCCTGAAGGCAGATAACCTTGGCAACAGGATTGGAGGAGGGGCAGGTCCCCCTGGAAGTATTAGCACTTTTTATCTCCTTCTGAATCAGCCCCATCTTCCTGACCCAGCCATTTGTCACCTACACTGAAGGACCTGTTTTCCCCGACCCCACCTTAATACCCCCTCTGAAAATGAGAACACTTAGTGCTGTAAGGGGAAATGGGCCACTGCTCTGGTGGATTCTGGCTGACAGGGGGCAATTTCGGCAAGCAGTGTGGGTTTCCCCTTTAGAAATGATTTAGGTCAGTCCACAGGATCCATGGCAAAAAGTCTGGCAATATAATTATCGTTCCCTAAAACACTAAAACACAAAACATTGTATGGTGTAATGATTATTAGTTAGGTATTTTTGGTGAGGCCAACAGACAAACTGCAAA
>CM046659.1:2880829-3034573 GCA_025594165.1 Tamias sibiricus
TGTAACAGGGTGTGGTAATGTAGCAAGCAGCCAGAAAGCAGTGTAAGGTCCTGACAATATACCACATCTCAGGCCACAATGCAACACTTTTTTTTTTTTTTTTTTAATTATTTATTTACCTATTCATAATGCACAAGTATAGCATTTTTTTACATACAACTGCTTGTATACAAAGTATATAAGTACCATTCAGATCTTCAATCATGCATTTAGGATAATGATAACCATCTCATTCAACCACTATTTTTTTTTCCTTTCCCCCCTCCCCCCTTGCTTCCTCCCTTCCCCTCCCTTTCCGTTAACTCTTACCAAATACAAAAAAAAAAAAAAGAGAGAGAGAGAGATAATACCTCACATTCCTCAGATCATAATGGAATATATTAGAAATCAATGATAAGATAAAAATTAGAAACTTCTTTAACACATAGAGAATAAATAATATGGTACTAACTGATGAATGGAAATATCAGGGCTAAGATTAAAAATATAGTTAGAGGTACATGAGAATATTGATATAACATATCACAATCTCTGGGACATTATGAAGGCAGTTCTATGAGGAAAGTTCGTAGAGATACCAGTGTTGAGATTCAAAAAAAAATAGAGATAGAAGAAACATATCTCAATATTGTAAAAAATTGTATAGATAAACTCCACGTCAACATCATGGAGAAAACCTGAAAGCATCCTCTCTAAAAATTAAAAAAAAAAAGACCTGGATGTCCACTTTCACAACTTCTGTTCCACATATTCCTTGAAATTCTATCCATAGCAATTAAGCAAAGGAAAGAAATTAAAAAGATGTTAATAGGATGTAGAGCTCAAACTATCTCTGTTTACTGACAACATGATTTTATATATAGAAGACCACCCCCCAAAAAACAAGAGAAAAATTCTAGAACACATACATGAATTCAGAAAGGTAGCAGGATACAAATTAACATCCCCAAATTGATTGTGTTTCTATACACCAAAGTTGAAGTAGCAACAGGAAAATTTAGTTAAATTATCCCATTCACATTAGCTTCAAAACAATTAAAAAAAAAATAAAATGCTTGGGAATCAATTGAACAATAGAGGTGAAATAAATCTACAATGAAAACTACAAAACACTAAAGAAAGAAAGTGAAGAACACCTTAGAAGATGAAAAGATCTCCCATAATCCTGGATAGGCAGAATTAATATTGTCAAAATGGATGTACTACCAAAGTACTATAAACATGTAATGCAATGCCTATTAAAATACCAATGGCATTTTTCATATAAATACAAAAGGCAATTATGAAATTCACTTGCAATAATAAGAGACTCAGAATAGCCAAAGCAATCTTTGCAAGAAAAGTGAAGTAGGAGGCATCACAAAACCAGAACTTAAATTATAGTACAACTTAAAATATAGTGACAAAACCCAGCATGGTATTGGCACCAAAACAGACACATAGACCAATGGTACAGAATAGAAGACAGAGAGGCAAACCCACACAAATACAGTTATCTCATACTAGAAAATGTTGACAAAGAACATTCCTAGAGCAAAGATAATTTCTTCAACAAATGATGCTGGGGAAAATAGAAAGCCACTTGTAACAAAATGAAATTAAACCCCTATCTCTCACCCTCCATAAAACTCAAAGGGCATCAAAGACTGGTGCAGAGACCAAGGCACAATAGATGAAAAAGCAGGCCCAATTCTTCACCATCTTGGCCTAGAATCTGGCTTCCTTAACAAGGCCTCCAAAGCACAAGAAGTAAAGTCAAGAATGAATAAGTAGGATGCATTTAAACTAAAAAAAACTTCATTTCAGAAAAAAAAAGCATTCAATAATGTGAAGAGAAAGCCTACAGAATAGGAGAAAATTTTACCACATTCACCTCAGAAAGAGCATTAATCTGTAGGATATGAAAAGAATTCAGAAAAGTTAACACTCAGAAAACAAACAATCCAATCAATAAAAGGGCTATGGAACTGCACAGACACTTCAGAGAAAAAGAAATATAATCATCAACAATTATACGAAAACATATTCAACATCTCTCACAATTAGAGAAATACAAATCAAAACTACTTTAAGATTTCATCTCACTCCAGTGAGAATGGCAATCGTCAAGAACACAGGGAACAATAAATGTTGTCAAGGATGTGGGGGAAACGGTCACCTGTGGCTTCCATTTCTAGTTTTTTGAGGAATATTTATATTGCTTTCCAGAGGGATTACACGAATTTGAAATCCAACCAACAACATTGAGTGTGCACATCACTAGAGGAGTGTGCACAACAGTAGAGGAGTGTGCACATCACTAGAAGAGTCCGCACATGACTAGAGGTGTGCACATAATTAGAGGAGTGTTTGCATCACTAGAGGAGTGTGCAAAGGTGTAAGGTGTCTGCATATCACTAGAGGAGTGCACACATCCCTAGAGGAATGTGCAAAAAATCAGAGGACTGTGCTCACTGGTTCTGAGGTTCAAAGCCTCTGAAGGGTGGGGAGAAGCAGAGGCCACTGCCAGCACTTGCAAACACAAACATGGCTACTACAGCAAGGACAAGGCTGCCAACCCCAGCCGCAGCGTCATAGGTCAGGCCTGGATGAAACGCAGCCTGAACTTCTTGTTTGCAAACTACATTTCTGATCATTCACCATCTAAACAGAGAAGACACAGCTGGCTTCTAATTTGACATGGCACCAGTGCTGTCCAAGGATTGAATGCAGGGACCGTCTTCCTGGCTGTTCCTAAGGGCAGGTTGGTAAGCTTTTTGGACTGAGCAGATGTGCTTCTGAGTGAAGGCAGTGTGCAAACCTGAAGCCAGGTTGTGTTTGTCTCCCAGAACCTGGTGGCCACTCCTGGTTCTTGAGGAGTGCACTGGCTGGCTTGCCTCACCTGGGGAGTCTGGCCAGGCATATTCTGCTCCTGCAGGACCATCAGGCCTGGCTCATCAGGGATGCTTCTGGTGCCCTGCATGGGAGGTGGGTTGAAGTCCAGGTTATAAACCCTTCCTGAGGAGGGCGAGTTTAGCCTCAGCTGAGATGGTCTGTAGGTGTTTCACATGGAGTGTTCAAGGTGACACTAGATGCAGTCACAGGCTTGATGACCATCAGACACGTGTGCTTGTTTTGGCTTTTCACCAAATTTTACCCCATAATTTACTCAGGATGGACACGTTTTTTCCCCTCAGCTTTATGGAAGTAAAATCTACAGACAAATCACACACATTTCAGCTTCCAGCAAGTTTCCCTGTGTGCACGCGGTGAACAGCTGCTGGGTGAGGCCTGTCACACTGCAGCTTGGTGGCTGCCTTCATTCAGGAGTGAGACCCCATGACACCTGTCAGAAAATGCAGACATGAAAATTTCCATGGTTGTCTGAGGTCATCATGGGCACATCCTGTCTCCAGAGCCCGATCTCGCACTGTATGGGAAATCCTCTCCCCACAGGAAGCAGGTGCAGACCCCAGGCTTGGTGGAGGCTCCTGCCCATGGGCATAGGGAGGGCAGCTGTGGGATGCAGACTCGGGGCCTGGCACTGTGTGCCCACACAGGACCCTGCAAAGGGGAAGCTGACACCCTGTGGGGGGAGAGGGGCTCTCAGAGCTGGGCAGCTGGACCAGGGTCTGCCCATGGACATCAGCTTCCACACCCAGCCAATGGATGTCTTGAAATGATGACATGAGCCAGGTAAGGGCCCACACAGGACGTCCTGGCTCAGGTTCCGTAGTACCCAGCACAACGCTGTCCTTGACTGAGTCAGCCCCTTCAGAAGTGGTTCCAGGGCAACAGCATTCAGGGATCAGAAAACTGGACATTTGCTCAATATGATTTTCCCAGTCCCTGATCACAGGTTCCTTCCTCATGTTTGTGTGTTCTGTAACTTCTTCCACCAATATTTTATGATCCTCATTGTGGAGCTATCAGACCTCCTTAACAACACTCACTCCTAAGGGTTTTCTTTTCATTACAAGTGGAATTTTCTTGGCTTTTCAGACTGTTGGCCAATATCACCTTGTCATCATGATGATTTTGTATGTGGACTTTGTTTCTGGCAGTGCCTGTGAGCTCACTGCTTACATCTAACATTCTCTGTGGGTTTCTCCACACAAGCTCAGGTCATCTACCACAAGGGACACATGGCACCTTCTATCCAATCTGAAGGACTTTGCAGCATTTCACCCCCTCCCTCTTCTGCTGGCTGGTCAGGGGCACTTCGCCTGGCCAGGTGATAGAGGAAGCTCACTGCTCCTCATCTGGACAGTGACTTCAGCTCCACCTTGGACACGCAATGTGCACAGTCCTGCAGTGTTGTTCACACTACTCTGGTGAAGTGCACACTCCTCTAGTGATGTGCACACTGACTAGAGAAGTGCACACTCCTCTATTGATGTGTACATTCCTCTAGTGATGTGCATATGCCTCCAGTGATTTGCACACTACTCCAGTAATGTGCACACTCATCTAGTGATCTCACAAATCTCTTCTGATGTGCACAATGCTCTAGTAATGCACACAATCCTTTACTGATATTCAGGCTCTTCTTCTCATGTGAACACTTTCTTGTGAAGTTCAGAGTCCTCTAGTGCTGTGCACAACCCTCTAGTGATCTGCACACAACTTTACTGATGTGCATACTCCTCGACCAATGTGCACATTATCTACTGATGTGCCCACTCCTAAACTATTCACACACACTACTCTAGTAAATCCATATTCCTCTACTGATATAAAAACTCCTCTAGTGAGCTGGACACTCCTGCAGTGATAGACACACGCCTCCAGTGATGTACACACTTTTCTAGTGATGTGCAGACACCTCCACAGATGCTCACACTCCGCTAGTGAAAACTCACATACCTTTAGTGATGTGCACACTTTTATAGTGATGCAGAAGCAGGACTGATGGCCCCAAAGATGTGTCTGACTTTCTTCTCTGATATGTATAATTATTATTTATTGTAGAAAAAATATTGAAGTTTGTTTTCACATAATTATTTTGACCTGGATTATACTTCCCTCCATTTCTGTGGGCAGCCCTTCCTCTCCTCTGCTCTTCTCCCTCCTCTCCTCCCCTCACATTACTCTACAGGTCTTTCTCCTATTTGTGCATACATGTGTGAATGGGTGCTTCATGGATATTATGGAAGGTGAAAATCACTGTGCTCTATTCTTTTTTTTTTAAATATTTCTCCCATATTTCTTTTTTTAATATTTATTTATTTGCTTTAGTTGTACAGAATGGGTTTATTTGTACGTGGTGCTTAGGATCGAACCCAGGACGCGCACGTGCTAGGCGAGCGCTCTACCGCTGAGCCACAATCCCAGCCCACTGTGCTCTATTCTTATCAGCACACAGTGACTGTGAATCCCCACCTGACCTCCAAGGCCTTCCTTACAAGTACGTGTGTAAGCCTCTATGACCCTGTACCACTTGCAGTCTGCCTGCCTGCAAAAGCATCATGATATGGCTGAGGACATGGTCATCCTCAGCAGGGATCGGGTTTGCAATGAGTTCATGATCAACATCACAGGGAATAAGAAGATAAGCCCATATGTCTTATTAGTATGCTGTGTTCACTCAATTAAGCAGGAGATCAATTCCTGAACCTCATCAAATGATTAGCAACTACACCTGCCCTCTCAGTTAATACCACCTCACTAGAGAGAGTGTCCACTGTTTTATCCAAATGATGGGCTATGGGCAAGGCAGGCCTCACCGCAGTGATGCTGCACAGGGAAGGGGACCTGGGCCTCCCTCCCTCACCCCAGCCTGCCCTGCATGCCATCCTGTCTGCTGTCAGCCTGGCTCTGCTGCTCTGGGTGGACTCAGTGGCTCTCAGCCTCAGGCTGCATCTGAGTGCTGCCTCTGCTCCCAGGACTCTCACCTGGCCCAGCACCTGCATCCTGTCCTCTCATGGTGGAGCCCAGAGAGCAGGTGAGGTTAGTGGAATAGCTCAGGGCAGATTCCCCCCCACAGCTAAGCACAGGCATTGCCTGGACAATCAGAACAAGATGGGCAGAGGGTGAGGCAGGTGAGGGGACACACAGCAAAAATTCACTCCGCTCGTGAGACATTACTCCCTCCTCTCCTGCTCAGGCTGTAGCTCCCACATCTCACAGAGCTGAAAGAAGAACTCGTCCTGAGAACAAAGGGAGGGATTTTGCCTGCAGTGGGGAACCCCATCCTCAGCTTTGTGCTCTTGTCCTGTCCTCATTGAGGGCTTCTCCTTCAGGACTGAGAGGTGAACCTGGAGCCTCTCATATGCTAGGCAAGTCCTTGCCACTCTCAGAGACGCTCCCACGTCCAGGAGAAGGCTTTGAAAGAGGCAGGGCTGGGCGAAGGAAGGTGGGATCCTCCTCTGACATCCTTCCAGCACCCCTGAAACCCACTTCTTTCCTGTCACAGGTAAAGCTTCACTTGGGTTCAAGACAGGGGACACATCTCAGGAGCACAGAGGACAGGGGAAGCCTGACCTCAGCCCCTACATATATTAGAAGAGCCTCACCCACATGCAAAACCTTTCTCCTCCTCTAGGTTCAAATGCCCTCTGGACTGTGGGAGCTCACAGCTCTCTGCTCAGACAGGGCTGAGGTCTCTGGGAAGGCAGGGTGTGGTCTAGAAGATGAGGCTGCTGGGTATTGTCTTGTGACTGCTCACAGCTCCCCTGGGTGAGTGTCCCCAGTGTCTGACCTGGTCTTTGGAGAGGTTGTGGCTGCAGGTGACTAACAGGGCCTGCCTCTACTTGTCCTCAGGTGTCCTGTGCCAGGTGCAGCTGCAAGAATCGGGACTTTGCCTGGTGAAGCCCACACAGCCTCTGTCCCTCACCAGTGCTGTGTCTAGATTCTCCATCACAACCAGTGGTTACAGGAAGAACTGGATCCGTCAGCCACCTGGGAAGAGGCTGGAGTGGATAGGGCACATATGATATGATGATGATACTAGCTACAGCCCATCCCTTAAGAGCCGAGTGTCCATCTCCAGAGACATGTCCAAGAACCAGTTCTCCCTGCAGCTGAGCTCCCTGACCACCAATACAAGGACACCTATTACTGTGCCAGAGACACAGTGAGGGGACCTCAGTGTGAGCCCAGACACAAACCTTCCTGCAGGGCACCCAGGGCCAGCAGGGGGCGCTCAGCACACAGGGAGCTCTGGGTGAGCCAAGGAGCCAATGCAGAGGGAGGAGAGATTAGTTCACCTCTGGCCCTGAGGCTCCTGTCCAGCCAGAACTGACAAGACTCCACCTTGCATGGAGATTCTCAATGTCTCTCCACTGTGAGATACTCAGAAGCTTTTCCTTCTCTGGGTCAGGCCTGTCTGAATTCCTCACTCATAGAACAGATCACTCAATAAGGTTTCCTAATGAAGTTTATTTTCTTACACTGACATTTCCATCATGGTCACTTCCATGTGAACTTTATAAACTTGTTTTTTTCAGTAGTAGGGATTAGAAACAGATGGACTAACAATGAGCCCCATCCATCCTTTATTGTGTGTTTGTTTGAGGCAGGTTCTACCTAAGATGCCCAGGCTGGCCTTGAACTAGTTGTCCTCCTGCATCAGCATCCTCAGTACCTGGGGTTACAGGTGAGCTCCACCTCAACCAGGTGTACTTTCTGAATGTCTGATGCCATGTCTTATGCCCTCAGGCTCAGGTGGTCCCCTTCCCCTTCCCATGACTCCTTCTCATTCCCAGTCTACTCGCTGTGCTTCCTGTGATAGAGCAGGTCATCAGATGCACTTCATCCTGGAGCCCACATAGTGCCAGAAACTTCCACCCCTGGGCACCTTTGGCAATGTTGGGAGTCCATTTATTTCTCCCATGTTAAGAATGGGAAACACACGTTTTCATAAATACAAATGTCTGTCTTCTGTTTAAAAAAAAGGGGGGGTGATCATCCAAGTCTACCAATTGTTAGAGACCTCTGAGGCGGCCAAACCTCCAGCCATCACAGCACAGCACCAGCAGCAAGGAATTACCTGAAGCAATTGTCCATAGACTGAGCTAATAAATGCCAACAGGAAGCCCTAAACCCTGTCAAAAGGCACAGAAATATGCATATTCAGAGTGCACTTTGGTATATGTGAGCTCTCTAACCCTCATGATGAGGCTCTGTGACACCCACACCCCACACCCAGGGCTCCAAAGGGCAAAAGGTGGCCGCACCTCCTGCAGCTGGGCATGGACTATACATGGTGCTGACCTCAGAAAGGCCTTCAAGAGAAAGGGGCTACCTTGGCAAAGACTCGAGAAGGGAAGGTGCTCAGCCCTCCATAGACTGTTGGAGCTGCAGGTCAGCTGAGCCACTGGCCCCAAGACCCTGAAGACACAAGAAGCCCAGGACCACTCTGATCCCACGTTGCTGTGAGGTGACCCCAATCTTGACAAGCTCCAGGACATCTGGCTGCTGGGGAGAGGCAGCTTGGAGGCTGCCTGGATTTCAGCCACTAGAGTTGGATTGCAGAGTCACACACAGGGATGCTCTGGGCTCTGTCCCTGCTCACAGGAGTGCCCACAATTTCCTGAGAGTCCCAGCTCCAGTCTAAAGGAAGATAGGCATAAGAAATTGTTATATCACAGATTTACTATGATTCTCCTGGTTCATGCCAGAAAATAAAATATTTTGTGTATTTTCAAAAATTTTTTTTTGAGATAGATAGCATTGAATTTGCAAACAAAATTGTAAGTTCTAAAACTAGGGTATACTTTTATGTTTTTGATTTTTTTTATACTATTTAGAGTATTTTTTTAGTTGTCAATGGATGTTTATTTATCTATATTTGGTGCTGAGAATCAAATGCTATGCCTCACACGAGCCAGGCAAGTGCTATACCACAGAGCCATGACTTCAGCCCCACCTTTTACACTTTATTTATAACTTATAATTAGGCAAAATTGTGTGGTTTATTTTGACATATTCAAAGATGCACAAACATAATTTTTGAACAGAGAAGTTTCTTCCTGTATGTTTTGTACATGAGAAATTTTTCTTTGTAGCATGTTCACTTCAATTTATAATCTACTTTATTTTACACAAAAAAATACAATAATTTTTCTTTCATATGCCTTCCTTGTGGTCTAAATTACCTAATATTGACACATTGTAAAAATTTTGTGTCTTAGTGAACAAAAATGGTTTAGGATCTGAATAAAGGCAGATGTTTCCAATGGCTCATTTTCCCAATGGATTAGTTTTTGTCTCCTTCTCCTCATAGAAATCTCAGGATTCACTCAGGAGCCTTGCTCAGCTCCTTCCTGAGCAAAGGGGGATGCTGGGATCACCTTCACTAAACATGACACCCCTCATTTTTCATACCTATAGAAACACTTGAGAGCATCTACACCTAAAGAGGAAAAGTTATTTTGGCCCATGACTTCAAAAATTCCAGTCCATGACCAGAGGAGTCCATAGCATTTACATCTTTCCTGGCTGTGCCAGGGGGCAAAGCAGAGAGCCCACTGTGGGAAAAACCACTCACCTCATAGCTAGGAATCAAAAGGAAGGGAGGAATACACTGGGGTCTGAAAATTCCCTTGCAGGGCATGTCCAGAATGAAAGGCATGAATTACACGAGTCCCCATGTCCTAACAGCCAAAGGGGCTGCAGTCTCCCCAATAGCTCAAAGGGCTGCAGAAAAACTTTAGCACATGGAATTTTGGGAGGACAATTATGCACACCTAATCATTCCATCCCTGAACACAAAGCGTTCACATTTATCTCATAATGCAGAACACACTCAGTCCTCATCCTTGAGTCCCCAAAAGCATAAACACTTCAGCAGAGTTCAGAAGTCCAGGCCAAAGATTCTATATGATTCAGGGAAATCTCCACCATGTGCCTTAAAATCAAAGTGAGGTCTCATACTCCCAAGTTTTGGCAGGGGTGAACACTCCCACTTGAAAAGGAAAAAAAAAAAAAAAAAAAAAAACACACACATGTTGAAGGGGACTGAAGCCCAGCTGCACTATTGTAAAACCCACTGATCCATGTATGTCCTCAGGGCCACTGAGGGGGGAGAGTGATGAGGGCTCTGGGCATCCTCAGCACACAGCCCAGCTGGGCAAGCTCGTGGCCTCACACCTAGCTTCTCTTTGCTGTTCCTCTGAGCAACTTGCTGGTTGCTTTTATCTTGGAAAGTGCTGGATTTCACCCAGTGGTATATTCTAGGTTAGTTGTGATGCTTTTGTGACATTGGCCTCTGTTGACCTGAGGAGGGAACCACAGTGAGCTACTACTTCTTTAGCTGTCCCTGTATCCCAGACAGGTGGCCCTTGTCAAGGGGTTGCTCTCTCACTGTGCCCTGCCCTTCAGTTTCCAGCCTGCCAGGACTTTTCTGCAGAGTTCCAGCACTTAGTTCTTCATGGCTGTTGGACTGGAGTTGGCTGCACTGTGGGTCATTGTCTGGTTTTAGACCAGTGTGTGTCTGGTCTCCTAAGCTGGTTTCGCATCAGTTCTCCTCTGCATGTGTTGTAGAACCATCCAAGAGGTTCCCTGTTCTGGCTCTGTTCCTTCATTCATTGTTAGTCACCCATCAATCTGTCCTCCCATATCTCTGTGTCTGCTATTTACTTCTCCCAGGTGCAGTCTTGGCAGACCTGGTGGGGCCTGTGCCATCTCCCTGTCCTGCAGTTGGCTATGTCATCAAGGCTGTGGGCAGAGGGGAGAATAGAAGCCCATGGGCATGGTGAGCTCTCTGAGGAATGGTGGGTGAGGATGAGGACTGGACCTGAGTGGTGCTCGGGCAGGCTGTCTGCATGGCCAGCCTGAAACACTCAGGCAAGAGTGGGCATAGCCTGGGCCTCAGGATTCCCTCCTCTGCAGTTCTCTTCTGACAGTGGTGGCCATCCAGGCTCTGTAGTGTGAGCTTCTACATGGTCGTGCTCTGTCGTCATCACAATGCTATGTGCTCACAGAATAACAAACGCTTGGTCACATTCCTGGAGGTTGTGATCTGGCCAGGTGGAATCAGCACCCTGACTAGGGTGTGGAACACTTGAATGAATGGCAGCCTGGCTGGAAGGTGGACCACTGAAGAAAGCTTGAAAATTTAGCAAAATCTGCAGAACACACAGGTATTTTTACCAATATAGAACTAAATTCTCTTGATCTCACACTGACATAATATGATTTAGCAAGTATCCAGGTGAACGCTGCTCTGTAGCCCAGGAGAATTACAAGAATTTTCACAGACTCCCCTTTGTCTCCCCTCCCTTGACTGGGAACCATCCTTAGAAAGCTACTTCTCAAGATCTCCATAAAGAGGGGAGCAACATATCAAGAGGTGCAGAATCCTGCCACACCCCTCCATAGCAGGAAATGAAGAGAACAGTGCAAATTCCCCACAGTGAAAGACATTCTAAAGTGTTCCCTGATAAGATGGGAATGAGACCCCCATGATGTTCCTCCCACACCCAGGCTCACTATTAGGACAGCATAAGACCAATCCAAAAGGGGACTCATTGAGCCTAATATCTAAAAATGCCTCCTGCCCTCCTTGGGATCACTAGAGACAAGAGGGGCACAGGAACAGTTCTGACATGTTGCTGGAAACCTATCACATCCCGTATGTGATGTCTGTCTCCAGTAGTTAGGAATCGTCTCCTGCACTGCCACCTGAGATCTCGGTCCATCCTGACATGTTCTAGGGACCCATACAGGAGCTCACTTGTGCTGGTAGAATGATGGACACCCAGAAGCACTGGACCAGCACCAGTGCAGTGGATGGGCCCAGATCACCCAGCAGGATGATTGTCTGGCAGGACCAGACAATCCTGAGTGTCTCTCAGCCTCCCCAGGTGCTGTCCAGTGTGGCCATGGTCACACTTGGCTCTGGGATTTCTTGTGCCTGCACTGCTGGCTAAGGTTGAGAGGATCCTTAAGTTCACAGCAGTCCTGATCTTCAACAGTGGCCATCACCTGCAGGGAGGGACTGTCCATGCTAAGTCTCCCCACTCCCCCTTCTTAAACCCAGAAAGGTTTTCTTTAACCATCACTTGATTTTGCCTTAATCATTGATTTTAAGTTCTGCTTACATATTATAATTTCTTAGAAGAAATATTTTTAAAGCAAATAAAGCATTTATGTAGGGAAGTCTAACATTCAGTGTGAAGAGCAAGTGTCTGTCCTTTACCATGACCACTAGGTTCCTCTGTCCCTCTTTCTCATCTGAATTGAGAGGGACCTGTGTGACCCAGGACATGAGCTCCCCCCTCCAGAGTCCAAGCAGAGGGCCACCTTCTTGGGAGGAGGAGGGCAGCAGCAGTTCTGCCTGTGCTCACTGTGCAGTGTGAGGACTGAGCTTCAGTCCTGGCTCCACCACAAAGGCGACTCTCAGAACTTGTCTGTTGGGTGAGGTCCCACCTAGGGCCTCTCTCCACCATGCACGTCCTGGTGTGGAACAAGGTGGCACCACTGCCTGAGACCTCTCCCCACTCACTTGCCCTCCCAGGGCTTGTTCACACTGTGAAATTTGTGCTCTTGTTAGAGCTGAGCAGAGGTTAGTGTCCATTCCACACTAGCCACTTTCTCAATGTCTGTGAGCTCCCCGTCCTCTCCAGGGTTGTGAAAATGTGCTGGGTAAGGAATTTTCCACAATCATTGCATCAGAAGACTTTCCCACCATGGAGCCTGTGATGCTGAGCAGGAGTGGAATTTGCTGAAAACCCTCTCCACATTCACTGCATCTCAATGGATTTTCTCCAGTGTGAGCTTAGGTGTGCAATGTGATTGGTGTTTTGCTGAAGATCTCCCACATGAACTACCCCTTGTATGTCCTGCTCCAGTGGTATCTACCTGGTGTGTGAAAGGCTGGACTCATGGTGAGCAGCTTTCTGATTCACTCCATTCCTTGTGCCTTTTAACCTATGAAAGGCCCCTGCACTTTCACTGTTCCCTGCAGGCTCCCCTCTGGTGAGTCACCTGGTCCCTGAACACACTTGTGCTTGTTGGACGTCCTTCCCACCTCTCTGCTTTCCAGGCCTCTCCCATGGGTGGCTCTGCAGCTGCTCATGCCTGGGACCCTGCCCTCCTCTTTTTAAGTGCTGCTCTTTAGGGCACAGCAAGGAGTGCTGAGGGTTTTCTCTTAGCTCTCCTCCTGTGGGTGCCTTCTGCTCAGATGGAGCCTCCACAGCCTCAGCTCTGTGCCAGCACCCCTTCATCATCCTCAGGTGGTTCTGCAGCCTCAGCAAACCCAGGCCAGTTCCAGCCTCACAGCCAATGCCATCAGACTCTCTCCCTGCTGGCGCTGTAATGGCAAATACCACAGGAGTCTGGTCTCTGCATGGGCACAAAACCCTCCTCGGTGCTGCCCTCCTTCCCAGGTCACTCTTAGAAATTTCATTAAAATACCTGATGCCCCTCCCTATTCCTGAAAAAACTAAATAGGGACATTCACTAATTCCCATTTTGTTACATGCTCTGCGAGTGTGAGACCGGGAGGGAGGAAGTTAAAAGGCCAACCTCAGGCCCAGAGTTTCCGTGGTGCAGCTGTGCAGGCACAGACACAGGCAGGCCCCAGATGTCCTCTGAGATCTTGAGAAATATCAGGCATATCAGGGGTGTGAGAAGCTTCATCACAAAGGGTTTAAACAGGAGTGATGCAGAATACATTCAC
Source organism: Tamias sibiricus (assembly GCA_025594165.1). NCBI lineage: Eukaryota > Metazoa > Chordata > Mammalia > Rodentia > Sciuridae > Tamias > Tamias sibiricus. The sequence goes on from CM046659.1 coordinate 2,894,433, forward strand.
CCCACTGACCTTGGGGGAAAAGGGTGTGAGCTGCCTCTTGACCATGCTGAACTCAGCACCAGCAAGAGCCCCACAAGCACACCACACCACCCACCCAGATCCTTCCTGTGTGGCTAAAAAGAACAGAGCAAAAAGGAGGCCACCTCCTGTCTCCTCCCTCTGCATGGATGTGCCCTTCTGCAGGAAATGTACCCTCTGTGAGTGCTGACAACCCCTGGACACTGGGCCTCCCCATTCCTTGATGGCTGGCAGAAGGAGGACCTGCAGGAAGCAGGAAGGAGTCCCAGGTTCCCTCCCAGTGCCTCTGAGCAGCAGGAAGCCAAGGATTCCCTGGAAAGAATGGTGGCCCTGCCTTCTGACCTCCACTTGTAACCTAGGCCTGCCCCCTGCAAAGCAGCCCACAGTCTCAGGCTGAGAGTCCAGCCCTGGATGAGGATCCCCATCTCCTTCTCATGGGTTCTTCATGAAGCCTAGAGGACCTCATGCTTCTCTTTGCCCAGTGACACCTCCTGTGTGAGAGTCCAGGGATTGCAGGAGAAGGACAGGACATACAGGTGCTAGTATGATTAATGGGAGGTGAGGTTTCTTTTACCCAGGTGTCATGTCCCAGGTGCAGTTATGAGTGGGAACTGGCTGGTGAAGCCCTTCCTCATTATGTCCCTCACCTGTGCTGTAGGAAGGATAGATAATGGTGGAAGCAGATGCCCTTATACACGTGGTCCTGAGTCCCCTGCTTGTCCTAATTGCTCCCTAATGGACCAGAGCACGTGCTAATTGTATTTCCCAGGTGTCCTTACTAATTTTACCTTCAATGGGTGAAATCTACACTGTTAGAGAGTCAGCATCACCAGGGACACTTCCAAAGCCAGATCTCATTAGCACTCAACATCCTAAAACTTGATGATACAGTTGTGAATTCCTGTAGGACATATAAAGTGAGGGAAACTTAGTGTGAGCCCAGTCACCCCCTGCCTTCAGAGAGAGCTGAGGACCAGCAGGGGGCTGAGCACCTACAGGGGGAACTGAGGACTAGAGGGGAAGCTGAGGACCAGCAGGGAATCTCAGAATCATCAGGGGATTCAGGGCACTCAGGGGCTTAGGACAAGGAAGGGGAGCTCAGAGCCATCAAGGGTAGCTCTGCTCCAGAAGAAGAAAAAGAGCAATTCAGCTGAGTGTTTGTATTAAGATGTTGTGGCTAATTTTACAAATCCCAATTGCTTCTGTCTGATTGCAGTTCATAATTGCTAACAGCTATTATCAGAAATGTTTTCTACTCTGGGTCATGTTCTTGTGAGGATTAACACATTCCTGAATTTCAACATTAAGTTCTGAGCCTTGATGACTATAACAATAAGGCTGAGAAATATTAAATATTGTGATTCCTTCTCTAAATTCCTCTGCACACAGAGGTGGAGCCACATCTGTGTGTTTGAAGCAGCATTACACAGAAAAAAATATGAAAAAAAAAAAAAAAAAAAACGTGAAGATTGTCCTGCTCCAGACTTCTAAAGCAAGAGTGTCCCAGCTTTGGAGGCCACGTCAGACCCCTCAGCCCTGGGAGCCAGGCCAAATTCACATTAAAAGCTTCTGTATTTTTGCAGTTGTCCATGGAGATGAGCTGCCTGGGAAGGCATTTCCCACCCAGACCCCATTCCCAAGAGGTTCCCTCACCCCACACTGTCTTCTGTCTCATGCTGTGAAAAAATATTCTTCTGACCAGCAATGGAGGGCCATGTTCCCTGCAATGTCTGTGGATTCTGAATCGGTTGTTTGAAGTGGTCTCGAAGAGGTTCCTGGGGGCAAGAATGATAGGATGTATTTAGAGAAGCTAATGAGTTACAAGAACTTTTTTTTTTTTTTTTCAAATATAACTCACAACAATCATGGCCATGGATCCTGTATTAATTGGTCTTCAGTGTCAATGTCCATGAACTAGAGTAGGAATTATTAAAACTGAGAAGGAAGGCCACTCAAGAAAATTCCAAAGCAACATGGGTCATGGCTGGATAAATAACGGAGAAGGCTAGAGACACAAGATATTGGATCCATGAAATCTTGATCATAACAGAAATGCAGAACTCAGCCTAAAGTGAGAGTAGAGGTGAACTCAGTGGATGGAAACCTTATCTCAAGCAGGGCCATATGAAGCCCTGGCTGGCTGGAGCCCACTGGCTTACCTGACACAGGTAAAGAAAGGAGGATAATCCTATTGAAGGGACAAGGTTTCCCAGGTCAGGACATGAAGTAATCTGAAGATGTGTCCAAATGGGTCTGCCAGGAAGAACAGCATTTTAAATCAGATGATTTACTAGGATGTGGAAATTTCCCCCAATGGCACACATGACATTGAAGGAGTGAAAACATGGAGACCAGCCAAATCTTACCTGAGCCACCAAGGACCAGGAGGTGGTGTCTGCAAATTCAGTGTTCACAGAAAGTTCATGATCAAACAATAAAGTGAATCAGGAGAGGAGCCTACATGTCTTATTACTATGCTGTGCTCACTCAGTTAGGCAGGAGATCAATTCCTGAACCTCATCAGGAGATCAGCAACTACACCTGCCCTCTCAGTTAATCCCACAAACTAGAGAGTGTGTCCACTGTTTTATCCAAGTGATGGGCTGTAGGCAAGGCAGGTCTCACTGCAGTGATGCTGAACTGGGAAGAAAGCTGGGCCTCCCTCCCTCACCCCAGACTGCCCTGCATGCTGTCCCTCTCTGCTATCATCCTGCCACTTCTGCTCTGGGTGGACTAAGTGGCTCTCAGCCTCAGGCTGCATCTGAGAGCTGCCTCTGCTCCCAGAACTCTCACCTGGCCCAGCACTTGCATTCTGTCCTCTCATGGTGGGGACCAGATGGCAGGTGAGGTTAGTGGAAGAGCTCAGGGCAGATTCCCACCCACTGCTGACCACAGACATTGGCTGGACAGTCAGGAGGACAAGATGGGCAGAGGATGAGGCAGGTCAGGGGACACACAACAGGAAGACACTCCCCTCCAAACAGCCAGCTCCCTTTTCTCCTACTCAGTCTGTAGTCCCAGATCTCACAGAGCTGAAAGAAAATAACTAGTCCTGAGGACAAATGGAAAGCATTTTTCCTGGATGTGGGGAACCCCATCCTCAGCTCTGTGCTCTTGTCCTGTCCTAATTGAGGGCTTCTCCTTCAGGGATGAGAGATGGACCTGGGACCTCTTTCATACTAGGCAAGTCCTTGCCACTCTGAGACCCTCTTACATCCAAGCAAAGGCTTTGGAGGAGGCAGGGATGGGTGTAGAAATGTGGGATTTTCTTCTGACAGCCTTCCAGCACCACTGAAACCCACTGCTCTCCTCTCACATGTAAAGTTCCACTTGTGTAAAAGACAGGGGACACATTTCAGGAGCACAGAGGACTTGGCAGCCTGGCCTCAGTCTCTGCTGATATGAGAATAGCCTAAACCCACATGCAAATTCCTCCTCCTCCTCTGGGTTCAAATGCCCTCTGGGCTGTGGGAGCTGACAGCTCTCTGCTCAGACAGGGCTGAGGTCTCTGGGAAGGCAGGGTGTGGTCTAGAAGATGAGGCTTCTGGGTCTTGTCCTGTTCCTGGTCACAGCTCCCCTGGGTGAGTGTCCCCAATGTCTGACCTGGATCCTTGGGGAGGATGTCACTGCAGGTGACTGACAAGACGTGCCTCTCTTTGTCCTCAGGTGTCCTGTGCCAGGTGCAGCTACAGGAGTCAGGACCTGGCCTGTTAAAGCCCTCGCAGACCCTGTCCCTCACCTGTGCTGTCTCTGGATTCTCCATCACAACCAGTGGTTACAGGTGGAGCTGGATCCATCAGCCCCCAGGGAAAGGGCTGGAGTGGATAGGGTACATATGGTATGATGGCGATACTAACTACAGCCCATCACTCAAGAACCGAGTGTCCCTATCTCCAGAGACACGTCCAAGAACCAGTTCTCCCTGCAGCTGAGCTCTCTGACCCCTGAGGACACAGCCACCTATTACTGTGCCAGACACACAGTGAGGGGACCTCATTGTGAGCCCCAACACAAACCTTCCTGTAGGGTACCCAGGGCCAGCAGGGGCGCTCAGCACACAGAGACTCAGGTGCCAGCTTCAGAGCAGCAGAGAAGAGTGGATGGTTTCTCTCCAGGTGATCAGCATCCCCTCATCCCATCATGGAGAATCTGGAGGTCCCTTCTGCCTCAGATCATCCCATGCTGTTCTATTATGGAGTCAGGCAAGTCTTTCTCCACCTATCACAGGCAAGGCTGCAGTGTACACATGTGTATCTATATGTCCATGTCTGTGTATGCCTGTATGTTATGTGTGTGTGTGTGTGTGTGTGTGTGTGAGAGAGTGTGAGTCTGTATGGTTAGACCCCTGGAAGGCAGAACTGGTACCTTGTCACATTATTGTCCCTGAGCTCCAAGACTGCATGGAGGAACCACTTCCTAGTCCCCTGACATATGTGAGGTGCCCACTGTCTCCTCTCAAAGTGTTTTTCCTCTACTTTCCTGACCTGCCATGGTGTGCTCTCCTGTCCTTGGCTGTGCCATCTTGGCTGTGGGCAGAGAGGCAGCAGGGAAGCCCGTGGGCATGGTAAGCTCTCTGGGAAAGGCAGGTGAGGACGTGGACTGACCTGAGTGGTGCTCGGGCAGGCTGTCTGCACAGCCATACTAAAACACTCAGGCAAGAGTGGGGGGGGGGGGAGCTGGGCTCATAATTCCCTCCTCTGCAGTCTCCTCTGAGTGAAGCCACCCTGCCAAGCTGTGCCCCTGAGATTCCCTCTGAGCCCTGTTTGTGTCTCAGTTAGAGACAGGTTGTCCCTAGGATGCCCAGGCTGCTGTGGACTATTTGTCCTTCTCCATCCTGCCGCTGTACCTGAGGATACAGGTGACCTTCACCTTTCAGGCTGATCTTGGTTCACCTCTGTGTCCATGTCTTATCCTCCATCCTCAGGTAGATACCTTGTTCTCTTCCTATAGCTCCTTCCCATTTCCAGTCCACCCAGTGTCCTTTTTTTCCAGTTATAGATCAGCTCACAGTACACAGCATCATGCTGGAGCCTACATAATGACAGAAACCTCCACCCCTGGGCACTTTTGGCAGCGTCTGGAGCCAGGTATTTTTTTCTCACATGACAAGAAGAAAGAGTCCGAGGTAACCAGTTGTTACAAACCATTTTGGCTGCCAAACCTCCTTCCATCAAAGCACATCTCCCACAGCAATGTAGTCTCTGACCCAAAACTCTGTGGACTGAGCTGAGGAATGGTGACAGAAAGGCCTAATCCTGGTCAAAACCCACAGAATCTGTATTTTCAGATAAACTTTAGGTATATTTGGGCTGCCGATGCGTTTATAGTGAGTCTCTGTGACACTCTTACCCAATACCCTGGCCTTTAAGGTTGGAGGTGTCCACTCCTCATACAGCTCTGTATGACCTGTGGACAGGGGTGACCTGAGCAAGGTCTCACAGACAAAGGGGCTCCCTTGGTGAAGACTCAGGGGGGAGGGTGCTCAACTCTGCATAGACTGTGGGACTGCAGGTCGGCCCTGCCACTGGCCTCAGGTGTCACATCTTCCTTGTGACAAGTGAGCAAAGCTCCTTGTCTGATAAAATAGGGAGAGAAAGCAAGGCATCTTTCCTTCTTCTAAGGAACAATGTAACACAAAAATGGCTCCGTGATGGTTAATTCTATCTCCCTATTCTTACTGTGTTTCTGTGTGACCACTAGGGGCTCATAAGGTAGCTATTAAACATAAGATGACACTGTGGAATCTGATCCAGGAGTGCTATAGCAAATTCTTAATTACACCAGTAAAACAGGTTTATAATTAGACATTAGGCTTGTAAGTAATGATTAAACTTGTGGCTCTTGCTGTGTCCCATAGTTCAGACTTATCTAAGTTATAGTGATAAGGTTTTAAGTTATAGTTATAAGGCTTTCTTTTGATTGATAAAGATTCTTTTATCTTAAGTAAGTTTAGGATATTAGTTTAAGATATATTGATATAAGTTTTCCATGGTAGAGACCCCTTAGATCTAACACTTGATCAAAGGAAAAATACCTGTTTGCTTAACTTTTAAAAATAGGTATACTTCCTTCTTTCTAGTTCAAAACAAACATATTATAGGAAACAATAGTAAGTTGAGTTCAGTCAAGGTTTAGCTATATATATTAGGGCAATCAAGGTGTGGGACATTGTGAGTGATCTTAAGGGGTTGTAAAAATAGGTTTAGGTAAAAACATGTTTTTGTTCTTGACATTTAAGATTGATCAATATATGCTTTTTTTTTTTACATCTTTAGATAAGTTTAATCAGTAATATGTACTTAGAACAATATCCTGTTTCCCTCAGAATGTATAACTCTTAAATTCCTTAATGTAACTTGTTTCCTTCATAATGTATAACTCTGAAATTCTTTAATGTAACCTCAAATGCTGTAATGTAAAAGACTGTGCTGTCTGGGCTATCAAAACTCGGGTTAAAAAAAAAAAAAAAAAAAAAAAAAAAAAGTAAAGTTAGAGTAAAGCCTCCAGACTTGTGTGCTGCGTGGTTTCTCTCTCATCCTTTTGCCGACTTCTTCGCCCTTCCTTATTGGAGCTGGACTCCGGCACTCAGGACCTGAAGACACAAGGTTCCCACTACCACACTGAACCATTATGCTTTTAGAGAAGTCCCAGGAACCTGGCTGCTGTGAAGAGCAGCTTGGAGCCTGCCTGGGTTTCCTGCCTCTGTGGCTGGATTGCAGGGTCACAGACAGGGACACCTGGGCTCTGTCCCTGCTCCAGACTATGGGAGTTGAGCAACTGCAACTGTAACATCCAATGTGTTATAAGCTACTTAAGGTCAATTCCACAAAATTATGTGATTTTGTGTATTTTAAAGCATGTGGTTATTGAAATCTCTAACTCAGAATTTGGATCTAGAATTTGCAAGTTGCTAAACTTTAAAGTGCTACATTTTATACTAGCACCTCCTGTTTCTGTTTTTTATCAGAAATACTTCAAAGATTTTAGTGAATTTTAACATTTTATTTGAGCTTATACAAAATTGTGTGGTTATTTTTGACCTATTAATAGGGGCATAAATAATAGTTTATAGCACATAAGTGGATCCTGATTATTTTGTACATCTCAATCATATTTATTTATTTATTTATTTAGGTACCAGGGATTGAACTCAGGGGCACCAGACTATTGAGCCACATACAGAGCCCTATTTTGTATTTTATTTAGAGACAGGGTCTCACTGAGTTGCATAGCACCACACTTTTGTTGAGGCTGGCTTTGAACTTGGGAGCTTTCTTTCTCAACTTCCCCAGCTGCAGGGATTGCAGGCAAGCGCCATTGGTCCCAGCTCATCTGAAATTTTTCTAGGCAACCTCATCTTCTCAATTTATTATCTATTTTTGTTTCTCCAAAATACTAATTCAGTGGTTTTCATTTGCATTTTGTCTGTTGGCCTCACAAAAATACCTAACTAATAATCATACACTGTTAAATGTTTTGTGTTTTAGTGTTTTATGGAATGATAATTATATTGCCAGACTTTTGCCATGGATCCTGTGACTTACCTAAATCATTCCTAAAGGGGAAATGCACACTGCTTGCCCAAATTGCCCCCTGTCAGCCAGAATCCACCGAGCAGTCGCCCATTTCCCCTTACAGCATGAAGGGTTCTCGTTTTCAGAGGGGGTTATTAAGGTGGGGTCGGGGAAGCAGGTCCTTCAGTGTAGGTGATAAATGGCTGGGTCAGGAAGATGGGGCTTGCGGGGGTGCCTGGCAACCCAACCAGTGTTTGACAAGGATCCACTTGGAGAATGATGTTTGCAAAGACTCATCATCTCTGGAAAATGCCAGATGTATGCCTCTGGGCTCTGGTGCCTTTTTTGCACTATTTTCCTAATAATATATTACTCATACTATTCTCTGGTGTTGATTACTGAGGGTGAAAGGAATACTACGGCATTTTCTAAGAATATTAATAAAACATTAGAAACCATACCCCCTTCCCTACCACAAACAGTAAATAATCTTCGGCCACCATATAATGTGTCTTTTTCCTGGTGTGATTGTTATAAACATGTATTGTTATATGTGAGAACAGTCACAGAGCCGCCTGTTTCTCCAGTCATGAGTATGCAAAAAAGCACATAGTCTCACTGTTAGTAATCAGAGACAAAATAAAATGATAGTGCTTCCTACTACAGAGACCCTTTCTTGTGTTCCATGGGTTAGTTAGATTCAGAATCAGGAAATATTATGATATGGTGGAGGGATAAAAGTATTCATAGGCATAAGTTAAATGTTAGATTATGGTGCCTGTGATCCTGCTCTAGTAAGATTAGCTTTGCTAAACAATATAACAATTATATACAAAGAAAAGTAGTCATGGGAACCGCTGAAACTACTGCCCTCTTGCTTACCCAAACTTAAAGTTTAACTTAGGCTAATTTAGACAAGAATAGAGTTAAGAGTCTAACACGTTTACCACAGTTAAGCACTAGGTGATAAATTTAGGGGCTTTGGGGTGAAAATAGAAACTTAAGATCAATTCTGCTGATTATATTCTTATATTTAGACATTAAAAATAGAATAATAGCTAAGCATGTGGAAGGGGTGTTATTATCTTATACAATAGGCCTGCTCTGTACTAAGAATTCTATGGATTTTATGTTAACTACATTCTTGGCATGTTATACTTTAAAAAATATATAAAAACAGTGTGTGAACTCAATAAACTTGTCAGCATTCTACACTGGCCTGTGAGTCTGTGTGGTTGCTGTCCATCCATCACCAATGCTGTCTAGCCATCAGAACCCCTTGACCAGGAAGACCCCCGACCCTGCTAGGGCTGGACCCCGGCAGGGGCTGATTCAGGAGGAGATAAAGTGCTAAAACTTCCAGGGCACCTGCCCCTCCTCCAACCTGTTGCCAAGGTTACCTGCCTCCAGGGACCTGCTCTTCCCTGAAAGGAGTTGTGAGTGAGTAGTGCCTGGGCAGCTCCCTTCTTTCCTGCACCCCTAGGCAGCTCTTTATCACCCTGGGATCACTCCAACTTTTGGTCACATGGTCAGGGTGGGATGTACCCCTCTTTTTTATTCTACCTTTTTTAAAAATTCTAATTTGTTATACAAGCTTGCAGAGTACAATTCATTTCGTATTACACATGAACAGCACATTTTTTCAAATCACTGTTTTTTCATAAAGTATGTTCATACCATTTGTGTTTTTATACATGTATTTAGGGTATTGATGTCTAATTCATTCTGTCATTATTCCTATCCCCTCCTTTGTTCTATTTAACATTTCTTCATTCCTCTCATCCCCCCTCCATTGAATCATAAGTCAGTGTCATCATAGCAATGGAATCATTTGACCTTTGTTTTTTTTGGATTGGCTAACTTCACTTATCATTATTTTTTTCCAACTCCATCAATTTACCTGAAATACCATGATTTTATTCTCTTTTAGTGGTCTGTAGTGTTCCATTGTGTATATATAACAAATTCTTTCCTATCCATTCATCTACTGATGGGCATCAGTGTTGTTTCCACAATCTAGCTATTGTGAACTGTGCTGCTACATCAGTGACAAATCCTCAGAAAGAGAAACTAGGAAAATCTACCCCAGTTACTATAGCCTCAAAAAAAAAAAAAAAAAAAAAACAAACAAAAAAAAAGAAAAACTTGGGTATCAACTTAACAAAAGAAGTGAAACACCTCTACAATGAAAACTACAGCATGCTAAAGAAAGAAATTAATGAAGATCTTAGAAGATGGAAAGATATACCTTGTTCATGGATAGGTAGAATTAATATTGTTAAAATGACCATTCTCCCAAAAGCACTATATACTTTCAATGGAATACCAATCAAAATTCCAATATCATTCCTCATAGAAATAGAAAAAGCAATCATGAAATTCATCTGGAAAAATAAGAGACCAAAAATGCCAAAGCAATTCTTAGCAAGAAAAGTGAAGCTGGTGGCATTACTATTCCATATTTTAAATTGTATTACAAAGCAATTGTAACAAAAAAGCATGCTATTGGCACCAAAATAGATCAGATGACCAATGGTACAAAATGAAAGACACAGAGACTAACCCACATGTAGGAGTCCTAATTGGGGAGATAGCAAAGATTGCGGATAGCTGAGAGCCATAGAGATGTTTGGGCATTGCCACCTTCCATGATCTCGCACTACTTGGTCCAGGGACATTGCGGACGGATCGGCGACATTTGGTGGTGGTTGGAAGAGTGTGGATATCGTGTGGGAGTTGTTGTTGGAGCTGGAGAGAGAAGCTGGATAGAAAAGAGGTGCTATATATAGTTTACTCTCCATTTTCTTGATTTTCTATCTCCTCTCTCTTACACCAATTTCTACTCTTTTATCATTTTTTTTCTTCTTTTCCATCTTACTTTAAATATAAATTGGTCTCTTCACCTAAGTGTCTACTCCATTCTCTATCTTCTCTCTTCTACTGATACTAAACCACTTCCAGTAAACCACGTCAATAGAACTCTCCTCTCATACTTTCCAAGAAAGAACAATTCAAGATGCTTCCTTCTTCTTAAACATAATACCTCTGTATCCAATACTTGAAGCTATAAAACCCCATCAGAAGCATACACAGTAAACTGGAAATAATATCTCGGTTAACAAAAATCTGTACATTGTGATCAAAATTGAATTTTCTGAATAGAAAGTGTTAGGTTTTAAAGTGTAAAGGAATTATAAGGGGAGCTGATAGCTTCGTACTACAGGAACAACATAAGGAATTAAGGTAAAATCGAAACAGTCAAGGTCCCACAGTGCAGGAAGAAAAGACACACAAGCAGCATGAAAAAACCAGGGAAGAAAGTGACACAATCAAATCAAGATTCATCATCAGTAGATTTCATGGCAAACACAGTTGGTCAGAGAAGCTTGCAGAATAAGAATGAACTAAAAAATGAGATGAGGGAGCAAGTACAGGAGCAAAAGATCATTTGACAAAGAACTCCAAAAACAAACAAATACAGGAAGTAAAAGATTACTTCAATAGGGAAATAGAGGCTCTAAAGAGAAAACAAATAGAAATTCCAGAAATGAAAGAAGCAATAAACCAAAATAAAAGTTCAATTGAAAGCATCTCCAACAGAGTAGACCACTTGGAGGAAAGAACCTCAGACAATGAAGACAAAATATTTGTCCTAGAGAAGAATTTAGATCGTACAGCAAAACTCGTTGGAAATCAAGAACATAACATCCAAGAATTTATGGGACAGCATAAAAAGACCAAACTTAAGAGTGATTGGCGTAGAGGAAGGGGCAGAGTTTCAAGCCAAAGGAATGAGTAATCTATTTAACGAAATAATTACAGAAAATTTTCCAAACTTGAGGAATGAATGGGAAAACCAAGTTCAAGAGGCATACCGAACACCAAACAAACAAAATCTCAACAGATCCACACCAAGACACATTATAATAAAAATGCCTAATACACTGAGCAAGGAGAGAATACTAAAAGCCACAAGAGAAAGGAAGCAGATCACATATAGGGGGAAACCAATCAGACTATGTTCAGATTTTTCAACCCAGACCTTAAAAGCAAGAAGATCCTGGAATAGCATATTTCAAGCTCTGAAAGAAAAGGGATATCAACCAAGAATCTTATATCAAGCAAAATTGAGCTTTAGATTCGAAGATGAAATAAAAACCTTCCACGACAAGCAAAAGTTAAAAGATTTCACATAGAATAAAGAGCCTGTTTGTTTTCAGTCCACCTCTGAACTTATTCCTGTGGCGTCATTGCTCCAAGCAGCAATCGCTTCAGGCAGCAACAGTTGGTGGCCCATATGGGGGATTCAGCCAGCAGGTAAGAACTGAAAATGGGAGTGAAAATAACAAAAAGTAGTATAATAAAAGCCATGGATTAGTTTTTTGATATCACAGACTCAGTGGATAGAGAAGTGATCAAGAAAGCATAGCCTCTGAGTCAGTTAATACCAGTTGGAAGAGTAGTAGTGTAAATTCAAAAGTAAAAGCTGCAAAAGCCATCACAAATTTATTGAAATTAGCTGAAGAGTATGTACTCTCCTTAGAAGCTAAACCTCAGGATACCAGTAAAAGTGATAGTAGTGAAGAGGAATCAAAAAGTGATTCTGGGAGCACAGTCTCCAATAAAAAGAACAACAAGAAATAAGAAAGGAGAAAGGACCATCAAATAGAGGAACCACTTGTGTCCTCTACTCCCCCATGAGTGGAATCCATTACATAAAATATGAAGGGTATTACTAGGCATTTGCATACCCTAGAAATAGAAGTAAAAAGTCTTTCTGAGCACTTATACACTCTCGAGTGTAACTCACAGATAAATTGGGAACCGCCAGTATTTGAAAATAAAAATGGACAGAGGGTCCACCAGTCAGTAGATTTCAAAACAATAAAAAATCTCAAAGAGGCAGTAATGACATATGGGCCCCAAGCTCCTTTCACATTGAGTATGCTGGAGTCCCTTAACACCTTTAACTTAAGCCCCTCAGACTGAAAAAGTCTATGTAAAGCAGCATTAAGTGGGGGGCAATACTTGGTTTGGCGATCACAATTTCAAGACCTTTGTATAGAAACTGCTAAAAGAAACGCAGCTGCAGTGTTTGGAGACCATAATATAGAAATGCTCACAGGAGAAGGGCAGTTCCCAGACTTATAGGCTCAAAAATATTATGACCCAGGTGTATATGCTCAGATATATACACCTGCCTTAAAGCCATGGAAAACTTTACAAGGACCTGGGGATCTACAAGGTAGCTTGTCAAAAGTGATTCAAGGACCTAATGAGCCATATGCTGACTTTGCTGATCGACTTTTGAGAACTGCAGGTAGAGTGTTTGGAAACGTTGATCAAGATATGCCATTAGTTGTTCAATTAGCATATAAAAATGATAATAAATACTGCCATGAAGCCATCAGGCCATGGAGAAATAAAAAGGATTTTTCCATATATATACAACTATGTAAAGATATAAATGATGCCTTTGTCACAGGAAATGTGATTGCAGCTGCAATGAGAGGTGCTTCCCCTCAAAATTTCACAAGGGCTCAACCTAGACATTATAATCAATCAGGATATTCCAGGCAAAATTATCATAATCAATCAGGGAATTCTGGGCAAAATCCCCAAAGAGAAATAAGACCAAGTTTATACCGTGCCCCAGGTGGCTGCTCCAGGTGTAAAAAGGGAAAACATTGGGCCAACAAATGCCATTCAAAATTTGACATCTATGGAAATCATTTGTACAGGAATTCAAAAAAAGGGGCACGGGGCCCAATGCCCTGGGGCCCACAAATATACAAGGCATTGGAGGAAGAGTATCCTCAATCATCCACCCAGATGCTTTCCCGACACAATCCCTACTACCCATCCACTCCCTCGCCAGAGGAACAGGAGGAAATGCAGGATTAGACCTGTGTTCCACTGCCTGAATAGTGTTAACACCTGAAATGGGGGTTCAACTGATTCCCACAGGAGTCATGGGACCTCTTCCCTCAGAGACTGTAGGGCATATTCTCAGGAAAAGTCCTAAATGCTTATTAGGTTTGCAAGTGACCCCAGGTGTAATAAACTCAGACTACAAAGGGGAAATAAAAAAGTAATGCTTAGCTCAACCCCAATGTATAAGTTCTGTTAATCAAGGAGATAAAATTGCTCAGCTGCTTCTCCTTCCAAATTTACATAATTAATTTAAAATAAGTATGCCTCAAAAAAGGAACAATAGAGGATTTTGTTCCACTGACTCGAGACCTATGGCTTGCTGGGTTTGGGATTGTTCAAGGAGGCCTATGTGTAAAATAAAAATCCAAGGAATAGATTTGGAGGGACTGATAGATACTGGAGCTGACTCTTCCATCATTAATCTATGGCAATGGCCCAAGCACTAGCCTCTGCAAAAAGCTTCAACCAATTTAAGAGGCTTAGGATATAATAACCTCCCAGAGAAAAGTGCAGTAATTTTAAAATGGGAGGATGATGAAGGGCATAAAGGAACATTTCACCCTTATGTTTTACCTAACCTACTGGTTACTTTACAAGGAAGAGATATTTTGCAACAAAGGGAGTACACCTTGCAACCAACCCTGCAGGTGTTAAATGTGAAAATCTACAGGGTAATCTTAACCCTAAAAGAAATCATTATCAAAAAGTACAGGGTAATCTTAACCCTAAAAGTAATCATTATCATAAAGGAAAAAGATTTTTTTTTTTTTTCGGGGCCACTGAGAAAATAATTTTGAAAATACCATGGCTTTCTGATAAGCCAGTGTGGGTCCCTCAGTGGCCCCTATCTAAAGAGAAATTACAAGTGGCCCACCTACTAGTTCAGGAACAACTAGAAGCAGGACAAATAGAACCTTCCACCTCTCCCTGGAATTCCCCCATATTTGTGATCAAGAAAAAAATCAGGAATATGGCGATTGTTACATGATCTTAGAGAAATTAATAAAACCATGCAAATCATGGGCCCTATTTAACCAGGACTTCCTAATCCTGTAGCTATTCCAAAAAATTTACATCTTATTACTCTTGATATAAAGGATTGTTTCTTTTCTATTCCTCTACACCCTCTGATACCCCCAGGTTTGCTTTTCAGTTTCTTCTATTAACAATAATGGCCCTGATAAGAGATATCAATAAAGATTTTTGCCACAGGGAATGGCTAATAGCCCCACTATGTGTCAAATCTATGTAGATAAAGTTATTCAGCCTATCAAAAATAAATATTCAGAGCTTATTTGCCTCCATTATATGGATGATGTTTTACTTGCTCATTCTCATCAAGAAGTCTTATTTACCATATTTAGTGATATATCAGAAAATTTGAAATGATATGGACTAAACATTGCTAAGGAAAAGGTTCAAATTAGATCTCCAATATTATATCTAGGATTCCAAATTATGGACACTTTTATTAGGCCTCAAAAATATTAATTAATAAAGAGCATTTGGCCACTCTCAATGACTTTCAAAAATTGCTGGGAGATAGTAATTGGCTTCGCCCTACACTAAACCTCACTACTGGCCAACTAAAACCTTTATTTGACATCCTTCATAGGGACTCTGATCCATCTTCACTGTGAACATTGAGCCATGATGCTAGGAAAGCTTTAAATTTAGTAGAAAAAATCCATCAAAGGAGCTCATTTTGATAGATTTGATTTAACTCAACCGCTGATATTGATTATTATTTCTTTACAATATACACCCACAGGAGTATTTTGGCAACAAGGGCCTTTATTATGGATACATTTGCTCGTCTCTCCTAAAAGTATAATTGAGTCTTATAACTCTATGTTGGCTAAACTTATTCTTCAAGGACTTAAAACTTCTACTAAAATATTTGGCATTCACCCTGCTACTATTATTACTCCCTATTAATTGTCACAGATTGAATATTTATGCTTCAATGATAATAATTGGGCTATATCTAGATGCTTCACTTCTGCAAATTTTGATAATCAACTCCTTAAGTCTCTACATTATCTTTTTGTATCAATCATCCTATTATATTTCCACAGGTAAGAAAAAATCAACCTATTCCTAAGGCATTAAATGTATTCACAGATGGGTCCTCAAATGATACTGCTGCAGTAGTCACTAAAAAAGAAAATATAACTTACATAACTGCACACAAATCAGCTCAACTAGTGGAACTGAAAGCTGTGTTAAGAGCTCTGGAAAATTAAAAGCAGCCCATGAACATTTTGTCAGATAGCCACTATATTGTACATGTCGTCCTAAAATTAGAGCTAGCAGGACCAATATCACCTTATATTCCAGCCTTTAAATTGTTTTATCAAATACAAAAACTTTTGTGGGCAAGAAAAGAACCTCTATTTGTAGGGCATATTGGAGCACATACCAACTTGCCTGGTCCCCTCCATGAAGGTAATCAAAAGGCTGATGCCCTTACCCAAACAATCTTTTTACTTTCAGCGCTCCAGCAAGCTACTTTATTTCACTCCCAGTTTCACATCAATAGCACCACTTTGCAGTGTAGGTTTAAAATCACAAAGGAGCAAGCCAGAACAATTGTAAAAGATTATAAATCTTGTATGACACATTTGCCCAATCCTCATTATGGTGTTAACCCTAGAGGATTAATGCCCAATCATTTATGGCAGATGGATGTTACTCATGAGCCAAGTTTTGGAAAATTGCGATTTATTCATGTGACCATAGATACATGCTCAGGCATGATATTTTGCTTCTTACATTCTGGAGAAAAAGTTAAAGATGTTACATCTCATTGTTTGCAAGCTTTTGCCACATTGGGCATCCCCAAAATGCTTAAAACTGATAATGGCCCCGCATATACGTCCTCATCTTTCAAACAGTTTTGGGCAAAATTCAATATATCCCATAAAACAGGCATCCCATACAATCCTCAGAGTCAGGGCATTATTGGAAGAGCAAACTGCACACTGAAAAATATGTTATTAAAACAAAAAGAAGGAAATTGGAAGTTCTAGGGACAGATTGGCAATTGCCCTGTTTACCTTAAATTTTTAACTTTAGACTCTAATGGTTATTCTGCTGGAGACAGACATTGGAACTCACACCAACAACATAAACCTTTCGTTTACTGGAAGGATGTTCTTTCAGGTACATGGAAGGGTCCAGTTCCAGTATTACTTTTGGGGACAAGATCTGTTTGTGTTTTTCCAAAGCACGAATCCTCTCCAATATGGATACCATCTAGATTAATAAAGCAGGTATCAAATCAAAAGAATCAACATGAAGTTATTGAGGAATCAAGATTAATAAAAAAAAAAAGTACAAAATCAAGAGGTCCAAGATGAAGGTATGGAATGATCCCTTATAAGTGTCCTTTAAAATATTTCACAACTTAAGTGTCATTCCTCCCGGCCAGGATGAGGAGATCTCTCTTTAGTGTGCACTGAAGGAGCCCCAATTAGGGAGATAGCTATTGCGGTCAGCTGGAAGCCATAAGTTCCACCTGATAATAAGTATGTATGTGACGCACCTGTAAATGCACGTGAGGCACCTGCAAAGCTAAAGGTATATAACCGGGTGAAAGCGGTCGGAGTGAGGAGAAGAATGAATTCATTCAGTCAGTCATGCAGTCGCTCGGTCAGAAGAAGAGTTTGGGTCGGAGAAGAAGAAAAGAATCATAGCGGCCAGAACGTAGGCAGAGTGGTTACAGAAGAGAAACCAGATAGAAGAAGTAATTACTGGTCAGAGTCAGGCAGAGGCTCCCGAGGAAGAAAGAAGAAAGAACAAAGAAGAAGCTCTAAAAGCTAAGCTCTCTCTCTCTCTCTCTAAAGAAGAAATCTCTCTCTTTCAAACTCTCTCTCTTTCTCTCTAAGCTCTAAGAAGATGAAGAAGAAAAAGATCTATCTTTCTCTCTAAGCTCTAAGAAGAAGAAGAAAAAGCTATCTCTAATCTTTCTCTCTAAGCTCTTTCTAAGAAGAAGAAAAATCTTTCTTTCTCTCTCTAAGCTCTCTCTAAGAAAGTAGAAGTAAAAGTAGTAGTATCTTTACTCTGCCTCCGAGAGTTTTCCTCCCACGGCATTGTGGCTAGCCACGACAGGCAGCTTACAGTGCACAAAATTTGTTTTTTTTTTTTTCTTTTTATATATGTCTTTATGTCTGTGCATTTGTCTAAATTTCATGTACATGTGACGTCACAAATATATGTTTGTAGGTTTGTGCATGTGTGATGTCACAAATAATATATATATGGATCCAAATAACTTTAATTCATTTAAGTTTAAGAGTATTCAATTTGGGTAAATAATTTAATAAGTGAAGGTACCTTCAATTTTGATTTGTAGGTGTCCCAGGGATTTCTCTTTAGTGAAGAATATGACTAGTGCTGTATAACCTGATATTTTGGTGTTTTGACATAGGAATGTTTATTTGTAATTAACTTTGTTTTATAGCTGATTAATTTGAGTTATTTCAACAGATAATTTCATGGAAAGTTACAGAGACTCGAGGATTCCACCTAACAAATTATTTTTCTAAAGTGCCTTTAGCTTTTCTTTAATCTATCTTTAATGCAGTAAATACCCTCAGTCTTTCTTTGTTTTGTGCTGAATATGATATTTTGCCAGCTTATTTTCAAGAACAAGCACACCATTTTTCAGAAGAAAAGAGGATAGATTGTGGAATGATGCAGTGTCTCAGTGAATTTTCAGGCATAAGGCAAGAATTTACTGCCTGAACTTAAAATTTATCCAACATGGAATTTTACCAGGTAAAGGTGAAAAAGAAGGTATGGGATTCTGGTTTCCCCATTAGAAAAAGAGTGCTCCATCTCTTGCTCTGGCTGTGTTGCAGGCTGAGCACAAATCAGTGTGTGTTCATCCTTACCAAATGCCCACTTACAGATGAAAAGCCTCTATGAAACTAATGCTAAACACCTTTCTCCTGTAGGATCAATCCACATCATCCATAAGACACACTGCATATCCAACACCTGTTAGCCTGCACCTGCAGATTCCTAGATCTCTACTTTCAGATCACACTGGATGCACCAAACCACCATGATGTCACTAAGTAGGGCACTGAGCAAACAACACCAGGAAGCCCCAATCTGTTCAGGAGCAGCAGCTGAGCAGTGAGTCCAGGAATGGATAGCACAGGCCCAGACACTGGAGAAAGGGCTCACAGCCTGAGCTCTGCCCACTGAACACAAGCATTCATGACCCAGTCAGCAATTTTACATATAACAAAGCATGGCACTAATGAACCCAACTTAATTTTATCCTAAGATTGGAAACCACAAAATTTTAAGAAGTTCATTTTTGTTTTACTAAGCTATTTATTTGGCCTGACCATACTCTGAGGGCTAATCTTATTTGGAATTCCTGCCCATGCTCTAAACTCACACATGCCTGGCTCTCCTTGTCCAGATAAAAAAACCTCCCTACAACCTCAGTGGTGCCTCATATATTCTGATGTTGGAATCTGAATTACACCCTACCTTGAAATGTCAAGCCATGTAGATCAGTAACCTGCTCTCTGCCTTTGTTATATGCTTGCCAGAGTAATAAGCAAAGGTGACTTAAACTGTACTTAAACTGTCTCCACCTGATGGCCCATTAACCTACCCATTAACGATCCCCACCTGGGGGCTTGAGGGCATATTAACCCTTTGCTTTATAAATCCTGCTCTTGCTATAAGCAGGTGCCATTTCCTACCACCCTGCTTTGTGTTGGATGTAGTTGGTGGCCCTGGCCAGAATAAAGGCTTCATTGGCTATTATGTAAGTGGCTTGTGAGACTTTTTTCCTGCAAATTGGTTGCAACATTTGGAGGCCCCTAGCGAATTCTTTATTCTTCTTGCCCTCACACCCAAATTTGGCCTCCTGTGCCCAATCATGGGCTCTTTCTTGGGGTAGGGAGAGCTCCTGAGAGATGTTCCTCCACCCTGCCCCAAGAGGACTGCCGCTTGGTCCTCTGGATGCCTCTATGAAGCTGGCTGTTTACCTGTCTGGTGAGCTCTTCTGGGGACAAGGTCAGACTGGATGCAGTCACTTACACAGACTCCCAGGACAGGGCGAGATATCATTCCTGTTCACCTGGTGGGCCTCACTGTGTGGCCCAATCTGGTTCTGTGAGGTGCCCAGTTTGATTGTCTGGTGTGCCTCCCTGTGTGGCCCATTCTGGTTGTCTTTTGTTCTTGTGTCTTTTTATTTCTTGTGTGGCTGATTTTTTTTTCTGTGCTAGCATTCTCGTTGATTTTATTTTTTTCCATCTATCCACTGCCTTAGCCTGGAGCCTGAGCCAGCAGGGCATGGGGGAGAGTAGCTAACGCAGCACAGTAGCAGAGCCCGGAGAGGCCAACCTGGACAAACTTTCCCAAACACTTTTTACGTCTGAAGAGCACGAGCAGATCTGGCAGGAAGCCAGAGGTCCATCCTGTACTGAACAGGCCTGCCTCTGCTTGCTTGCACGAACTGGGACCCCAAAGATGATGCAGGTAAAAAGGCTCTAGATTGGTTTTAGCTTTTGTAACTCAGTTGGCCCCAGATATAAGGAAGAAGTTTTAGAAATTAGAAGGGTTTGAGGGAAAGTTATTGTCTGAATTCATGGAAATTGCACCAAAACAACCATACAAGAGTAATTCTAAGAGCCAGAGATTAGAAAACAGTGCCTTAGGCATAAGGTATCTGCTCACAATTGCAGTTCCCCACCCTTCCAGACCTCAGCCAGGACGTGCATTGAAATGCAACTGGGGAAGCAAGCTTAAGCCCAAGAAGAAGAAGGGGAAAAAAGTAAAAATGTCTTTTTACATGAACTTGCATTACCAGCCTGTCATTTTTCTAAGATTCTTGCTTTTTCTTGATATCCAATATGTATTTTTTGAGCTCATGGTTTTGATCCTACACACTAGGTTAATGTTGTTTTGATCAGTTCTATTTTTTATTCAACTGTGGAGTTGTAAAACATCTGTAACATTGCAATGGCGTGCAAAAAGCTACAAGGCCACTGCTATTGTGTTCTGTGTTTGTATGTCTATATGTGTGTATGTCCAGATGTCATGTACACAATATCAAGATTGGCAAATAGAAAATAAGCACTTATGAAAATTAAAAAAAAAGAATCCAAAAAACTTTAATTCACTTAATTTAAAAGTGTTCAATTTAAATTGGGTAAACAAAGAAACTTCACTCACAAGTCTCTCCAGGTGATCAAATAACTAGTAAAATGTTGTCTAATATCCCTTGATTCTAGAACTTCTCTTCAACAAGAAAGAAGTGGTTAGTAGTGTTCAGTATACTTGTCTGATATTTGGTAAAAGTAAAGTAGATTTGACATTGGATTGCTCATTTGTGAGTAATTTTTTTTGTTAGACATCTGATTAATTTTCAAGGTTAAAATGCTAATTGTTAAATATGCCATCAAGTAACTCCTTTAATTCCATTGGGTAATATTATTGATTGTTTTCATAAATTGGTAAATTAAAAAGAGGTTTTATGGTTGCTTTGTCATCACTGAAAAAGGTTGAAGTTCCAACAGGCATAATTCTATATAATTGAACATTGTGTTCTTGTGAAGTGGTTAATAGATGTGTGTGATTCTGTATAAAGGTTTATAAAATATTTCTGTGTATGCAGATGCTCAAAGATTTCAGCTGTTTCTCATTGGGAGTACTGTAAATAACAATATTTTTGTTGAGATAAAAAAGTTAGCTTAAATTCAAATTATTACAAGGATTGTTTGAAATTATGAAAAAAAAAAGAGTTAACAGATGGGAGAAAGAAATTAGAAGGTTGTAGATATGGTCACTTAAATGAGGTAAAAGCTCTGTAAAAGTTGATTAACTAAGTATATGAAACAGTAGGAAAAGCTATTTAAGTATTGCTCTAGGACACAACCTGGGTTAATTTAAGACAATAAGCAATCACCTAGGATGGTACAAACCCCAACTAATGGAAAGGATAATTACAGTAAGGTTATAGGCATTAAAGTGAAGCCCTGTGTTCTTAATTTAAGACTGGTGAAACTAATTTGCTAGATGTTTAATATCAAGACTTTAAAGCTAAATTAAAAGGGCCAAGAAAACAATATTTGGTTCTTTCCCTCAGAGTCTGTCTGAATCCAGGGAATAGAGAACTTCTCTAAAGAGCTTTGCAACTTTGGGCCACATGGGCTTCTGACCAGGGAGGCTATGAGACCTCTGGAGAAAAGAAAGCCAACCAGTGAACTTGCTATGAAAAGTAGGGTCCTTGGAGGCTGCTTCCAAGGGAAGCCACAAGGTCAAGCAAGAACTGGACCCATCCAAGCACAAAAGGCATTAGCAGAATGAAGAAGCTGCACTCATGTTCCCCCAAAGTTCCCCCAAGAGTGACTCCCATCAGAAATCAGCTGAATCTTAGCAATAGATAAAAGCAAAAGTCAGTTTGACCTACTTCATCTTAAACACCTAGCAAAAACAGTTGAAACTGAAACACAACCATTCCTGGGCATTTAAGTAATAATAGTTAAATGTAACTTAAGATATACACTTGTATTAGCCCCAAGAATTGGTAAGACTGGAGGCTACAAAAAGATTCTTAGGAAGGAATGCCTGATACCTCTAAAATGAAATTGTTTAACTATAAAGTGACTGACACGTCAAAAGTTTTTAGTTAGTTTAAGGTCTACAGATCTTTCTAACCTACACAAGTAGGCTTAATATTCACTAGTATAATTATCTATCACTAAGTAACAGAAATAAAGGGTTCTCTACTAGACACAGAGGTCATGCCAATAGAAAGATTTCATAGGATTATATAACATTACTAGCTTGACTACCATCTTATCAGGATAGACATCTGATCTATAATATTAAAAGTCAAATGTTGTGTTTGTATTCCTGATGACTCTGTGGATATTGAAGATTTATATTCCCAGGTGGAGGCCATGTCCACTCTGGCCTTATAATGGGGACAACTTCTCAGCCATCTCACCTCCTGGTGAGAAATTATCATGTTCCTGGTATACATTGACATGTTCTAGATACTGCAACATTTATTCAGTACTCATGTTTTTTGTTTATCTCATAGAATCCCATCCCTGATGACTTTACAACCTGTTCTTTTCCAGGCTTAAATCTGACCTGACTTCTAACAAGGGAACTCCAAACTACTTGCCCCCATCTCATCGCCCCTGTTTAGATTGAAAAAACCAGATCCAGTGATCGTCCCCTTTTCTTATAGTAGTAAGGAGTTCCTAAAATTGGAAGGGAAGTGAAGACAGAATCTCATATGCAGTCAGTATATATAGGTTAATAAAATCAGGTTGAAAGCCAATTTTGATTGAGTCTGGGGAAGTTGAAGACTGTTGGGAAAATGTCCACTAAAGAATTGGAATGTTAACTCCTTCAGAGCCCTTCCTCCACCCTTATCAAAACCCTGCCCATGTCACAACCTGTTTCCAAGTTAACCTGTTCCAGAAATTGCCCCTCCCAGGAAGAGATTCAGCACTGTCAATATCACCCCTCCTCCTGCCTGTTATCAGGAGAGTCCCCAGTGCAGGCATTCAGTCTCAAATTCAGTCTCATCAATTCTGCCTGCTGGTTTCTCAATCAAACATGGGGATGGCAGATTATGGAGGAGAACAAAGGTTTGTTCTCCCCAATAAGACCACTGGGGAATGTAATAAGCAAAGGCAACTTAAACTGGACTTAAACTGTCTCCACCTGATGGCCCATTATTCCACCCTTAAACCTTTCCCACCTTTGGGCTTGAGGGTGTATTAACCCTGTGCTTTATAAACCCTGCCCTTGCTATGAGCAGTAAAATTTTCTATCGTCCTGCTTTGTGTGGGACAGAGTTGGTGGCCCCGGTTGGAATAAAGTCTTCGTTGGCTATTACGTGAGTGGCTGTGAGACTTTTTTTCTGCAAATTGGGTACAACATCAGAATCTCTAGCTATCAATTCCAAGACACATTCCCTTGTACTTTTGTGCTATAAAACCTCTTCCCTGGAGAGGTGGGGTGCTGTCCTCAGGCCCTGAAACTTTAGGTGAGCAAACCTCTGGGCAGCTTTCTTTGTATACACAATATGAGCTTTCTTAATTTGTCTTAAAATTGGAGTTGGTAGTCTTTTCTCTGCATTGTGGTTCACAGGCACAACAAAGCTTCCATTAGGTGAAGTGTGCACATGCAGCAAATGAAACATTAGGAGAGGTTGTGGACCCATATGGCTCTGCTATGCACTGGGCATCAGGTTGAATGGAATGTGATAGCTGTCACCAGGAAACCAGCACGCTCATGTCTGCTGGGGCTCTGTTGCACATGAGGCCTCCACCCAGAGCTTCTATATGGCAGGAGAACATGCAAATAGGGCCTCCCTGTGCTCATGGATAACCAGCCCAACCTGACCTGCAGCTCTGCAGAGGAGCCCAGCCCTGGAATCCCAGCTCATTCCACTCAGTAATCAGGACTGAACACAGCTGCTCACCATGGAGTGTGTACTCAACTGGCTTTTCCTTGTGACTCTTTTAAAAGGTAATTAATGAAGAACCAGAGATTCTGAGTGTGTGAGTGGACAGGAGTGAGAGAAAGAGTGGATGAGTGACAGTGTCCTGACCAGGCTGCTTCTGTGTTTGCAGGTGTCCAGTGTGACGTGCAGCTGGTGGATTCTGGGGAGGATTGGTGCATCTGGGGGTTTCCCTGAAACTCTCCTGTGCAGCCTCTGGATTCACCTTCAGTAGCTATGATATGAACTGTGTTTTCCAGGCTCATAGAAGGGCATGGAGTGCGTCTTGTACATTAGCAGTTTTAGAAGTTTCCGATTCACCATCTCCAGAAAAGACACCTAGAACACGCTGAACCTGCAAATGAGCAGTCTAGGAGTCAATGACATATCAGCTATTACTGTGCCAGAGACAGTGAGGGGACTTCAAAGTGAGCCCTGACACAATTCTTCCTGAAGGTCAACCAGGGCCATCAGGGGGCGCTCATCACACAAGGATCTTAGGATCACCCAGGAGCAGGTGCAGAGTGGATTTGGGGGCTGTTTTCCTATGTCTAGGGTCCTTTCCTTCTACCAACAATCCAGGGGAGCCCGTGGACTTGTGGTCTATACTTAACTTTGACCTATCTGAATATAATTATTTTTTGTGATGTATTTTTCCTTTTAAAATAGTGCATTATTGATAGAATTAGTATTTTATTTATTTTGATTTGATCATATACATTAATTGACTATCAAACCTCTTTTTCTTTCCAAGTGACTGCTCATTCATTTTTTCTTGCTCCCCAATTACTTTATTCTTTCTCATATTTGTACTTTTGATTAAATTAAAACCACCACCACACACACACACACACACACACACACACACACACACACATAAAAAACTTACTGTGGTACACTCAACATGTGCAGGATTCACACATGTGCAGAATTGGCCATTCACACCTGCTTAGTTTAATCCTGGCTCCTCCCTTTTCCTCTCCCTTCTCACTCAAACTTAGTCACCTTCCTCTTCTCCACTGATATCTTCTATGCTTTTGGTGTTCCACTTCCTTTATTTTTTTTATTTGTGGCAACTTCCACATATGAGAGAAAACACTCAGCCCTGACCCTGTGAGACTTTTTTTTCTTCTTCTTTCCTGATGTTCTCCAGTTCCATCCATTCACCATTATTTCCCTCTTCCTAATGATTGAGTAGAGCTGTTTATTTGTATATAATCCACATTTTTATTTATTCATCCATTATTTATGGGCATGTGAGATGGTTGCATAGCATTGCTCTTGGGAACTGCACTGGATAAACCCCGCAGTAGCTGTGTCACTGTAGTGTGGTGACTTTAGGATTTTTGGATAAATACCAAATAGTGAGATAGCTGAGTCCCACTGCTTTTCTCACAATATAAATTACAAACATTATGGAAAAGTTCTCCACATTATGGATTTGGGTGTACCATAGGTGATTCTGATTTTTACAAAGATAATAAGTTAGTGAAATTGGTTGAAATTAGTTAAAGCCATGTCCTGAATTCCATGGTCCCCAAATAAATTTCAAAATGACAATAACATCATGTTTAATATCCTTAATGTCAATATCCTAAATGTCCACTACCAAACAACATAATTCCTCAAGCACTAATGTAAAATCAGTAAAAGTACAATTGTTTACATTTCCAGCAATAGGTGGATTGAATAACCTCACAAACACACAGAGCATTTCTGGGTCACTTTGCACAATAACACACACTTAGATCCACATACTCATGTGAAAGCACAATATCAGCTGTACAAAGGATTGTCACACCTCCGGACCAGGAGGAGTCAAGAAACAGGTCAAAATATTGCTCCATAAATGCCACCGATTTGGTTCTTTCTTTGTCCTCAGATTATTAGTTCTGCTCCTCTGAGATTCCGACCTATAGCCTGTGTCCAAGATGAGACCTGCAGGACAGCAGAGCAACCGTGCTGACCTCAAGCTTCCCACATTGCGAAGGTAGGAGCAGCTCTCAGAAGACAATGCACATTTACAAAAAAAAAAAAAAAAAAAAAAAAAAATAAAAAATAAGAAAGAAAGAAAGAAAAAAGTAAAACAGATCTTCAAGCATTGGCGCACGCCTGTAATCCCAGCACTTTGGGAGGCTGAGGCAGGAGGATCGAGAGTTCAAAGCAGCCTCAGCAAAAAGGGAGGCACTTAGCAACTCAGTGAGACCCTTCTCTAAATAAAAATACAAAAAAGGGCTGGGGATGTGACCCAGTGGTCGAGTGCCCCTGAGTACAATCCATGGTACCACAAAAAAAAAAAAAAAAAAAAAAAAAAAAAAAAAAAAAACAGATCTTCACATTCACTGGAATGTTCAAGATCACCTGGGTGTGCACAAAGGAAAAGGGGAGCTGTGCATTTCTCAGGAAGCAAAGCAGCAGCCAATGCAAACACACATGAGAAATCAAAGCCTCTGAACCATTTACACTTCAAGTATCATCAGTGCTTCAAGGAGGCAATACATGGGCATGGTGAATTGTAAATAGAGGGAAATTTAAATATGGGAGAACACAGATCTTCCACCACAGGAGGCCAGGGGTTGTGTGCAGAATCCAGCACACCAGGAGCAGGTCCAGGAAATCTGGATGCTGTCTCTGTTGCTGGCTCTCTTCTGCAGTGAGCTTCCAGGAAGAACACCTGCTGCTTTTTTCTCAAACCTCACCTCATTGGGAGGACATGTCCACATTCAGTTTCCTTGGTCACTCCCACATCCTGGATCCTGAGTAATTCTTCTCTCATCCAACACATTATCCTGGCCCTGCCCATGATGTCTTTTCATCCTCTGTGTCCTGAGTCTGTGTGTGGACAAATGAGGTGCATTCTGCATACTCCACATGCACACCACAGGCTTGGCAGACAGGGTGCTGGTGATGGACAGCAACAGCCTGAACATGCCTGGCACATACCATGCAAATGAGCCTCTTAACACAGTTGGTTATTTCCCTGGGGTCTTTATGTCAATATGAAATGTGATGGTTAAATCCCCTGGAAATTGATCAGGTGGAAGGATTATACAGCTGCGATTACTTGTATGATTCACAAATGAGGTGCCCTCAAAGCTCATGTGTGAGACAATGAAGGAAGGTTCAGAGGTGACTGGACTACAAGAACTCTTTACCTAAAGTGGATTTATTCACTGACAAATTCACTTGCAGCATCTGCAGGCAGGTGGAGTGTGGCTGCAGGAGGTGGAGATTTTTCCTAAGTTGGACTCCCCATAACTATGGTCACAGTAGCAAAGTGATGTTACCTCTGGTAAATTGTTATAAGGTTTTCTCATGGCCTGGGCTCTGCTTGCCACCACCATGCTCATGTGATCTCACCACAACCCAGCATTCAGTGACATGAGGTCATGAAGGGCAAGTCATAGGGTATTGTTTAAAGAGACCTGAATCTTGGGACCAGTAGCCCCACGGCCCACATGATCTTGAGAGGACTATTAACAGAGACCTGCCATGTCACAAGTAGCTTGCCAGCATCAGGTGAGCTTGTTTCTCTGAGAAGCTTTGACTGTGCAGAGAGGACTGAGCGACCATGAAGAACCTCTTTCCAACATGGTGGGAACATTGCAGAGAATAAGGCAGACAGAGACAGAGAACAAGTTGTGAATATCCTGGACAGCTGAGAGGGCACCAGGAGGAAATTGCACCCCACATACCTGAGCTAAAGGACTTCATCATCAGCCTCCATCAGCCTCCAGGGATGGGGCTACAGTGAATGGGGCTCATTGATGGCAATGGAGGCACAATTTATAATCCCTACATAAAGAGTTGAGTGACATATCCAGAGACCATGTAAGAACCAGTTCTTCCAACAGTTGAGATCTGTGACCAGTGAGGATGAAGTGCTATATTACTGTGTAGAACCAGCAGTGGGGGACTTCAGGGTGACCTCAGACACAAGCCTTCCTGCATAGTAGTTAAGAAAAACACAGGTACTAGAACCATCAGAAAGCTCACAACAGGGGTGCAGCTCAGGACAAGCAGGTGCACTGGTGAGCCATGGGCAACAGGAAGAGACCAAGTAGCCAGTGCAGAGAGGAGGCTGGGGAGTGAGGGAATTTCTGTAATCCTGTGGGGTTTCCTCCCCTTCTCTACCTTATAGAATCTCAAGAGATCCTGCAATGC
Source organism: Tamias sibiricus (assembly GCA_025594165.1). NCBI lineage: Eukaryota > Metazoa > Chordata > Mammalia > Rodentia > Sciuridae > Tamias > Tamias sibiricus. Next base: position 2,922,558 of record CM046659.1, read on the forward strand.
ATCTGCTGCAGAGGACTGTGGAATGTCCAAGTCCCTAGCATTGAACAGACTCTTTGTTAAATTTTTCTGCATTTATAAGTACATATTTTCTGAATTTCATTCTTATGCATTTCCCTGAAAGGCAAAACCAACTTGGATAAAGCTGAAAGTAGACTGAAGTCTACACAATTCAAGTGTCTTTGGAGAATAGAAGTATCAGCATCATTGCCATCATCTCAAAGTCATCCTGCTGATTTTGTCATCAAGAGGGACTGCTGCATGCAGGACTCAGTGTCTCTGATTAAGAATGAGGGATTTGTGCCCCTGTCCTCAAGTTCAGAGAACTTCCAATGCTTCTGCACCAACACCCAACAGTCCTGGTCCCCTGGCTTCACCTCACCACCATGTACAGCCTGTCTGCCTGGAGGAAGCAGGGAGGGGAGCCTGACTGAACACAGGGCAGTGTCCAGGATCCCCAGCCTCATGAGCTCTTGTTCAGGGGGTGTGGATACAGGGTCCCTCTCCTCAGCTCTTCTCTGCTAGACTGTGAATTCCAACTTTGAATTTGTTCAGGTAACTCCCAAGGATATGGCCTCTTACTGATTCTTGGTGGCTGAGTGAAAACTGCTTGGGACCTGCTCCATGTCATGGTGCACTCTGATGCAGACAGTGCCCTCTGGTGCTTTCCAGTGCTGCATTTCTGTTGGCTACATTCCCTCAGTTTCCATCTCCAGCTTCTGCTTTCTTCCTGATTCTTGGGCATGGGGATGTTTTTGTTGCAGATTTGAACATTGTAGTCAATTGACTTTATGATCTTCTGTGGTGCCAGGTGGACCCCAGGACCCTGTGCATGCTGGAACCTGCTCTACCTTTGGCAACGTCCAAGGACTGTCATTTTACATTGTGAAAACCAGCTGATCGTTTTGTGGAGGTAGGACCAGAGGTCTGGGTTCTCGAGCATGGCCTGTTAGTCAGCTCAGGGCACGTTGCTACTCATCATCCAACACTCCCCTTCCTGGGAGGAGAGCCTCCTGACCCTTCCTCCTTGATCTGCTGGATTTGCAGGATGAGTTTACTGCCCACAGCCACACTCTGGGTGAGAACAGACAAGGTGCTTCTGCATCAGCCATGGCCCTGTGCCTCTTAACTCAGCCCCTCCCTCTCTCCTTTCCTTCCGCCCCACCACAGCCACTGTCCAGCTCTGCTCCTGTGAGGTCAGCTATTTACACTAACACGAGAATGAACCCAGAAAGAGTCTGTCCTTCAGGCCTGGCTTTTCCTCCTAGTGCTATCACCTAAGTTGGGTCCATCAGCTTTGCATCCCTGTGGCAAATGCCTGAGACCATCAACACATGAAAAGGAAGATTTATTTGGCTTATGTCTTCCAATGCTCTAGTCCATGAAGAGAGGAGTCCATTGCATTTACACCTTTCCTGAATGTGCCAGGGAGCAATGCAGAGAGCTCACTGTGGGAAAACCACTCACAAGAAAAAGTGGGGAGACATGAGGGACCTCCAGGGCCTTGTTTTCCCAGGATAGCTAGTGTGAGGACCTCTGTGTCTGTGGCTACTGAGTGGGTGACCCAGAAGTCTTTCCATCACTGAGCCTGCTGAGCTCTGGCCCAGGAAGCAGCTATCCCTGTATCCAACCAACTCCCTGCTGTGGAAGCCCTCACCAGGGCAATCAGGACACAGTCTAGGAGACTCCAGACCCAGGGCCATTAGAATCGAGTCAATTTCTCCTCTTGGCCCTGTGGCCACAGACTTTCTCCTAATCAATTCGCCTGAACCAATTTGCTGTTGCTATTTCTAGAACTGCCAGGGTAGTGAACAAGACTTACCTGCTTCCACACTCAAGTTCAGAGCCAGACTTAGGGCACACATGGCCCTATCTGTATCTATGCAACAGAAGAAGCAAGGGTAACAGGTCTACCAAGCCAGGGCCAGCAGGGACTCCTATCACTCGTCCATATTGGAAAAGGTCTGCCTCCTTCTGCTGTGATCCTGGCCACTTGAATGTGGCCAGGACCTGCAGTGGGTGGGTTGGATAACTTGTGGGAGCATCATTTACTATAACCCAATGCTTGAATCAAGAGCCAGAGTCACCACAGACTCACCCAAAGTGAATTTTCATCAGTTCCACTGCCTAAAATCTGAAAGCTTGTTCACGTTTCCCTGGAAGATACATAGGGGATGTGTGTTGTCAGGGCACAAATGTCCCAGAAGGGAGATCAGGTCCCACAGAGAGATCACGTCCAGAAGGTGCTCAGTTCCAGCAGGGTTCTCAAGGCCTGCAGAGGGAGCTCAGGACCTGCAGGGGGAGCTTAGTATCAGTAGGGGCATCAAGACCAGCAGGAGGCTCAGGATTTCTAGGATGCTCAAGACCAACAGAGAGAGCTTATAACTATCATGATAACTTGAAGACCAGCAGAGGGACCTCAGGACGAAGACAAGGAGTTCAAGACCAGCAGGGGGAGCTCAGGACCATGACAGAGATCTAAGGACCAGCAGGAGGCTCAAGAATCTTAAGGGCATTAAGACCAGCAGTGAGCTCAGGAACAGCAGGTGCTCAAGACCAGCAGAGGAATCTCAGCATCAGCAGGAGAACCACAGGACCAGGACAGGGAGCTCAGGGCTAGCAGGGATGTCAGAACCTGCAGGGAGCTCAGGACCTGGAGAGGAAACTCAGGAAAAACATAATGCAGGGCCAGAAACAGGGACAGGTGCACAGGGAGACTGTGTTGGTGTTCAAGGTTCACAGTCTCCTCTCCAGAAAAGAGTCCCCAGGGAGCAACTCTAGGTGTGTGATAGTGCTCCTGCCACTGTCAGTGGAATAGCACAGTCTGAGGTAACAGGAACCCACTCTCACAGGAACAGAGGAAGAGCATTAAACATGGGGACAGAAATGCCTCTGCTCTAGTCACTGCAGTCAGATCTGAGAAGTTGAGGGTTTCTGAGTAGTATTTGCCCACCATACAAGGGGCAGACTTGTGGATTCTCATCAGGACAGTCTAGAGAGTGGGGAGGAAGTCAAAAGGAGTTTATCAAAGCTCAGTAACATTTAAATGCAATGAGTTTTAAGTCTTCCCCTCCTCCCCCTGCAGACCTGTGCATATCAGACTCAGAACCGAACAAACTGTCTTTCTAAGTTTACTCATGTTTATTCTTCACATCTCCCTTCCTTGTCCTCAACAAGAGAATGCAGGCTCTTGTCTCTGATGTCACAGGTTTCAGGCATTTGGCCGGAGATCAGGTGTAGCTGAGCCCATGTCTACTGCAGGCCCCTGGGAAAGGCTGAGAGAATTTCTTAGTCACCAATGCCCATAACCTCCTGGTGCCCTCTGCAAGGACAGTTTTGGAAAGTGCAGGTGACCAATAAAAATGTCACCTTGTGTAGAGTGGATTATGCTCCACTCACACTTCCCTGGAGTCGCTGCCCTCACCTGGGCTTCAGGGTGACCTGCATGACACCTCCATGCACTGTGAGCTCTGAGGGACAGTGTGCAGGTCTTGGACAGCCTTGTCCTTGTGGCTGCAGAATGTTGCCAAAAGCTGGAAGCTGCAGCCTGCTCCATGAACGTCCTCCCCAGGTGACCTCTGCACCAGAGCTCCTGGTCCTCCCTGCCACGTATTTGCCTCTTTCCTGCAAAGTAGAAAATACTTCCTTGTCTCTGCCCTCACTCTGTCAGGAAGAAAACAGTCTCCTGACTGGACAGGACTTGTTTCAGCCAAGTGGGCTTTGGGAGAGATGACTTACAGCATTCACTTTTTCCATCATCGGAGATTTGGAGGCAAAAATGAAGCAGAATTTCTGTCTCAGTAAAATTTTTCTCCCATTTTTTTTCAATGTTCCTTTAATTTTACTTCTATCAAAATAGTTTGAATATAACTTTGATTTCTTTAAATTTATGGGAAAACTAGTGAGTTTGTTGAACAAAACCAGAAATGATTTTGTTCTTATAACTTTGTATTTAAAGGACTTGAACATGACATAAGCACTGTGCTCTCAAAGCTGATAGGAAAGTGGCTTGTGGCTTGTTACACTGCCTTGCAAATGTCCCTTCATGAATGGTCAAGCTCACCCAGGGCACATGAGCTGAGGCTTGCCAACCCTGATGCAGGCTGTGTTTGCTACAAGGGGTAATGAGAGGAGGGTGGAGAGGACTGTGCCCCCAGGGTTCCCACTTCCTTGATACCTCACACCAAACTCTGAAGGCAATGATTACCTTAGAATGAAGAGAAAGAAATATGGAGATTGTAGGTATGAAAAAGCATACTCTCCTTTTCAGAATTTTCCATAACAACCTTAATTCTCTTTTTTTTTTTTTTTTTTTTTTGTTTGTTTTTTTTTTTTTTTTTTTTTTTTTTTTTTTCTGGTTTGTGGAACCTGTCTCCAAGGCAACATTACTTTAAATTGTCCAATTTCCTCCACAAGGGCTTGGTTTCCTCTTTGTCTGGTTCCCCAAGAATCCTGAGTCTTATGTGCATGTCAGACTTCCACCCATCCCCATGCCCCTGCTGTCCTTACACAGTGCCCAGAGAAGCACAAGGCTCTTGCCATACACAGACACTAACTGGGCATTTTCACTGAATAAAAAGTAAACAGTGTCCTTTCTCTGTGGTCAAGGACATGAGGAAATGCACTGTATTCCCACCAATGTGGTCAGGAAGCAGTCATGTTAAGGGACAGTGGGACAGGAAGCAGAAGGGTTAGTGCAGTAGTGCAAGGGAGATGGACTCATGAGCCTACAAAATATATAAGGTGGTGGCCTGATGGGGATTCACTGGACAGCATTAGAAAGCAAATTAAGTGTTTCAGCACCAGTAGAGTGCTAAAGTAGGAGCTCTGATCACTCACCAGCAGGAAGCTGCAACCACAAGTCACTCCCAGGAACCGTAAAAGACCTGGCCTGGGGACAGACATGGTGCATGAAGGAATACACATATTTTTAAGAAGGAATGAATTTTGCTGTTATTCCCAGAAGAGAGCAAGAATTATGCAAGGTGACCACCAAGTCTGAAAACCAGGAGATCTTTAACAAACAATTCATTGTCATGGGCAACAAAATATGGCTATCTTTATTTCTCAACTAAATGGCCACCCCAATGACTGCATCTTTGATACAGGGCAAAGAAAATAAAAACTTTATTGGATGAATACTGGGTAGCTTTAACATGCCTCTCACCACTAGATGGATCTTCTAAACAAAAACTCAATAAATAATCTTTAGAACTAAAAGAAATATAATCAAGACTTAACAAACGTATAGAATATTTCATTCATCAAAGACTGAATACACTTTCTTCTCAGCAGCACATGAATCCTTCTCTAAAATAGACCATGTCTCAGACCACAATGCAAATCCTACCAATACAAAAAAAATAGAGATAATACCTTGCATTCTTCATGCGATTATGGAATATGTTAGAAGTCTATGATAAGATAAAAAATAGGAACTTCTTTAACACATAGAGACTAAATAATATGTTATTAAATGATGAATGGAGAGAAGAAGACATCAGATATAAAAATTACTATTAGGTATATGAGAATATTGATATAAAATATCAAAATCTCTGGGACATTATGAAGGCAGTTCTAGGAGGAAAGTTTATAGTGATACCAGTGTTGATAATCAGAAAAAACAATAAAAACAATGTATAGAAGGAAGATACATCAATATTATAAAAGCTCTATAGAAAAACCCAAGTCCAAGCCAGGTGCAGTAGAAGATGCCTGTAATCCCAGTACTTGGGAGGCTGAGGCAGACGGATTGCGAGTTAGAAGCCAGCCTCAGCAATGGCGAGGCACTTAGCAATTCAGTGAGACCCTGTCTCGAATAAACTACAAAAAAGGGCTGGGGATGTGGCCCAATGGTCGAGTGCCCCTAAGTTTAATCCCAAGTCCAAAAAAAAAAAAAAAAAAAGAAAAGAAAAAAGAAAGAAAGAAAGAAAGAATGAAAGACAAACCAAAGCCCAACATCATGGAGAAAAACTGAAAGCATTCCCTCTAAAACCTGGAAAAAGATAAGCATGCTCACTTTCACAGCTTCTGTTCCATATAGTCCTTGAAATTCTATCCATAGCAATTAAGGCAAAGAAAGAAATTAAAAAGATGTGAATAGGATATAAAACTCAAACTATCTCTGTTTGCTGACAACATGATTCTACATATACAAGAACCTTTCCAAAAAACAAACAAACAAAAAAAAAATCTAGAAAACTTCTAGAACACATATGTACATTCAGAAAGGTAGCAAGAAACAAACTTATCATACACAATTTAATTGCATTTTTATACACCAAAGTTGAATCATCAAGAAGAAAAGTCAGGAAAACTATCCCATTCACAATAGCCTCAAAAAACAAACAAACAAACAAAACAAAACAAAACAAAACAAAAAAAACTACCCTTGGGAATTAGTCTAACAAAAGAGTTGAAAGAGTTCTACGATGAAAGCTACAAAACACTAAATAAAATAACTGAAGAAAACCTTAGAAGACAGAAAGATCTCCCATGTTCCTGAATAGGCAGAATTAATATTGTCAAAATGGCCATACTACCAAAAGCATTATGCAGATGTAATGCAATTCCTATTAAAATCCCAATGGCATTTTTCACAGAAATAGAAAAAAATGATCATAAAATTCATTTGGAATAATAAGAGACTCAAAAAAGTCAAAGCAATCTTAGCAAGAAAAAGTGAAGCAAGAGGTATCAGAAAATCAGAACTTAAATTATACTACAACTTAAAATGTAGTGACAAAACACTGCATGGTATTGGCACCAAAACATACACATATACCAATCGTGCAGAATTGAAGACATAGAGACAAACCCACACAAATACAGTCATCTCATACTAGACAAAGGTGACAAAGAACATTCCTGGAGAAAAGATAACCTCTTCAATGGTGCTGGGGAAAAATGGAAAGCAACATGTAACAAAATGAAATTAAACCCCTACCTCTCACCCTCCATGAAATTCAAAGTGGATCAAAGACTTAGGAGCAGAGACCCTGTGCCTATTAAAAGAAAAATTAGGCCCCAGTCTTCACCATGTTGGCCTAGGATCTGGCTTCCTTAACATGGCCTCCCAAGCAAAAGAAGTAAAATCAAGAAACAATAAATGGGATCAATTTAAACTAAAACGCTTTATTTCAGCGAAAAGAAACAATTAATAATGTGAAGAGTAAGCCTACAGATTGGGAGAAAATTTTACCACATGCAACTCAGATACAGTATGAATCTCTAGGATATGTAAAATACTAAAAACCTCAACACCAATAGAACAAACAATCCAATCAATGAATGGGCAAACGAAATACACAGATACTTCACAGCAGAAGAAATATAATAGATCAACAATTATATGAGAAAATGTTCAACATCTCTCACAATTAAAGAAATGCAAACGAAAACTACTTTAAGATTTCATCTCACTCCAGTCAGAATGACAATTATCAAGGATACAGGGCAAGAATAAATGTTGGTGAGGATGTGGGGAAAAAGGTTCACTGGGTGCTTCAATTCCTAGTTCTTTTTAGGAATCATCATATTGCTTTCCAGAGGGATTGCATCAATTTGCAGTCCCACTAGCATTGTTGAGTGTGCACATCACCAGATGAGTGTGCACAGCACTACAGGAGCCTGCACATCACTAGAGTTTGTGTTCATCTCCCTCCCAGAAACTGATGGCCCCTCCTGGTTCTTGATGAGTGCAGTGGCTGGCCTTGCCCGACTCAGGAAGTCTTGGCCAGGCAGCTGCTCCAGCAGGACCAATGGCTCACCAGGGACAGCCCCATTGTCCTGCATGGGAGGTGCGTTGAAGTCCAGGTCATATACCCTTCCTGAGGGAGCGAGTCCAACCACAACTGAGACGGTCTGTAGGTGTTTCACACAGAGTGTTCAAGGTGACATAGATGCAGTCACAGGCTTGGTGGCCATCAAACACAGGTGCTTCTTTAGGCTGTTCACCAAACTTTTATCCCAGAATTCACTCAGGATGGACATGTTTCTTTCCTCAGCTTTATGGAAGAAAATTTGACAGACAAATCACACACATTTTATCTTCTAGTGGGTTTCCCTGTGTGCTCATGGTGCAAGAGCTGGTGGTTGAGGACAGTTGGACCACACCTCAGTGGATGCCTTCATTCAGGAGCGAGAACCCATGACACCTGTCAGAAAATGCAGATGTGAAACTTTTCATGGTTGTCTGCGGTCATCATGGGCACATCCTGTCTCCAGAGCCAGATCTTGCACTGCAGGGACAATCTTCTCTCCACAGGAAGCAGGTGCAGACCCCAGGCTTGGTGGAGCCTCCTGCCCATGGGCATGGGGAGGGCAGCTGTGGGATGCAGACTCGGGGCCTGGCACTGCATTCCCAGCACAGGACCCTGCAAAGGGGAGGCAGACACCCTGCAGGGGGAGAGGGGCTCTCAGAGCTGGGCAGGTGGACCAGGGTCTGTCCATGGACAGTAGTTTGCAATTTTCTTTAATTGGTGTGTATTTACCTGGATTCAGTAAAAGGGTGTGATATTTGCTTTAAGAATAAATTTGGCAGTTTTCCCTCCTGTTCTATTTCAATAAAGAATTTGAGGAGAATTGGCTTCAGTTATTCTTTAAATGCCTGGTAGAACTCAGCTGGAAATCCAACTGGTCCAGGGATCTTCTTTACTGGAATATTGTTACTAGAGCTTCAGTATTGTTGATTGACATCTTGTCTTATGAGTTACACATCCTTCTGGTTCAAAGTGGGTGAATAATATGTGCCTAGTCATTTTTGGTGACTTCTAGATTTTCCAAATAATTGGAACATAAGTCTTCAAAGTAGTCCTGGATTATCATCTGGATTTCAGAGATGTCTGTGATGATACCTGCTTTTTTTTCTCTAATTCTGTTCAATACAGTCTACTTCCCTTTACTTTTGGTTAGTTTGTGTAAGGACTGATCACTTGTCTATTTTTTCAAAGAACCAGTTTTTTGTTACTTTGAATTACTGAAATTTTCTTTTCTTATTCATTCAAATATTTCCAATGTTAAGTACTTCCTATCTTCTGCTGGTTTGGAAATTACTTTGTTACTGCTTTGCAAGACCCTGAGATAAAACATTAGATTGTTACTTGGGATTTTTATGTTTTGTTATGGAGTCACGTATCATTATAAATTTTTTATGACAATTCTTGATAGTGTTCCAAAGATATTGATAGGCTGTTTTAATGTGGTTATTTATATTTCCATATTTATGTCTCTTTTCATTTCTACTATTATCCAACCCACAGAGTATTGTTCAATTACTCTCTATGTGTAAATGAGTTATCTGTCAATTTTGTTGTTGATTGCTAATTTTATTGCATTGTGATATATTTTTGTATTTGCCAAGTCTTGGGCTGTGAACTAAAATATCATCTATTACAAAGAAATTTTTTATGAACAGCTCAGAAAAAAAAAGAAATCCAGGTATTCTCATATGAAATACTCTATAGATGTCTGTAAGGACCATTTGATTTACATGATTAAACTTTTTTGTGCAAAAGTGTCTTTATTGTTTTGCACCTGGGTCTTCCGTCTGTTGGTGTAACTCATGTTTTGAAATTACTCATAAATGCTGTTTGTTTCCTATATGATTATTCTTCCCGCATTTCAGTAAATTCTTCATTCATATAATTGCATGCATCAATATTTGGAGTATAAGTTATTGCAGGAGCCCTGTTTGGGGATTGATTTGATTTGCGGTTGACTATGAGCCGTGGAGATTTGGCATTGTCGCATTCCGTAGTCTCACGGGATTTGTTCCGGGTTCTTGAGTGACTTGGCGGAAATTGCTGATCGGGTCAGTGCCATTTGGGTGCTGTGTTTGGTGCGTGTTAGTCGTTGTTAGAGCCAGAGAAAAAAGTTATCAGAATAAAAAGCTGTTTGTTTCCAGTTCACCTCTGAAGTTCTTCCCGCAGCTCCGTTGCTCCAAGCGCTTCAGGCGGCAACAGGTGGCGGCCCGTACGGGGAACTTCAGAGCGGACAGGTAAGAACTGAAAGGTCTCTAAAGATGGGTTCGAATATAACTGAATCCCAAGTGATAGAGGCTATGCAAAGACTCCTTGATATACCTGACTCTGTTCTCAGTGAGGAGTATATAGACAAAAGTGAAAGTGATCAAAAAAGTGTAGATTCCACTGGGCCAACTAAGACCAGTAAAGAGAGTATTGGAAGGGACCCAAAAATGACAAAAATCCAAGCTATTAAAGCTATTCGGGAGTTATTGGTAAAAAGCTGAAGGATACTTGCTGTCACTGGAACCTGGGCCTCAAGATATTGCTGTCAGTGAAATTAGCAGTGGTGAGGAATCTAGTAAAAGTGATCCTGAGAAAATGAGGGAAAAGAAACTAAAAAAGACCAAGAAAAAGGACGGTCAGGTAGAGCAGACACTTGTGTCCTCTACTCACCCATGGGTGGAATCCATTACAGAGAATATGAAGGGTATTACTAGGCATTTGCATACCCTAGAAATAGAAATAAAAAGTCTATCTGATCGCTTATGCGCTCTCGAGGACAACTCACAGATACATTGGGAACCGCCAGCATTTGAAAAGAAAAATGGACAGAGTGTCCACCAGTCAGTAGATTTCAAAACAATAAAAAAATCTCAAAGAGGCAGTAATGACTTATGGGCCCCAAGCTCCTTTCACATTGAGTATGCTGGAGTCCCTTAACACCTTTAGCTTAACCCCCTCAGACTGGAAAAGTCTATGTAAAGCAACATTAAGCGGGGGGAGCAATTCTTGGTTTGGCGATCGCAATTCCAAGAACTTTGTATAGAAACGGCTAAAAGAAACGCAGCTGCAGGGTTTGAAAACTATAATATAGACATGCTCACAGGAGAAGGGCAATTCGCAGACTTACAGGCTCAAACAGATTATGACCCAGATGTATATACTCAGATAAACACAGCTGCCTTAGAGGCATGGAAAACTGTACAAGGACCTGGGGATCTACAAGGTAGCTTGTCAAAAGTGATTCAAGGACCTAATGAGCCGTATGCTGACTTTGCTGATCGACTTTTGAGAACTGCAGGTAGTGTGTTTGCAGATGTTGACCAAGCTATGCCATTAGTTGTTCAATTAGCTTATGAAAATGCAAATAAATGGTGCCAAGCAGCCATCAGGCCATGGAGAACTAAAAAGGATCTTTCCGTATATATACAACTATGTAAAGATATAAATGACGCCTTTGTCACAGGAAATGTGATTGCAGCCTCAATGAGAGGTGCTTCCTCTCGAAATTTCACAAAGGCTAAACGTAGATATTGTAATCAATCAGGATATTCCAGGCAAAATTATCATCATCAATCAGGCAATTCTAGGCAAAATGCCAAAAGAGAAATAAGACCAAGCTCATATCGTGCCCCAGGCCGCTGCCCCAGGTGTAAAAAGGGAAATCATTGGGCCAATAAATGCCATTCAAAATTTGACATCCATGGAAATCCTTTGTTCAGGAATTCAAAAAACGGGGCACGGGGCCCAATACCCCGGGGCCCACAAATGTACGGGGCATTGCAGAAGGAGTATCCTCAAGCATCCACTCAGATGCTTCCCTGACACAATCCCTACTACCCATCCACTCCCTCGCCAGAGGAACAAGAGGAAATGGAGGATTAGACCTCTGTTCCACCGCCCGAATAGTGTTAACACCTGAAATGGGGGTTCAACTGATTCCCACAGGAGTCAGGGGACCTCTTCCCTCAGGGACTGTAGGACTTATTATCGAGCGTAGTCCTAAAAGCTTATTAGGTTTTCAAGTGACCCCAGGTGTAATAAACTCAGACTACAAAGGGAAAATAAAAATAATGTTTAGCTCACCCCAAAGTATAACTTCTGTTAATCAAGGAGATAGAATTGCTCAGTTGCTTCTCCTTCCCAATTTGCATAATTCATTTAAAATGGGTATGCCTCAAGAAGGGAACAATAGAGGATTTTGTTCCACTGACTCAAGTCCCATGGCTTGCTGGGTTCGAGACTGTTCAAGGAGGCCTATGTGTAAAATAAAAATCCAAGGAATAGAAATGGAGGGATTAATAGATACTGGAGCTGACTCTTCCATTATTAATTTACGCCAATGGCCCAAGCACTGGCCTCTGCAAAAAGCTTCAACCAGTTTAAGAGGCTTGGGATATAATAACCTCACAGATAAAAGTGCAGTAATTTTAAAATGGGAGGATGATGAAGGCCATAAAGAAACATTTCAGCCTTATGTTTTACCTAATCTACCGGTTACTTTATGGGGAAGAGATATTTTGCAACAAATGGGAGTACACCTTGCAACCAAGCCTGCAGATGTTAAATGTGAAAACCTACAGGGTAATCTTAACCATAAAAGAACTCATTATCAAAAAGTACAGAGTAATCTTATCCCTAAAAGTAATCATTATCATAAAGGAAAAGGATATTTTTTTTCGGGGCCACTGAGAAAATAATTTTGAAAATACCAGGGCTTTCTGATAAGCCAGTGTGGGTCCCTCAGTGGCCCCTATCTAAAGAGAAATTACAAGCGGCCCACCTACTAGTTCAGGAACAATTAGAAGCAGATCATATAGAACCTTCCACCTCTCCCTGAAATTCCCCCATATTTGTGATCAAGAAAAAGTCAGGAAAATGGCGATTGTTACATGATCTTAGACAAATTAATAAAACCATGCAAGTCATGGGCCCTACTCAACCTGGACTTCCGAATCCTGTAGCTATTCCAAAAAGTTTCCATGTTATTAGTCTTGATATAAAGGATTGCTTCTTTTCTATTCCCCTACATCCTCTGGATGCCCCCAGGTTTGCTTTTTCAGTTCCTTCTATTAACAATAATGTTCCTTATCAGAGATATCAATGGAAGGTTTTACCACAGGGAATGGCTAATAGCCCCACCATATGCCAAATATATGTGGACAAGGCTATCCAACCCATTAAAAATAAATATCCAAACGTCATGTGTCTACATTACATGGATGATATTTTACTGGCCCACCCTAATCAAAAAATCTTATTTAATATATTCAGTGACGTGGTAGAAAATTTAAAAAAATACGGATTATATATAGCAGAAGAAAAAGTTCAAACCAGATCTCCCATATTATATTTAGGATTTAAAATCATGGATACTTTTGTTAGACCCCCAAAATTTTAATAAATAAAGAACATTTCACCACCCTCAATGATTTCCAAAAACTGCTGGGAGACATTAATTGGCTCCGCCCTACACTAAACCTCACTACTGGCCAATTAAAACCTTTATTTGATATCCTTCGAGGGGACCCTGATCCATCCTCACCGCGAACACTGACTCCAGATGCTAGGAAATCTTTAAAGTTAGTAGAAAACGCCATTGAAGGAGCTCATTGTGACACATTTGATTTAACTCAACCGCTGATAGTGATTATTATTTCTTCACAATATACACCCACAGGAGTATTTTGGCAACAAGGGCCTTTATTATGGATACATTTGCCTGTCTCTCCTAAAAGCATAATTGAGTCTTATACCTCCATGGTGGCCAAACTTATTCTTCAAGGACTTAAAACTTCTACTAAAATATTTGGCATTCACCCTGCTACTATTATTACTCCCTATTCATCATCACAGATTGAATATTTATGCTTCAACGATAATGACTGGGCTATAGCAAGATGCTCTACCTCTGCAAATTTTGATAATCACCTTCCTAGGTCTCCTATTTTATCTTTTTATATTAATCATCCTATTATATTTCCACAGGTAATAAAAAATCAACCTATTCCTAAGGCATTTAATGTATTTACAGATGGGTCCTCAAATGGTACTGCTGCAATAGTCACTACAAAAGAAACTATGACTTACATAACTGCACACAAATCAGCTCAACTAGTGGAATTGGAAGCTGTGGTAAGAGCTCTGGAAAATTTTAGAGAACACCCCATAAACATTTTTTCAGATAGCCACTATATTGTACAAGCCGTCCCAAAATTAGAGTTAGCAGGACCAATAGCACCTCATACTCCAGCTTTTAAATTGTTTTATCAAATACAAAAACTTTTGTGGGCAAGAAAAGAACCTTTATTTGTAGGCCATATTAGAGCACATACTAATTTGCCTGGCCCCCTCCATGAAGGTAATCAAAAGGCTGATGAACTTACAAAAACAATATTTATACTTTTGCGCTAAAACAAGCTACTTTATTTCATTCCCAGTTTCACGTCAACAGCACCACCTTGCAACGTAGGTTTAAAATCACAAAAGAGCAAGCCAGAACAATTGTAAAAGATTGCAAATCTTGTATGACACATTTGCCCAATCCTCCTTTTGGTGTTAACCCTAGAGGATTAATGCCCAATCATTTGTGGCAGATGGATGTTACTCATGAGCCAAGTTTTGGAAAATTGTGATTTATTCATGTAACCATAGATACATGCTCAGGCATGATTTTTGCTTCCTTACATTCCAGAGAAAAAGTTAAAGATGTCACATCTCATTGTTTACAAGCTTTTGCTGCATTGGGCATCCCCAAAACCCTTACAACAGATAATGGCCCCGCATATACGTCCTCATCTTTCAAACAGTTTTGCGCAAAATTCAACATATCCCATAAAACAGGCATCCCATACAATCCTCAGGGTCAGGGCATTATTGAAAGAGCAAACCGCACACTGAAAATTATGTTATTAAAACAAAAAGAAGGAAATTGGAAAAGTCCTAAGGACAGATTGGCAGTTGCCCTGTTTATATTAAACATTTTAACTTTAGACTCTAATGGTTATTCCGCTGGAGACAGACATTGGAATCCACACCAACAACATAAACCCTTGGTTTACTGGAAGGATGGTCTTTCAGGTACATGGAAGGGTCCAGATCCAGTATTAATTTGGGGGAGAGGATCTGTTTGTGTTTTTCCAAAACACGAATCCTCTCCAATATGGATACCATCTAGATTAATAAAGCAGGTACCACATCAAAATGATCAAGATGTAGTTGTTGAGGAATCAAGATTAATAAAAAAGGTACAAAATCAAGAAGACCAAGATGAAGATATAGAATGACTCCCTCAAAAGTATCCTTCAAAATGTTTCACAATTCAAGAGTCATTCCTCCCGGCCGGGACGAGGAGATCTCTCTTTAGTGTGCACACAATTGTATTTTATTTTTCTTTTTATACATGTCTTTATGTCTGTACATTTGTCTACATTTCATGTTAATGTGACGTCACAAATATATGTTTGTATGTTTGTTCGTCTGTCCAGTGTGACGTCACAAAGAACAAAGCTCTTATGAAAAAGAATATATATCCAAATAACTTTAATTCATTTTAGGTTAAGAGTATTCAATTTAGGTAAATAATTTTATAAATGAAGGTACTTTCAATTTTGATTATAGGTATCCCTGGGATTTCTCTTTAGCAAACAATATGACTAGTGCTATATAACCTAATATTTTGGTGTTTTGACATAAGATTGCTTATTTGTTATTAACTTCATTTGTTTAATAGCTGATTAATTTCTATTATCTCAACAGGTAAAAAATTGCTGTGTATACAGATACTTGAGGGTTCCGGCTAACAAATTATTTCTCCAAAGTGCCTTTAGCTTTTCTTTAATCTATCTTTAATACAGTAAATACCCTCAGTCTTTCTTTCTTTTGTTCTCAATAAAATATTTTGCCAACTTATGTTTGTGTGAGCTCAAACAACAATGTGTTTGAGCAGAAATCAACTTTAATTTTCTAATCTAATAATTCTGTTTTTTAGTTTGCCAACTCGACTCTTCACTCAGTGCTGAAATAACATTGCCTTTCCTTTAATAATTGATGCTTGAGTTTCTAGGTAGCGGGCCATGAAGATTTGCTGGTGGCATTATCTAGATATTAAAAAGACGGCTGCTGCTACAGCTGCAGGGAACGCGGTCACCACAAGCATCCCTGCTGCTCAAGCATCAAACAACCTCACCAACAGTGTGGCCTCTGCTCTACATACATGGGACCTCCTACATCAATGTGTTATAACAAATGGACATTTTGATCTTTCATTGTTTGGGACTTTACGGGACAATGTCTTGTGGACATTTGTCCAGAGAATTCAGTGTGTTACTTGATGAAACTTAGGGCAACTAATTTGTTTAAACAATTTGATATGCTATACAATTTGGCTCATCACCAAAAGGCATTTTGCCTTAAAGCCGCAACATCTCCTCACAATTGGACGGCTGTTAGTCATCATACACAGTCGATCCTAAAGGGCTCCATTGGATGGCTGGTTAGCCAATGACGGGTAAGATCCCCAGAGGGGGACAACCTAAGACAGGCACAGTCGCAAGGGACAGTCTTATGTGGCCGACATATCAACCTAAGACAGGAGTCAAGGGCACAGCCTTGATTATCTGATGACAGGTAAGAATGTTGGTTGTACATAGACGTCCTAGAGCATTACCTCTTTTAAAACAAAAGGGGGGAAATGCAGGAGCCCTGATTGGGAGATGGCTTAAATTGCGGTGGACTACGGGCTTTGGCTTTGGACATGTTTGGGCATTGGCGCCTTCCGTAGTCTCAGGGGACTTGGCCCAGGATCTTGCGAGACTTGGCCAGAGAACTCGAGGGACTTGAGAGAGATTGCGGATGAGGTCTGCGCCATTTTGGAGGTTAGAGGAGCGTGGACATCGTGTCGGGGTGTAGTTAGAGCCAGAGAGAAAAGTTATCAGAATAAAGAGCTGTTTGTTTCCAGTTCGTCTCTAAACTTCTTCCCGCGGCTTCTATGCTCCAAGCAGCCATCGCTTCAGGCGACAACACTCCACTATGGACCTGTGATGCTTAGCAGGTGTGGAAACTACCTGAAAACTCTCCACATTGTCTGCATTTTAAGGCTTTTCTCTAGTGTGAACACGTAGGTGTGCAATGTGATTGGCATTTCTGCTGAAGATCTCCCACATTCACCACCCTTCAGGTGTCCTGCTTCAGTGAGACCTACCTGGGGTGTGAAGGCTGGACTCATGGTGAGCAGATTCCCACATTCGCTCCCTTCCTGGTGCCTTTCCCCTATGAGAGGCCCCTGTGCTCTCAGTGCTCCCTGCAGGCTACCCTCTGCTGAGGCACCTGGTCCCTGAACACACTTGAGCTGGTTGGACGTCCTTCCCACCTCCCTACTTTCCAGGCCTCTCCCACAGGGGGTTCTGTGCTGCTCAAGGCTGGGACCCTGCCGTCCTATTTTTTAAGTGCTGCTATTTAGGGCACAGCATGGAGTGCTGAGGGTTTTAACTTAGCTGTGCTCCTGTGTGTGCCCTCTGCTCAAAGGGAGTCTCCACACCTCTGCTCTGGGCCAGCACCCCTTCATCATCCACAGGTCGTTCTGCAGCCTCAGGAACCCAGGCCAGTTCCTGCCCCACAGCCAAGGACAACAGACTCTCTCCCTGCTGGCACTTTCATGGCAACAACCACCGGAGTCTGGTCTCTATGTGGCACAAAGCCCTCCTTGGTGCTGCCCTTCGGCCCTGAAAATTCTTAGAAATGTCTTTAAAATACCTTATTCCCCTAACTGTCCATGACTAATCAAATGAGCACTTAATAACTCCTGTTTTTTATGTGCTCTGGAAGAGAGAGGGAGTGAGAAAGAGGCAGAGAGAAAGCTAGGAGGCCAGCCTCAGTCTTAGAGTTCTCGTGGTGCAGCTGTGCATGCACAGACACAGGCAGGCTTCAGAGGTCCTTGAGAACTTGAGAAGTATCATGCACCACAGGGGTGTGAGCAGCTTCATCACTAGGGAGTTTAAGCAGGTGTGCTGCAGGATACTGTGACCCCACTGACCCTATGGGAACAAGGATATGAGCTGTCCCTTGACAATGCCATCCCCAGCACCAGCAGGAGCATCACAAGCACACCACACCGCCCATCCAGAACCTTCCTGTGTGGCTGACAGAGCAGAGCACAATGGAGTTCACCTATTGCCTTCTCTCTCTGCATGGCTGTGACTCCTGCTGCATAAACATCCTCTGTGTGGTGCTGCCAACCCCTGAACACTGGGCCTTTCTATTCCTGGATGGGTTGCAGGAGGAGGACCAGACAGGAAGCAGGAAGGAGCCCATGTTCCCTCTCAGTGACTCTGATCATCTGGCAGCAAACACTTCCCTGAGAAAGAAGGTGGCCCTGCCCTCTGCTCCCCACTTGCATCCTAGTCTCCCTCATGCAAAGCAGCCCCCTGTCTCAGGCTGAAAGCCCAGCCTTGAATGAGCAGCTCCAGTCTCCTTCATTGCAGCCTAGAGTTCCTGGTGCTGCTCCTCTGCCTGGTGTCACCTTTGTGTGTGAGAGCCCAGGGATTTCAGGAGAAGGACATGGACATGCAGGTTCTAGTGTGATTAATGGAAGGTGAGGTTTCTTGTACCCAGGTGTCATATCTCAGGTGCAGCTACAAGAATGGGGACCTGGCCTAATGAAGCCCTTGCTCACCCTGTTCCTCACCTGTGCTGGAAGGAGGATAGAGAGTGGTGAAAGCAGACACCATTACACACCTGGTCCTGAGCCCCTCCTGGTCCTCAATGCTTCCAGATGGGCCTGAGCAGGCCCATCCCCCGCCCTGAGATGCTCTCAGGCCACATTCAAACCAGCTGCTTGTCCAGCACTGTCCTGCCTCCCCCCTCGGCCCCTCACAGGCGCCCCAGCCCGCTGCCACTGACCCCTGCACATCAGGGCTCCTTCCCACCGCTGGCCGCTGTGTGCCCTGTTCCCGTCAGGTCTCCACAGACGTGCTCACCGCCACCTCAGTCCTGGCCTGGAGCCTGGGTGACACACTCGCTAAGGGCTACTCCTGTGGCACATATGTGGCCAGCCCAGCCCAGGGCCTGACAACTGGTGTTCCTCTAATTCTCCTATGCTCCCCTTCCCAACCCCACTGTGAGTCAGCCACCTGATATCAGAGAAAACATTCAGCATTTGGATTTTTGAGATTGGCTAACTTCACTTAGCATTATATTCTCCAACTTCATCCAATTACCTGCAAATGCCATTATTTTATTCCCTATTATTGCTGAGTAATACTCCATTGTGTATATATACCACATTTTCTTTATCCACTCATCTGCTGAGCAGCATCTAGGTTGGTTCCACAACCCAGCTATTGTGAATCGTCCTGCTATAAACATTGATGTGGCTGTGTCCCTGCAGTATGCTGGTTTTAAGTCCTTTGGGAATACACCCAGTAGTGGGATGCCTGGTTTTTAAGGTGGTTCCATTCCCACTTTTTGAGTAATGCTGAAAATTTTAGGACTATGGGGACTTCTGGAGGTGGACTCAGTGCATTTTGCATTATGAGCTTTTATGGCCCAGGGGTTGACTATTATTGTTTGGATATGATTGAGCCCAAATCTCATCTGAGACAATATGGAATGTACAGAGGTGAAATCATTAGACTGTGAGGGTTGTAAGCTCATCAGTGGAGTGACCACCTCAATGGGCTGATGATATGAATGGATTACTGGGCTAGGCTGGGATGTGGCTGAGGGAAATAGGTCCTGAAGCTTGTGGCTTGGGGATTTTACTGTGTCCCTGGGCCCTAGTTCACTTGTTCCTTCTATTCCCCCCACCACCCCCTCTCTGCTTTCTGCAAGCCATAGGTGAGCAGATTTTCTCCCACATCCTTCCACCATGATACCCCACCTCACTTCAGGCCCAGAGCGATGGAGCCAACCAACCATGCCCTGAATCTATCTGCGTGTCTCTTTTTTCCTTCTTACCTCCTCCTTCAGGAGGTGTGGGATGCATTGGATCACCACAATGACACAGTAAGCAACCCCAAGTTCTTGTGTCCCATAGAAACTTCACAAAACAATGAGGAACTCTCATAAGCAAGTTTCCTGGAACCCTGCTGGCTGTAGGAGGAGGATGCTTTGATGGTTGCAATGCCACTGCCCAAGACCTGCTTTGATAGGCAGCAGTCTGAAGAGGCAGCAGCCCATTTCTCAGAGCGGGAACTTGGTGCCTGGCTCTGGGGGAGCAGAGCAGACTTGTTCACAATGTATGTGACCAGTCTATCCCTAGCTGTCTGGAGACATACGAAGTTCTGAAACAAGACATTCTTCTCTTTTTCACCTGACTTCACTCAGGGTGGAGTGCAGTCATGTCTTATTTAAAAATATGGAAAGTTGTGCCAGCAAATTGAAACCAGCTGGTTGCAAAATGGAATGGTTTACAAACGTACACCATAAACCACCCAAGGCCTTGAGTGAAGTCCTGGGCGAAGGCTCCCAGGGAAATTAGGACATTCACATCACCCATCCTAGTTAGTACAAGTATCCAAGAGACCTCAGAAAAAGACAAATTCAGAAGTGGCCTCCTCAGGGGAGGCCCCTCATGGGGCTGGTTCTGGGCTCAGCATCGACCTGCAAAGTGCTGAACTGTGGCCCCACCAGAGCCACTCTGCAGTGGCCGACTGTGGGGTTTTCTGTTTTTGCTTTTGATTTTTAGATTTGTGTTCTTTTTTCTAGTTTGTGATTTCTTGTTATTTGTTGTTCCTTTCTTTCTTTCTTTTAACAAGTTAGATTTTTTTTTTTTTTTTTTTTTTTTTTTTTTTTGTGGCACTGGTGATTGAACTCAGAGCCTTGCACATGCAAGGCAGGCACTCTACCAACTGAGCTATAGCCCCAGCCCTGTTGGTTGTTCTTAACAGAAGAGATTCATAGAAATCTTTTTCAAAATATAGTTGGAATCAGGATAAAGGAATAGAATCCTCAGTGACCAAATTTAACACGTAACACAGTCCTCACAATACGATGCAGGAATTATCATGAAACAAGGGATTCCTACAACCTTCAACACTCAAAGAAACAGAAAACCGCAAGGAAGAGAGAATCCTGTTTCCAGTTGCCACATTACAACATAAAAGTACTCACTTTTCAGAAGAATATCAGAAAGGTCATGGAGAACTATGCACGTGCAGCCGTTCTTGATGAACTGTGGTCAGTTCCCTGTCTGGGGAAGGTGGACATTGGATTTAATAGATGTCTCAGACAGTTTTTTTTTTTTTTTTTTTTTTTTTTTAGGTGTGTGTGTGCTGTGACTAAAAGCCCTGAGAAGAGCGATTGTAGAGGAGGAAAGTTTAGTTGGGGCCCACAGTTTCACAGGTCTCAGTCTGTAGGCAGCTACCACATTGCTGTGTCTGAGGTGAGGCAGAACATCATGGTTACAGAAAGCAGCTCAGGATTGGGCAAATGGAAGCAGAGATTATGTGGATTCCCAGGGACAAAATTCATAACCCAAAGGCACTTCCCCAGTGACCCATCTCCTCCAGCCTGCCCAGGGTTACCATCCATTTACCCTTTCAGGTGGATTCATGCTCTGATGAGGCTAAGGCTCTCATAACCCACCACTTCACCTCTAGAGTTTCTGCATTGTCTCACACGTGAGCGTTTGGGGACACCTTGTCTCTAAACATCACACTCGACAAACACTTCAAATCCACTTCCTTCAAGGTTCACAATGAGCTAGAGTACCAAGTGGGCGTAGGGTGAGAAAAGCCATGCCCCTGAGCCCAGGAACAACGTCACTCAATCCCTCAATGAGGGAAATGACCATTGCCCCAGGTAGAGGAGGAAGAGGCCCCACCTGTAGACGGAAGGCAGAGAAGCATATCTGGACGGTCAGGCACAATGTACAGACTGTGCAGAGGCTGGATCTGTAGGAGGGAGACTCACCTCTTCCTTGTCATGTTCTCGTGACACCAAGGTCCACACTAGATGTCCTGCCAAGTGATCTTTCCCCATTTCCTCAGACTCTAGAAAGATCACAGGTCTGGGTCGGCCAGCAATGCAGGTTCTTGAGGAAAGGATCAACAAGGAGGTGACTCGGGTTTCCTCAGGAACTGTGGGGGTCGAGCCAGGGAGATCCCAGGAGCCCCTCTCACTACCTTCTCCACTGTGGGTGGAGCTCCTTCCTCCGTCTGCAGCTGTGAGGTCCAACATCCAGGGCAGGGGTCATGCGTTCCATCTCTGTGACAAATACCTGAGGACAACCTGAAGGAGGGAAGATTCGTCTTGTCCATATGAAGTCAGAACCTGACAGGCAGTCAGTGTAGACAGGAAAGTCGAGTCAGGTCGGGTCGAGGAGGCCAATTTTGAGTGAGTACTGGAAGCTGGAGACTTGTCCCTGAGGTATTGGAATGTTAAGTCCTTCAGAGCCCTTCTCCACCCCTATCAGGAACCTGGCCCTGCCCAACCTGTAGTTGAGGTAGCCTGTCTAGGCATCGCCCCTCCCTGCGGGGAGCTATAAGAGTGTTCATTAATGTGTCCTGGGCATCTCCATCCTGCCCTTCCTCTTCAGCCCACCTGCTTCCCACCTTTTGGCCATTCCACCCAGCATTCCTGGGCCTGGTCACATATACAGGAAGGGGAGATATAAGGGGAAGAGAGCAGGAGAACAAATGAGGCCTAGGACACGTAAAAGGGCAGAACACATCGCTCCTGGGGATACCAGAACACCAACTATGGCTCACTTCTTCATCCAGGGAGAAGTCTTTGTCACCCCTTTCTAAATAAACCCTGCTTTACATGCTTGCCTCATCCTGCTTCTCCAGTGTTCAACCTTCAACATATGGGAAGCAGGACTCGTCACCGACATCGGCTGTATCAATGGTTCCAGTCCATGTTTGGCTGCTCAGTTGCTCTGGCCCGTCTTAAAGAGAACGTGGTGGTGGAAGGCTGTGGCTGCTCGATTCACTACAGCCGGGAAGCAGAGAGAGAACCAGAGGCCAGAGGCAAGAAATTCCCTTCCAGGATGCCCCCAGGTGACCTGCTTTGTCCACCCGTGCCCAGTGCTGTGGTTCCTCCATCTCCCTGTGTCCACTCAGCTACTGAGGGACTGGCCCAGTAACTTCGAGCCCTCGTGGTCCAGTCACTCCTCAGAGCCCACTTGCAGACACTGCTGCCCTGCAGACCAAGCCTCCAGCACGTGAGCCTCAGAGGGACTCCACATCCACATGATGGCAGTGACCCTGCTGGGCATAGAAGGGTCAGCTCTGCCACCCAGAGAAGCACAGCACTGGCTTCCCAGGACGCCCCAGGCTAGAGGGCTCCTCCACCCTGCACTCCTGCTCTGTGCCACTTTTCCAAGCGAGAGCCCCTATGCATGCCCCTGTGGGGGGGGGGGGTTCCAGCTTCCTGCCATCCATGGGAAGCCCCTCCTCTTTACCATACCTGCTCTCCTAAGCTTCACCTGGCCTCCTGGTGGGCCCAGTCAGGACATGGCGTCCTCTTTCCAGGAGGGAGACACAGATGAGGTTACTCTATTAGAGCAATGCCAGGACAGAGTTCCTGCCATGATCCTCTCTGGCAGGTAGAGAGCATGAGGACCAAGCCTGGGGACATTGTCCAGGACCCCATGTCTGGTCTGAGGTGGGCTGCAACCAGCCGAGCGAGGCAAGGGATCCCAGAGACTGGACTATGCACTTCCACCCACACACCATGTTGATGGGGGTTTCTGGATATTAAAGTCGCACCCCACAGTGAGACAGCCAGACAGCTGTGCACACAGAGAGCGACCACTGCGCTGTGAGCGGGCAGCGAGGTGGAGAGGGCAGACCGCAGTCTTCAGCAGAGTGGGGAAAACAGTGTGGGAGGGTGGCGGCTCCTCGTGCTCATGCTATGCAGCCACGGGCCACGAGTGTGCTTCCGTCATAGCTGCTGTGCACGCAGCACTGGTCCCCAAGGGTCACAGGCCCACAGGTCGCAGGTGTCTCGGGTCATGTGGGCACCTCCTGTGATGATGAAGTCAGGACAAGCCACCTGCCAGTGCCATCTTGCCAGCACTTCCCTGCGGTTGAGCAGCACCTGCCGAGTCCCAGCCCATAGAATGGCATTCGCTGAGGACACGTGCATTCTTTGTAACAGTGACTTTTCAATATAGTAGTTTTTAAAAGATTGAGGAAAAACCTAAAGCACTTGCCCATTTCCACTGAGTGAGGAACAAGGCCTCTCAAGTCTATTTTTTGAGCTGTGTCAAGCCTGCAGTTGTACTATAGTCATGCAGACCCCAGCCACACACTCTCCAAACAGCAGGCGGACTTTCATAGGGTACCCACACCTAGGGACTGGAGGTGTTTACTGCTGGGTGGACAGACTGGAGGTGCCTGGCCTTTAGGAGCCCCAGGTCAGCAGAGCAATACATGGGCTGCTGCCCAGCAGGATATGTAGGCATGTTGTGGCTCCCCACTGCAATTACACTGAGCAGACTGTGCTCCTGGGGACCTCGGGTGCCATATGGTGGTTTGCATACCAATTTTTTTTTTTTTTTTTTTTTTTTTTTTTTTTTGTGGTACCGGGGATTGAACTCAGGGGCACTCGACCACTGGGCCACATCCCCAGCCCTTTTTTGTATTTTATTTAGAGACAGGGTCTCACTGAGTTGCTAAGTGCCTCGCCATTGCTGAGGCTGGCTTTGAACTCGCGATCCTCCTGCCTCAGCCTCCCAAAGTGCTGGGATTACAGGCGTGCGCCACCGTGCCCGGCTTGCGTACCAATTTGTAAGAGCAAGTTTAGGTCTTTGAGGACATGCAACTATTCTTCAAATTGCACCAGCCACATCCCCACTGAAGCACAAGTGACCCTCCGTGTCAGAGGCCACTTTCATTCTGGCATGTTACATTGTAACATGTTTACTATAATTTATGATCAATTTTATTTCAGAAAAAAACACAAATACAACAATTTTCCTTTCATATGTGTTCCTTGTGGTCTAAATGTCTAGATGTACAATTTTTGTATTTTAGTTAAAAAATGGTTTTGAATCTGAATTAAGACAGAATTATTTTCTGTCTCTTTTACCTCATTGAAGCAACAGGACTTGCTCAGTTGCCTCACTCAGCTCCTCCCTGAGCCCAAATGGACACTGGAATCACTTTCACTAAACATGACGCCCTTCAATTCACATACCTAAAGAAACACTTGAGACCATTAACACCTGAAGTGGAAAGTCTATTTTGGCTCAGGACTTCAAAAGTTTTAGTGCATGACCAGATAAGTGCATTGCATTTACGACTTTCCTGGCTGTGCCAGGGGGTAATGCAGAGAGCCCACTGTGAGGAAAATCACTCAACTTATTGCTAGGAATAAAAAGGGAGGGAGGAAGAAACTGGGGTCTGACTATTCCCTTGCAGGGAATGTCCAGAGTGATAGGCAAAAATTCCATGAGTCCCCACACCCTAAGGTATCTACTACTTCCCCACAGCCCAAGGGGCTGCACAATTACTTTAGCACATAGAATTTTGTGAGAACAGTTATGTACCGCTAGTAATTCAATCCCTGAACACAAATCTTTCACATTCATCTCATAATGCAGAACACATTCAGTCCTCATACTTGTGTCTCCAAAAGCATAGAGCTCAGAAGTCCAGTCCAAAGATTCTATATGATTCAGGGAAATCTTCACCATGTGCCTTAAAATCAGAGTGTGGTCACATACTCTCAAGTTCTTTGGCAGAGGTGAACTCTCCTATTTGAGAAGAGAAAAAAACAGACATGTTGAAGGGGACTGAAGCCCAGCAGCACTGACATTAAACACATAGTCTGTGTCTGTACTAAGGCCATTGTATGGGGAGAGTGATGAGGGCTATGGGCAGCCACAGCAAACAGCCCAGCTGGACGCAGCTGGCTGGCCTCACACCTAGCTTCAGTGTGCTGTTCCTCTTAGTAAATATACCACTGGTATGTTAATACCAGTGGTATATTCTAGGTTAGTTGAGATGCTCTTGTGACATTGGCCTTTATTGTCCTGAGGAGGGAACTATAGTGAGCTACTACTCCTTTAGATATCCCTGCATCCCAAAAAGGTGGCCCTCAGTCAAGGTGTTGTTCTCGCACTGTGCCCGGTCCATCAGTTTGCAGCTTGCCAGGACTTTTCTGCAGAGTTCTAACACCTAGTTCATCATGGCTGTTGGCTTCACTGTGGGTCATTTTCTGGTTTTGGACCACTGTGCCTTTGGCCTCTACAGGTGGTTTCCCATCAGTTCTCCTCTACACGTGTATCAGGACCATCCTTGAAGTCCTCTACTCTGGCTCTGTTCATTTATTCATTGCAAGTCACCCATAAATCTATCCTGCCATATCTCTGTGCCTGCTGTTTATTTCTCCCAGGTGTAGTCTGGGCCAACCTTCTGGGGCCTGAGGCATCACCCTGTCTTGTAGTTCACTGTGGCATCATGGCTCTAGGTAGAGGGGAAGAATGGAACCCTATGGACATGGTGAGCTCTCTGAGGAAAGGCAGCTGAGGATGTGGAATGGACATGAGTGGTGCTCAGGCAGGCTGTCCGCATGGCTAGCCTGAAAAACACTCAGTCAAGATTGGGGGAAGCTGGGCCTCAGGATTTCCTCCTCTGCAGTTCTCTGACTGTGGTGCTCAGCCAGGCTCTGTAAGCTGAGCTCTCTAGAGAGAAGTGCTCTGTGGTCGTGGTGATGCTATGTGCTCACAGAACAACTAATGCTTGGTCACCTTCCTGGAGATTGTTATCTGGCCAGGTAGAAGCACCACCCTGAGAAGGGTAGGGACACATGAATAGGTGGTGCTTGGTCACCTTCCTGGAGATTGTTATCTGGCCAGGTAGAAGCAGCACCCTGACAAGGGTGGGGACACATGAACAGGTGGCAGGCCTGGCTGGAAGGTGGCCCACTGAATGAAGCTTGAAAATTAAGTACAAGTTGCACAACACACTAGACATTTTTACCAAGCTAGAAATAAGTCTTTTGAGATCACCCTGATCTAAATACATGCTTTAGCAAGTATCCAGGTGAAGACACCTCTATAGACCAGGAGAATTACAAACAATTTCCGAAGACTCCCCTTTGACTCTCCTTCCTTGAGTGAGAATTGCACTTAGGAATCTACTTCTCAAGAGCTCCATAGAGATAGAAGCTGAGTAACAAGAGGTGCAGAATCCTGCCACACCACTCCATAGCAGGCAATGAACATGAGTGAGCAAATCCCCCACAGTGAAAGACACTCTAGATTGTCCCCTGATAATATGAGAATGAGGCCCCGTGATGTTTCTCCCACACCCCAGGCTCACCCTGAGGACATCACTAGACAAACCCAAGAGAAGACTCCTTCAGCCTAATGTCTGAAAAATCCTCCTCCCCTCCTTAAGATCACCTGAGACAAGAGGAGCAGAGGAGCAGTTCTGATGTGGTGACAAGCACCCATCAGATCCCTCATGTGAGGTCTGTCTCCAGTAGTTAGGACACATCTCCTGTACTGCCCTGCCCTCTGCTCCCCACTTGCATCCTACTCTCCCTCATGTACAGCAGCCCCCTGTCTCAGGCTGAAAGCCCAGCCTTGGCTGAGAAGCTCCAGTCTCCTTCATTGCAGCCTAGAGTTCCTGGCACTGCTCCTCTACCTGGTGACACCTCTGTGTGTGAGAGTACAGGGATTTCAGGAGAAAAACGTGGACTTGCAGGTTCTAGTGTGATTAATGTGAGGTGGTGTTGAAAACCGCTTTTTACCGTGACGAGTTCTTGCTCCCCGAATGCTGAAGAATAACGCCGAAGAAGCACTCTGAGGCAAGCATAGAGTGGAAAGTGGACAGCTTTATTGAAAAGATAGCAAAAGACTTCCCCCAGAGGGAGAAGGGGACCCGGAAACCAGGAATCCAAAGGGAGGAGAGGCTTTCTCCCTTTTATATCTAAATCTTTCTTTTGTCCCTTCCATGTTCCTTATCTCTGTCCTTCCTAGGACAGGAATGTCAAAAGGAGGGCCCATGGTGGGTGTGAGATTTACGGGAAGGGTTTAGGGCTAGTTGATTAGCATCTAGCATCTCCGTTTACTGGAAGTTGTTTCATTATCATTCCATAAGATGAGCCCTAAACTTGGGAACATTAACCATCTTATCTCTCTTAGAGTTGCTCTGTGATTTTCCAGGACTCAGGCTGACTCCATTTTCCTTATGGACTCCATGTTCTTTTATGAAACTCGATGTTAGACCCGATTTGCCTGACTACACTCACTACCTAGCTTTAAATCTGGCTTCAGTGTTTCATGTAACCAGGTGTCATATCCCAGGTGCAGCTACAAGAATGGGGACCTGGCCTAATGAAACCTTTGCACACCCTGTCCCTCACCTGTGCTGGAAAGAGGATAGATAGTGGTGGAAGAAGATACCATTACACACCTCGCCCTGAGCCCCTGCTGGTCCTCAGTGCTTCCTGATGGGCCTGAGCACATACTAATTCTATTTCCCAGGTGTCATTACCAATTGCACCTGCAGGGGTTGAAATCTACACTGGGAGAGAGTCAGCATCATCAGGGACACTTCCAAGAGCCAAGTCTCATTAGCACTCAGCAGCATGAAACAGCTGTGTATTCCAGAGAAGACACACAGTGAAGAGAACTTAGCATGAGCCTCATCAGAAGGATCTGGGGACCAGAAGGAGGAGCTGAGGACCACTCAGTGTATCTCAGAATCGGCAGGGGACTCAGGGCACTCAGGGGCTCAGGACAAGGAAGGGAGCTCAGGGCCATCAAGAGTAGTTCTGCCCCAGGAGAAGGTAAGGAACCACACGGAGGAGTGCTTTGAATTAAGATGTTGTGGCTAATTTTACAAATCCAAATTGCTTCTGTCTTATTGTGGTTCTTAATTGTTAAATTCTATCATCAGTAAATGTTTTTCTACTCTGGTCCATGTTTTTGTGAGGTTTAACACATTCCTGAATATCAACATTAAGTTCTGGGTCTTGATGTCTATACCAACAAGGCTCTGGAATTTTAAATATTGTGTGATTCCTTCTCTTATTTGCTGTTCACACAGACAAGGAGCCATACTTGTGTGTTTGAAGCAGCATCACAGGAACATAAAACATAATGTGAACCTTGCCCTCTCCAGAATTCTACAGCAAGACTGTCCCAGCTCTGGAGGCCAAGTCAGACCTCCTCAGCCCTGGGAGCCAGCCAAATTCAAGTTCAAAACTGTTGTATTTTTGCAGTTGTCCATGGTCTTGAGCTGCCTGGGAAGACATTTTCCACCCACGGCCCATTCCAAGATGTTCCCTACATCCTATTCTGTCTTCTTTCTCATGCTGTGAACAAATGTTCTTCTGACCAGCAGTGGAAGGCCACATTTTCTGCAATGTCTGTGAATTGTGGTTTGGTTGTTTGAAGTGATTTCCAAGATTTTCCTGGGGGCAACAAGGATGTAATTTGTTTAGAGAAATAAAATAAAATACTCCCAACAATCTAGACCACGGATTCTGTCTTATTTGTTCTACACTGTCATTGTCCATGAACTGGAGCAGAAATCATCAGAAATGAGAAGGAGCCCATGCAGCAACATTCCAAACAAACACAGGTCAGGGCTGGGGAACTCAGTGAGGAGACTGGAGACACAAGATATTGAACCCATGAAATCTTGATTATAACAAAAATTCAGAGCTCAGCCTAAAGTGAGACTGGAGGTAAACTCAGTGGATGGATCCCTTACCTCAAGCAGGGCCATATGAACCCCAGTCTGGCTCACACCTGGCACAGCTGAAGTGATGGAGATAATCCTATAGAAGGTCCAGGTTTCCCAGATCAGGAGGTGATATCTTCTGAAGATGTCTCCCCTTAGTCTTCCAGGAAGAATAGAATTTTAAAATCATTGATTTACTAGGACATGGAAACATCACCCTCTCAAACATATGGCTTTATATGTGATGAGAACATGGAGACCAGCCAGGTCTTACCTGAGTCCTCCCAGGACTAGGAGATGGGTGTCTGTAGCTGCAGTGTTTGCAGTGAGTTCATGATCAACACCACAGGAAATAAAGGAGAGAGGCCTCCGTGCCTTATTAGTATGCTGTGTTCACTCAGTTAGGCTGAAGATCAGCAACTACACCTGCCCTCTCAGTGAATCCCACCTCACTAAAGAGAGTGTCCACTGTTTTCTCCAAATGATGGGCTGTGAGCAAGGCAGGTCTCACTGCAGTGATGCTGCACAAGGAAGGGGACTTTGGCCTCACTCCCTCACCCCAGCCTGCCCTGCATGCCAACCTCTTGGCTGTCAACTGGGTTCTGCTGCTCTGGGTCCACTCAGTGGCTCTCAGCCTCAGGCTGCAGCTGAGAGCTGCCTCTGCTCACAGGACTCTCACCTGACCAGCACCTCCATCCTGTCCTCTCCTGGTGGAGACCAGAGAGCAGGAGAGGTGAGTGGAAGAGCTCAGGGCAGATTCCTGCCCACTGCTGTCCACAGGTATTGGCTGGACAGTCAGAAGGACAAGTAGGGCAGAATGTGAAAAGCAGGGCAGTGGGCACACAGCAGGAAAACACTTTCCTTCCACACACCTTGTTTCCTCCTCTCATGCTCAGTCTGCAGCCCCCAAATCTCCCTGCAGCTGAGTTCCTGACCACCAGGACATGGCCACCTATTACTGTGCCAGAAATAGCGAGGGGCCCTCAGTGTGAGCCCAGACACAAACCTCCCTGCAGGTCATTCATGGCCAGCAGGGGGCACTCAGCTCATATAGAGCTCAGGGTCAGACCAGGAGCAGGTGCAGAGGGAGGAGAGAAACAGTTCTTCTCAGGCCCTGAGTCTCCTTTCTTGCCAGCACTTTCCCTGACTTCACATTGCACGGAGGTTGTCAAGGTCTCTCCTTTGTCACACATTCAGAAGCTTTTCCTTTTCTAGATCAGGCCTGTCTGATATTCCCTTTCTCAGCACACACCACACAGGACCAGGCCTCCTGGATCCATGGCCACAGTGGCCACTGCAAGCTTAAGTGGCTGAGAATCATGAAACAACTGTAATACCTCCTGCGCAAGCAGGGTGTCCCCATGATCACTTCTCAAATAATCATTCCTTTTCCACCCTTGAGCCTGAGAGGGGTGTGTTTTTACCAGTTTCTGAGATGCCATAAAGCAAACTATTTCCATGGAAGTATTGAGCATTTCTCAGTCTCCTTAGCCTAAGTTATAATCACACATTTATATCAAAACTACAAGTTTTTTTATATCTTTCTGCTCTGCTTTCTGCTCTTTGTTTTCACACTAACTTTGACTAAATGCAGGCAGTTTTATCCATGCCTCTGCCTGAATGCTGTGATGTCCTAAATATTCCTCTACCCTATTAATAAGTTCATCACATTTAAACCGAGCTTCACAGTAATACTCAGGTCATAAAAGTAATGTAGACAGCTTCTTTTTCAAAATTCTGGTCTCCTCAGCTCCAGCCCGAACCTCCCTACCAATATCCACTTACAGTAGTCTAAATCTTTTCCACTTTGTTTATTTTTTTCTAAATCTTATTGTATTCTTCCCAAAAACTCCAGACAGCTCAAAAATTTTCTGAATGGTTTGGTCAGGTTAGTTGTAACAACCCCTCATATACATACCTGTTTCTGTTTTCATCAATATTTGTATTCATGTGGCAAAATAACTGTCAAGAACACCAAATAAGACAAAGTTTCAGTGCACAACTGACTCACTCCATCACCCAGGACACACGTTAATGAAAAACTTTATGTCAGAAGTACATGGAAAAGGAAAGATTCTCAGGAAAATGGAGAGAGAGGGAGAGAGAGAGGAGAGAGAGAGAGAGAACGCTGCATACATCAGAGACAAAAGTAAACCCCCAAGTGTGAACACCTTCGGGGACCTGTATCCTACAGACACACCCTACCTATCTACATTTAAAACCCACTGAATCCCTGCTGGTGAATTAACCCAATGATTAGGTCCCAACCTTCCGAATCTGACCCTGTCACATCTGCAAATTCTTGAAATGTCTCCCATAAGAGCTTTGGGGCACCTCAAATCTAAACTAAAGCTGACACTCAGCATTCAACATGATTTATTGAAAGTTTTTTCATAAAATGATAGAAAGAAAGGGGATCTTCAGAGATTGTTGTACCTATGTCACTACATGTATGTGTGAGGGTGCAGGGATGAGGTACTGTCACCTGCCAAAATTATAGCTGTGTCATGTTAAGGAAAGAGCTATGCTGGTGACCTTGTGGGCTCCATGATGAGGTATCACATAATTTCAGTGTTCAAAAGAGAATCATGGCACTAAAAGTAGAAGACAATTGTATTCCTCAGGCTCCCTGCTGTAAATGTCACACATGTAGAGTTCCAGGAACAATCCTTAGTGTATGCCTATTCAGACTGGAAGTCATATATGCAGTCCACATCTCCAGGGTCTCATGGTGATGAGGGATGGGCTGGAAGCTGTTTGCCACCACCATGCCCAGGAGATCTCACTACAATCCAGGATTCAGTGACATGAGGTCATGGAGGACAAGTGACAGGTATTACTTACAGAGACATGAGTCTGGGCACAGATAACCCCTCATCCCAGATGACTTGGGAGACCATTTACAAAGACCTGCCATGACACCAGTAGCTTACTAAGTCCAGGTGAAATTGTTTCTTCTGAGAAGCTTTGGCTGTGCAGCTGGACTGAGTGACCATGAAGGTCCTCTCTCCAACATGGTGAGAACATTTCAGTGAAGGAGAAAAACAGAGACAGATTATAATATCTGCACATTCTGGGGAGCTGGGTGGTCACGTGCAGTAAACTGTGTCCTACATCCCTGAGTTGAAGGTTTTCCACCAGATGCCTCTGCACTCCTCTCTGTGAAGGCCCTTGTTCCTCACTGCTCTCCACCAAGGGCTGAATCCACAGGACCAGATGCTCCTGTAGGGCATCGTTCTTCCACAGGAAAAAACAAGAACAAGGGCCTGCCTGCTATGTCAACTGTGCTAGGAATGGACCTAATGTCAGCAAATTGTCTACACCACACTGAATCACAGTGTAAGCAGCTTATTGAGGAGAAACCCGCCCAGGGTAGTCCTTGACACTATACACAGTCCAGGGCAATTTACATGGAGAAACATGAATCTCAGTCCATGAGTCACCAAAAGTCTTCCAGCACCTGATAAGCTTGGGTCTAAGGAATTTGCTCTGAATTACACAGACTGTAACTTTCAGTGCTGCCTCAAACACTGGAACCTCAAATCTGAACTTGAGCATTCAGTGACTATACATGTATTTGTTAATAATACAGGCTAAAATATAGGTATCTATAGCATGTAGTTCTATGATCTGTTCACACCCACATACACACACACAAAGAGACACACACACTCACACACACATACATTAGCCTCATAACCTCTGGGAAGTGAGCCTGGTCATCACATTCACAAAGCCCTCTTAAAAATGTGAATACCTAATTCCCCCTGGAAAATCCCACCACATGTCCCATCCTAGAAAGTGGCCTTCTTGGTCTTGGTGATGTGCACCTGAGAAATGGAACAGACATTCTGAGGGCACAACTAGTAGCCTCCACCAGAGAAAAGTGTCTGTCCCCTCCCTCCACATCCTTGATACAAGCCTCGCCAACAGGCAGATGCACAATTAGGCATCCAGGTAAAACCAGAGCACCTGCTCACTCACATTCAGGGTCTTCTCCATCTGCAAAGTATTTTCTAGGACTTGGAACCTGCTCTGGGAAACAAGGAGACATCCTGGTTCTCCCTTTTCCTATAGGCTCCAGGTGTGAATGTCTCAGGTTTTAGCAAGGAAGATGTGGGGCACCACATTTGTGTTCCTAACTCACTCTGGTTCTTTGACCCAGTGTCCTTTCCCAGGTGGACCCACAGAATTCGGTGCCCAGGTGATTAAGCCCTAGCAAACACTGTCCCTAAACCTACAATATTTCTGGATACTCCATCTCCAATGGTTACTGCTGGAGATGGATCCGTCAGCCTCCATGGAAGAGGCTGCAGTGAATGGGGCTCATGGATGGTAATGGAGGCACCACTTATAACTCCTCCCTGAAGAGTCAAGTCACCATATGCAGAAACACATATAAGTACCACTTCTCCCTAGAGTTCTCTGTGACTATGAGGATGCTTATATGCATTACTGTACAGGACCCAGAGTGGGGGACTTCAGTGTGACCTCGGGCACAAGCCTTCCACCATGGTAGCAAATATTAAACAAAAACATTAGGACCAGCAGGGGAATCAGAATCAGTAGCAGAAAATCAGAACCAATGTGGGAAACTCAGGATGAGGGCTGGAGCTCAGGACAGGCAGGTGCCCTGGGGAACCGTGAGCAAAAGGAAGGAACCAAGGAAAATGTGCAGAGAGAAAGCTGGGAGTAAGGGACTTCCTGTAAGCCTGTGGGGTTCCCTCTATTTCTCTATCTTATATAACTTCAAGAGACCCTGCAATGCATCTGCTGCAGAGGACTGTTGAGTGTCCAAGCCCTTAGCATTGAGCAGATTCTTTGTTAAATTTTTCTGCATATATAAGTACATATTTTCTTAATATTATTATTATTTTTTTTGGTTGTAGGTGGACAAAATAACTTTATTTTATTTTATGAGGTGCTGAGTATTGAACCCAGGGCCACACACATGTGAGATGAGCAGTAGACCACTGAGCCATAGCCCTATCCTCTTAATCTCATTTTTATGAATTTCTGTGAAAAGCAAATACACCTTGTACAAAACTGAAGGTAAACCGATGTCTACAAAACTCAAGTTTCTTGGAAATTGGAAGCACCTGCATCATGACCAACATCTGAAAAATATTTCTGACAATTGTATCATCAAGAGGGACTGCTGCTTGCAGGACTCAGTGTCTCTGATTAAGAATGAGGGTTTCATGCCTGTCCTCATGGCCTGAGAACTTCCAACCACTTTGCTGCACCACCCAACAGCCCTGCTCCCCTGACTTCACCCCACCACTATGCACAGCCCCTCTACCTGGAGGAAGCAGGGAGGGGGGTGCTGACTGGACTCAGGGCAGCTTCCAGGATCCTCTGACCCAGGAGGCCTTGCTCAGGGGACCTCTCCAAAGGTCTCCTCTGCTGGACGTGTGGAGTTTCCTCTTTAAATTTGTCCAGGTAACTTCCAGGGACAGTCACTGAGCAATTCTTGGTGGCTGTGTGGAAACTTCTCAGGACCTGCTGCATGTCATGATGCACTCTGATATTCACTGTGCTGCATTTCTGTTGGCTTCTGTCTCAGATTCCATCTCCAGCTTCTGCTAACTTCTTGATCTTGGGGCCTGGGGACATTTTGCTTGCAGATTTCAAGTTCACAATTAAATAACTTTATGATTCGCTTTAAGTGCCCTGTGGACCTCAGGGCCTTGTGCATCCTGGAGCCTGCTCTTCCACTAGCCACACTCCAGGTCTGTCATTTTGGTTTGTGATAACTGACTGCACATCTTGGGGAGGCAGGAGCACTGTTCTAGTGCTGGATCATGAGATGTAGGTCAGCTCAGAACACATGGTTCACCCATTATCTAACACATTCCTTCATGGAAGGAGAGCCCTCCTGATCCCTTCTGCTGGCTCTTCTGGGTTTGCAGGGTGAGCATGCTCCCTACAGCCACCCTCAGGGTGAGAACAGACAAGCTACTACTGCACCAGCCATGGCCATATGCCCCTATCTCAGCCCTCCCTCTCTGCTGACCATTTCTCACCACCACAGCCACTGTCCAGCTCTGCTCCGGTTAGGCCAGCATTTTACATTGACATGAGGAGGCCAAGGAGAGTCCATCCTTCAGTCCTGGGCTTTTATCTTAGTGCTCTAACCTAATTTTTTTTTCTTATCTTTGCCTCCCTGTGGCAAATGCCTGAGACAATTAACACATGAACAGGAAGCACAATATTAGCTCATGATTTCCAAACCTCTAATCCATGATGAGAGGAGTCCATTGCATTTACACCTTTCCTGGATGCACCAGGGAGCAAGGTAGAAATCCCACTGTGGGAAAAACCACTCACCTCAATTCTAGGAATCAAAAGGGAGGGAGGAAGAGACAGAGTCTGACCATCTGCTTGCAGGTTACGTCCCCAGTGATTGGTACAAATTCTATGAGTCCCTATTTCCTGAGGGATCCTCCACTCCCCAACAGACAAGCGGCTGCAGAACAACCTTGGCACATGGGATTTCGGGAGGACAATTATGCCCACCTAATCATTACTTTCCTGAACACAAAGTTTTCACATATGTCTCGTAATGCAGAACCAATTCCGTCCTCATCCTTGAGTTCCCAAAGGCATAAATTCTTCAACAGAGCTCAGAAGTACAGTGTAAAGACTTCAAAAGATTAAGGAAAACCTCTACTATGTGCCCTTAAAATCAAAGCGTGGTCACATGCTCCAAAGTTCTTTGGCAGGTGTATATATTTCCATTTGAAAAGGTAAAGATGTGTTCAACAGAACTGAAGACCAGCAGGACTGATATTAAACCCCAGTGCTCCATGAATGTTTTCAGAGCCACTGTGGGGGGAGAGGGGTGAAGACTGAGGGCTGCACAAGCACACTGCTGGGCATAGTTTCTGGGCCTAATGCTTGGTAAGCTTGGCCTGCAGCCTGCAGCTTCCTGGGCAAGGGCTGCTCTTTGATGGCTCCTCTGCCCATGGGGTATCCTCAGCAGCCCTGGCTTCATCTCCTGGCTTCACACATCATTCTTCCAGGGCAGCCAGCAGAGACTCTGAACCCTGACACTCCACCTGACCTCACAGCCTTTCTTTTCAAGTATTTGTGTAAACCTTGTGACCCTATACCTCTTGCAGTCTGCCTGCCTGCAAAGTCAACATGGTGTGGCTGAAGACAAAAATGGCCTAAGCAGGGAGCAGGTCCTGGCTGCCCTTGAACCTGCTGGGGAACCTCTGAGCCCTTCATTTTTAAACAGGGTAAACCATGCCGTGGGGTGAACTGGGTCAGGCAGCCCAGAGCTCTCTCCCACATGCCCTGCCCTGGAGTGTCTTTCACATTTTCATCTCTGCCTCTGAGCTGGGGAAGCTAGGCCTTGTTGATTCCTGGGATCCTGAATCCACCTTCCATTTTCTGTGTGCAAAACCCTGGGCTGCTCTCAATGGAGCTGATGGCCTCAGCCTCCTGGCTACAGCTCCTGGGCTGCACCAAAAATGTGCTTCTCTCCTGGACATACTGCAAGGTACCAGCTCTGCCTGCACTGCTCCTCTCTGGCCCTCATTGTCCTGCACATGACATGAAATCTGAAAGGACTTCACACTACAGGGCATCACCAGTCCCCTTGACATTGTCCAACCCACAGTTTGCTCCAGCCTGAGCAAGCCTAGCTCCCATGAAGTGTGAGATCACCCACAAAACAGAACTCTGAGGACCTCACCAGGTGTATCCACCAGGGGGCTGGAAAAGGGCCTGAGGAGCAGTTGTGTCCCTGGTGAGAGCAAAGCCCAAATATTCAACTTACTCTTGCCATACATGATCTGTTGGACATAGTGAACCATGACACCTGCTTCTGTGTGTAATTTTACATTTGGACCACTGAGTTAACACTGATCCTTCCATCATATTTTTTTTTTATATTTATTCTATTATGTTATACATGTTTTCAGAGTGCAATTACTTTCATATTACATATAAAGAACACAATTATTCAAGTCACTGGTTTTACACAAAGTATTTTCACACGATTTGAGTTTTTATACATGCACTTAGTGTATTGATGACCAGCTCATTCTGCCTTTATTCCTATCCCCTTTCCCACTCCCCTCCCTCCCCTTTGTTCTATTTAAAATTTCTTCATTCTTCTCATCCCCCCTACCTTGCCATTATAATTCAGTATAATCATAAATTTTTGTACATATTAAATAAATTAAGGTGCAGAAGGGGCAAAAGGAAAGGGCAACAGGTGGGTCTTCACCTGTCCAAGTTAGTTGTCAGCTCACGCTGTCTGGGTGCTTGCTTCTTAGACTTCTCCTTACATCAATCCTGTTGTTTTTCTGTCTCCTGTTGTGAACAAATGTTCTTCTGACAACCTATAGAGGGCACATTCTCTGCAATGTCTGTGTATTGTGACTGTACTGTTTGCATTTGTCCCAAGAGTTCTGCTATAATGCTCTCTGGCTTTTACATGTGGAAGACTGGAATAGGCCTTGGAGAGAAAGCAGGTAAATTAATATATATATATATATATATATATATATATATATATATATATATATATATATATATATTTTTTTTTTTTTTTTTTTAAGTGGAACAACACTCTTGGCCATTGTTCCAGTATGAGTAGGTCAGAAATGTGAATCATCACTGAATTGGAAGAGGAATCATCTGAACTGAGCATGAGGAAACTGAGGAAATATGGACAATGGGTTACAATGTCATGGAAGATACTGGGGAGACAATGATATTGGATCCATGAAACCTTGATCATAGCAGCTGATGAACTCAGCCTAATTCCAACTTAAGATTCTAATTACATTCTAGTGTTCCTCTAATCCTCCTATGTATCCCCATCC
Source organism: Tamias sibiricus (assembly GCA_025594165.1). Classification (NCBI taxonomy): domain Eukaryota; kingdom Metazoa; phylum Chordata; class Mammalia; order Rodentia; family Sciuridae; genus Tamias; species Tamias sibiricus. The sequence continues at coordinate 2,960,787 of CM046659.1, forward strand.
AACAACACTGTGAACTAGCCTCCTTATATCAGAGTAAACATTTGGTATTTGCATTTTTGAGATTGACTAATTTCACTTAGCATTATATTCTCCAACTTTATCCATTTACCTTCAAATGCCATTATTTTATTCTCTTTTATTGCTGAGTAAAATTCCATTTTGTATATATACCACATTTTCTTTATCCACTCATCTACTGAGTGTTAGAGGAACACTAGAATGGTCAACGAAAAGGGAGGGGAAGGGAGGGAGCTAGGGGGGAGGGGGGGAAAGCAAAAAAAAATTGGTGGTTAAATGAGATGGATATCATTATCCTAAATGCATGATTGAAGATCTGAATGGTACTTATTTACTTTGTATACAAACAGTTGTATGTAAAAAAATGCTATATAGGTACATTATGAATTGTAATACATACAACTATTATAAATTATAAAAGAAAGAAAAAAAGATTCTAATCACAAAGTAATAAAAAGTTCATTTCTGTTTTACTGTTTTACTAAGATTTCTCTTTGGCCAGAGCACAATTTTATGTTTTAAAAACTTACTTGGGATTCCTACCCATGCTTTAAACTTACTGGTGTTTGGCTCTCCTTGACAGGAAAAGAACCTTCCCTGAAACCCCAACTGCTTCTCAATAACTTTAATGTTGGAATCTGAATTTGCTCCCTACCTTGAGATGTAAACAATGTACATCATAAACCTGTTCTCTGCCCTTGTGTTAAGGTTGCCAGAACACTATTAGCTGTAAGTTCCTAAGTCACCTGCCTTTGTAAATTTTTGTGCTATAAAAACACCCTCTAATCAGACCAGCTGCTGTCCCATGGTCCTGTTTTTCTGGGTAAGTTACTCACTGGTCAGCTCTCTTGTGCACACATTATAAACTTCCCTTAATTTGGTTGAAATTGGAGTTGGTGGTCTTTATATGCATCATGGATCAACACAGCGATGCAAGGTGACAGCTTCAAGTGAGGCTGATGGTCAATGCAGTGCATGGTCATGTGACCTCAGGTAGCACAATGTGAAGCCCTGGCTGCTGGAGCCCACTGGCTCACACCTGGCACAGTGATGTAGGGAAGACTGTTTCATAGAGGGCTCCAGCTATCCCTACACTGCTTCTCTCTGCCACTCACTGCCCTGCACATGGCATAAAATCAGTCAGGAGTTCATACACCAGGGCATGTCCTGTGCCCTTGAGATTATCCCAAGCTCCAGCATGAGAAAGCTGAGCTCTCTCCTAGTGTCAGGTCAGGGACAAAATGGGGCTCTGAGGACCTTGAAGCCAGAATTAGACAGTCAGTAGGTATAAAGAGGTAATTCGAATTAGGTCACATCCAAAAGGCCAATTTGAGTGACTCAGAGAATTGGAGACTGTGCTCTAAGTGACTGAATAGCCTACAGAGCCCTTCCTCCACCCTATCAAGTTAACCTGAACCTGCTTAAACCTGTTGCTAAGGTAGCCTGTTCCAGGAATTGCCCCTCACTACAAGGAGCTATAAAGTTGTTAATTATATGTCCTGGGTTGCTCCATCTTTTCCTTCCTTCATCCATCTACTTCTCTCCTTTTGGCCATTTTACCCACCATCTCCTGGGCCTGGTCATACAAGCAGGAAGGAGTGATAAGGGAAACAGGACAGGAGAAGAAAGAAAGCCTAGTGTTGAACCATGATGCAAAGAAAAGACCACTGACTCCTATTTTAAACCAAATAAAAGGAAGCTTATATTGTGTACACAAGAGAGCTGATTAGGGACTGCCTCACCCAAAAAACAAGGGCCAGAGGACAGGATCTGAAATTAGCACAGGAAGGATTTCATAGCACAAAAAGTTACAAAGACAGGTTTCTTGGGAACTTACAGCTAACAGTGTTCTGGCAAGTGTAATACAAAAGCAGAGAGCAGGTTAGTGATACACAGGGCTTAATATTTCAAGGGAGGGAGAGAAGGGAAAGTGAGGAATGAGAGATGGGAAAGCAAGTAATGAAAGAGATACCAGACAGAAATAAACAGGAGAGCTTAGTTGTCAGAGATGACAAATCAAGGCCATCTCTAGATCAAAGAGGGAAAACAGGCTTGGGTTGTAGGACTTTATGGAGCAGGCCCAGGAATCAGAGCCAGGAGGGTCCTAATGAGGGAGGTTAGGGGTTGGCTTGGTATAAGGGAGTGGTGATGCATTATCAGAAATGCCCTTGGAAAGGAAAGCCATTTCTTTTAATTAAAATGAGGGCTGTCACCTAAGATGGCCCTCCAGATGCTAGGGAGTAAATTCAGATTACAACATCAGAATTTATGAGGTTCCACTGAGGTTTTAAGGAGGGTTATGATTGGGTCAAGAAGAGCGATACATGTGTGAGTTCAGAGAATGGGCAGGAATTCCAAACAAGTTCAAACATCAGAGTATGATCAGACCAAATAAAAATCAGTATTCTAGAGTAACACAGAAATGAACTTTCATGACCTTGTTATGAGGTGGCTCCCAATCTTAGGATGGAATTAGGCTGGATTCATCAGTAGGACATATATAAAGGCAAAACTCACTCACTTCTGAGGATACCAGGATACCAGCTATGGCCCTCTTCTCCCTCCTTGGAGAAGTATATGTTACTCCTTTTTAAATAAGCTCTGCTTCTTATGCTTGCCTTGGTCAGCAGAACTCCTCACAGGTAATCAGTAATATTGACCTCACCAGGTGTATCTATCTGGGATCTGGAGGAGGATCATAGGAGCAGACCTAACCAGGGTGATAGAAAAGCCCACATACTTGGTCAGTCTTGCCAGATGTGAGTTGTTGGAAACAGTGTCCAGCACTCATGTTTCTGTGTGTGATTTTCCATACGAATTATGGAGTTGATTCAGCAGGTTACTGGTTACTTAGACGAATACTGCTTCCCCAAATGCAGAAGTATAACAGCAGAGAAGCAGGCCCAGGCAAGGAGAGAGTAGAAAGTAAGAAGCATTATTTAAAGTATAGTAGAACAGACTTCTCCCAGGGGGAATAAGGGGACCCAAAAGGCAGAATTCTTGGGAGGAGAAAGTTGCGTCCCTTTTATACATATAAAGTTTATTTTGTCCATCTACATTATTCTCCTTTACCTTGCCTATTTTCCCTCATCCTCCATACATAATGGGGGATGCAGGTTGGAAGGCTAGGTGGGCTGGAGGGCCAGGGAGGAGTGATCCTGGTAGGAACAGTCCCCAGGGCAAATAATTAGCAATTGCTTGTAGGTATTATTTTCTTACCAATTCTTTAAAATGGACTTTATAAGCTGGGCTTTAAGGAAATTAACATATTAAATTCCCAGAAGCAGTTTCCCATTTCTCAGAATCAAATCCGAATATATTTCCTCCATCAGACCCAATTTGCCTAGCTAAACTAACTACCTAACATTAAATCTGACTTCATAGATAACACAGATATGTGCATCATATGATTTTGTGCATGTGTAAAATGAATTAAGTTAATGCACAATAAGGTCAAAATACAAGAAATTCTACATTCCTGAATGCTATTCTGTCCACCATGCGGCCAAACATATCACAATCTGTTCTCAGTGCTGCTCTATCTGAGGCCTTCCTCCAGAGCTGCTATACACCGGGAGGACATGCAAATAGGGCCTTATCTACTCATGAAAATTACAACACTGACCCTGCAGCTCTGCAGAGAATCCTATCCTTGGACTCCCAGGTTAACCCACTCAGTGATCAGGACTGAAGCCAGGCTGCTCACCATGGAGTGTGTGCTCAGATGGGTTTTACTTGTGGTTGTTTTAAAAGGTAGTTAATGGAGAACCAGAGATCCTGAGATCGTGAGTGGACAAGAGTGAGAGAATTAGTGGAAGAGTGACAGTGTCCTGACCAGGCTCCCTCTGTAGTTGCAGGTGTCCAGTGTGACGGATAGCTTGTGGAGTTTATGGGAAGCCTGGTGCAGCCTGAGTGTCCCTGAGACCCTCCTGTGCAGCCTCTGGATTCACCTTCAGTAGCAATTGGGTGGACTGGGTCCACCAGGCTCCAGGGAAGAGGCTAGAGTATGTTGCTCAAATTAACCCAAATGGTGGTAGCAGCTACTGCCAGACTCTGTGAAGGAATGATTCACCATCACCAGATATAAGACCAAGAACACACTCTATCTGCATGTTGCTGCCTGAAGCAGAAACCGCTTGGAGCAACAAACACCGCAGAAAAATTCAGAGGCAGGATGAGAATGAAAAAAGGCCTTTCATTCTTCTTCTCTCTCTCCGGCTCCAGCAATCACTCCAAATGCTCTAACTCCAACCACCACCTTCTTCCTCTTCCCACACACTCTAACCAAATCACCCAGTTATATACATATAGCTTTAACAAGGACACGTGATTACAGCTGGAGCTTACAGGTGTGTCACGCAGTGTTCATGGGCATACAAAGATTCTTTGAATAATGTATTGATATCAGGTGGAAACTAGAACAACTTTTATGGCTCTCAGCTAACCACCATCTTTAGCTATCTCCTTGATTATAGGCTCCTTCATTTCCCCCTTTTAGTTTTAAAAGAGGGGATGTTCTAGGATGTCCATGTGCAACCAACATTCTTACCCATCATGGGAGTCCAGGCTGTCCTGACTCCTGGCTTAGGTTGATATGCCGGCCACATTAGACTGTCTTGTGCGACTGTGCCTTGTCTTAGGTTGTCCTCTTCTGGGGATCTTACCCATCATAGGCTAACCAACCATCCAATCGAGCCCCTCAGGATTGACTGTGTGTTGACTAACAGTCGATCAATTTTTAGGAGATGCTGCGGCTTTAAGGCGGTAAGCCTACTGCTGAGGAGCCAAGTTTCCATAGCGCATCAAGTTCTTTAAGCGAATCAGCTGCCCTTAGTTTCATCAAGTAATGCACTGAGTTCTCTTAGACAAATACCCGCAAGGCATTGTCCCATAATGGCCCAAAATAATGGAAAATCAAAATGTCCATAAGTTATAACACAGATTCAGGAGGCCCCATGCATGCAGAGCAGAGGCCACACTGCTGGTGAGGCTATTTGATGCTTGAGCAGCAGGGATGCTTGCAGCGACAGCGGTCCCTGCAGTTGTAGCAGCAGCCATCTTTTTTATGTCTAGACATTCCACCGGCAAATCTTCAGGGCCCACTACCTAAAATGTCAAGCATCCATTATTAAGGGAAAGGCAGTGCTATTTCAACACTGAGATCAAAAGGTGAGCTGTCAAACTAAAAAAAGAATTATTAGAATAGAAAATAAAAGTTAATCTCTGCTCACACACATTGCTGCTTAAGCTCCCACAAACATAAGCTGGCAAAATATCACATTCAGAAATAATCAAAGAGAAACTGAGGGTGTTTACTGCATTAAACATAAAGAAAAGCTAAAGGCACTTTGGAAAAATAATTTGTTAGCTGGAATACTCGAGTCTCTATATACACAGCAATCCTATACCTGTTGAAATAATTCAAATGAATCACCTATTTAAACAAATGAAGTTAATAACAAATAAACGATCCTATGTCAGAACACCAAAATATCAGGTTATACAACATTAAACAGCTGAAGAGAAGTCCTGGAGACAACTATAAATCAAAATTGATTATCAGTATAATTGATTATCTAATTAGAATATTCTGAACTTATATGAATATCTATCTATATATATTGATTATCTAATTAGAATATTCTAAGCTTAAATGAATTAACATTATTTTGATTTATACCTATTTTTTTCCATAAGCGCTTAATTATTTGTGATGTCACACTAGACAGACGCACATATAAACATATATTTGTGACATCACATTAACATGAAATTTAGACAAATGCACAGACATAAAGACATATATAAAAGAAAAAAAAATACAATTGTGTATACACTGAAGAGAGATCTTCTTGTCCTGGCCGGGAAGATGAAATTTAAGTTGTAAATTTAATGGAGGACTCTTTTAAGGGAATCACTCCATACCTTCATTTTGGTCCTCTTGAGTTTGTACTTGTTTATTCAATCTAGACTCCTCAATAACTTCGTCTTGATCCTTTTGACTTTGTACCTACTTTATCAGTCTAGATGGTATCCATATTGGAGAGGATTCGTGCTTTGGAAAAACACAGATTCTCTCCCCCAAATTAATACTGGGTCTGGACCCTTCCATGTACCTGAGAGAACATCCTTCCAGTAAACCAAAGGTTTATGTTGTTGGTGTGGGTTCCAGTGTCTATCTCCAGCCGAATGTGCATTAGAATCTAAAGTTAAGAAATTTAGGGTAAACAGGGCAACTGCCAATCTGTCCTTAGGATTTTTCCAGTTTCCATCTTTTTGCTTTAGTAACATTTTTAAGTGTCCGATTTGCTCTTTCAATTATTCCTTGTCCCTGAGGATTATAAGTGATACCTGTTTTGTGGATAATATTGAATTTTGTACAAAATTGTTTGAAGGTTGTGGATGCATATGCAGGGCCATTATCTGTTTTAAGCATTTTGGGGATGCCCAATGCAGCAAAAGCTTGCAGACAATGAGATGTAGTATCTTCAACTTTTTCTCCGGAATGTAAAGAAGCAAAAATCATGCCTGAGCATGTATCTATGGTGACATGAATAAATCGTAATTTTCCAAAACTTGGCTCATGAGTGACATCCATCTGCCACAAATGATTGGGCATCAAACCTCGTGGGTTAACCCCATAATGTGCATTGGGCAAATGTGTTACGCAAGATGGACATTCTTTTACAATTCTACGAGCTTGTTCTTTTGTGATTTTATATTTTTGTCTTAAGGTAGTGCTATTAACGTGGAACTGGGAATGAAATAAGGTAGCTTGTTGTACTGTAGTAAATATAAATATTGTTTTAGTGAGGGCATCAGCTTTTAAATTACCTTCATGGAGAGGACCAGGCAGATTAGAGTGAGCTCTTATGTGACCTATAAATAAAGGTTCTTTTTGTTACCATAAGAGATTTTGAATTTTAGAAAACAATTTAAAAGCTAGAGTATGTGGTGCTATTGGACCTGCTAGCTCCAATTTAGGGACAGCATGTACAATATAGTGGCTGTATGAAAAAATATTCATAGGCTGTTCTTTAAAATTTTCCAGAGCTATTATTATAGCTTCGAGTTCCACTAATTGAGCTGATTTTTGATTAGTGATATGAATCATTTTTTTTTCATTTTGAGTGACTACTGCAGCAGTACCGTTAGAGGATCCATCTGTAAATGCATTAAATGCTTTAGGAATGGGTTGAGTTTTTATTACCTGTGGGAATATGATGGGATGATTGATACAAAAGGACAGTATAAGAAATTTAGGAATATGATTGTCAAAATTTGCAGAAGTAGAGCATCTAGCTATAGCCCAATCATTATCATGGAAGCACAAATATTCAAACTGTGACGATGAATAAGGAGTAATAATAGTAGCGGGATGAATTCCAAATATTTTAGTAGAGGTTTTAAGTCTTTGAAGAATAAGTTTAGCCACCATGGAGGTATAAGACTCAATTGTACTTTTAGGAGAGACAGGCAAATGTATCCATAATATAGGTCCCTGTTGCCAAATACTCCTGTTGGTGTATATTGTGAAGGAATAATAATCAATATTAGTGGTTGTGCAAAATCAAATCTATCACAATGGGATCTTTCAATGGCCTGTTCTACTAATTTTAGAGCTCTCCTGGCCTCAGGAGTTAATATTTGCGGTGAGGATGGGTCAGGGTTGCCACGAAGGATGTCAAATAAGGGTTTTAATTGTCCAGTAGTGAGGCTTAGTGTAGGGCGAAGCCAATTAATGTCTCCCAATAATTTTTGGAAATCATTGACGGTGGTCAAATGTTCTTTACTTATTAGAATTTTGGGGGGTTTAACAAAATTATCCATGATTTTAAAGCCTAAATATAGTATAGGTGATCTGCTTTGAACTTTTTCTTCTGCTATATATAATCCATTTTTTTTTAAATTTTTTGTTATTTCACTAAATATATTAAATAAGATTTGTTGATAAGGGTGAGCTAATAAAACATTGTCCATGTAGTGTAGACACATAAGGTCTTGATATTTGTTTTTAATGGGCTGTATAGCTCTGTCCACATATAGTTTGCACATTGTAGGGCTATTTGCCATTCCCTGCTGCAATACCTTCCATTGATATCTTTTATCAGGGCCATTATTATTGATGGAAGAAATTGAAAAAGCAAACCTGGGGGCATCCAGAGGATATAGGGGAATGGAAAAGAAACAGTCCTTTATATCAAGAGTTATAAGGTAATAGTTTTTTTGAACAGCTACAGGATTAGGAAGTCCAGGTTGAGTAGGTCCCATAATTTGCATTGTTTTATTAATTTGTCTTAGGTCTTGTAATAGTCTCCATTTTCCCTTAATTACAAATATGGGATAATTCGAGGGAGAGGTAGAAGGCTCTATGTGTCCTGCTTCTAATTGTTCTTTAATTAATTGATGGGCCACTTGCAATTTTTCTTTGGATAGGGGCCACTGAGGGACCCAAACTGGCTTATTAGAGAGCCATGGTATTTTTAAAATTGTTTTCTCAGTGGCCCCTAGAAAAAATGTCCTTTGCCTTTTTTGTTATGATTAGGATTTTTATTCTTAACACCTGCAGGCTTGGTTGCTAGGTGTAGCCCCATTTGATGTAAGATATCTCTTCCCCATAGGGTAACTGGCAAGCTGTTTAAAACATAAGGTTGGAATGTTCCTGTATGGCCTTCATTGTCTTGCCAATTTAAGATTACAGCACTTTGTGCTGGGGTATTACTGTATCCCAAGCCTCTTAAACTGGTTGAGGCTTTCTATAGAGGCCGGTGCTTAGGCCATTGTTGTAGATTTACGATGGAAGAGTCAGTTCCTGTATCAATCAGCCCCTCCATCTCTATACCTTGAATTTTTAATTTGCACATAGGCCTCCGTGAACAATCCTGAACCCAGAAAGCCATAGGTCCTGAACCAGTGGAACCGAATGCTCTGCTATTTGTATTTTGTGGCATGCTTTTAAAAGAACTATGGAGACTGGGAATGAGGAGCAGCTGTGGGATTGTGTCTCCTTGATTTACGGAGATGATGATTTACGGAGATGATGCCCCTGTGTGTACCTAGCATTATTTTAATCTCTCCATTATAATCTGAATCAATAACCCCTGGTATAACATTAAAGCCTAATAAACTCTTGGAACTATGCCCAAGGATTAGTCCCACAGTTCATGAAGGGAGAGGTCCCCTGATTCCCGTAGGAATCAGCTGAACCCCCATTTCAGGTGTCAAAACCATCCAGGCAGTAGAACAGAGATCTAATCCTGCACTTCCTCTTGTCCCTCTGATAAGGGAGTTAATGGGTAGGAGGAATTGTGATGAGGAATCATTTGGATCTGAGGGCATTCCTCCTCTAGTGCCTCATACATTTGTGGGCCCTGGGGCATTGGGCCCCATACCCCATTTTTTGAAATCCTTGATAAATCATTTCCATATATATCATATCTGGAATGGCATTGATTGGCCCAATGTATACCCTTTTTGCACCTGGGGCATCGGCCTGGAGCGCGGTATGAATTTGATCTTATTACCCTTGGGGGATATTGCTTAGCATATCTTGGTTGATTATAATACTTTTGTCTGGAATATCCTGTTCTAGGTTGAATCCTTTGGGAATTTTGAGGGGAGGAATTTTTCATCACTGCAGCAATTACGTTGCCTGTGATAACAGCCTCGTTAAGGTCTTTGCATGGTCTGATATAAAATTGATAAGTCTTTTTTACTTCTCCACGGCCTTATTGCATCCTGGCAATATTTATTAGCGTTCTCGTATGCTAATTGGATAACTAGAGGCATAGCTTGCTCGACTTCGCCCAAAACTCTAGATGTTGTTTTTAAGAGTCTATCTACAAAATCAGCATAAGGTTCTTTAGGCCCTTGTATAACTTTTGATAGGCTGCCTTGCAGATCCCCTGTGCCTGATATTGTCTTCCAGGCTTTCACAGCTGCTGTGTGTATTTGGGCATACACACTGGGATTGTATTGTAGCTGATTTTGTAGTTCGGCGAACTGACCTTCCCTGTGAGCATATCTATATTGCGTTGAGGGAAACCTGCTGCAGCATTTCTCTTTGCTATTTCTGAACAAAGTTCCTGGAATTGAGTTTTCCAGATTAGGTATTGTCCCCCACTTAGTATCGCTCTGCATAGACTTTTCCAATCTGAGGGGGCTAAGATTAGGGTTTTAAGTGACTCTATCATACTTAATGTGTACGGAGCTTGAGGCCCATAGGTCATTACCGCCTCTTTAAAATTCTATATTGTTTTAAAGTCTAGGGACTCATGATATCTTTTTGAAATACTGGCAGTTCTAGGTGCTCCTGGGGTCTATGTTGTTCGAGAGTATATAAGCGCTCAGAAAGGCCGTCAAATTCTACTTCAAGGGCACGTACACTCTGATCAATACTCCTTATTGTTTCTGTTAGAAATTCTATCCATGAAGGAGCAGAGGGCACTAGTGGTTCCTCTATTTGATGGTCTTTTCTCTTTTTTAATTTCTTTTTGTTCTTTTTGTTGGAGACTGTGCTCCCTGAATTGTTTTTTGATTCCTCTTCACTACTAGCTTCATAATTCCTAACTTGCTCAGTGGAGGATACCATACTCTCATGGTTTGGCTCCTTATTACTATTATCATTTTCACTAGTATCCTGAGTTTCAGCTTCTAAGGAGAGTAGATATTCCTCAGCTAATTTTATTAAGTTTCTGATGGCTTTTACAGTTCTTACTTTTAAATTTACATTACTACTCTCCTTGTTGGTCTCAACTGAGTCAGAGGATATGCTTTCTTGTTCACTTTTCTCACTATCCTCTGAGTTCTCATTATCAAAAATTTTATTCATGGCTTTTATAAACTGACTTTTTGTTATATTCACTCCCATAATTTTAATTTTCTTTTTTCTTATCTGGCCGCCGAATTCCCCATACGGGCCAACACCTGTTGCTGCCTGAAGCGGAAACTGCTTGGAGCAATGAACGCTGCAGGAAAATTCGGAGGCAGGATGAAAATGAAAAAAAGATCTTTTATTCTTCTTCTCTCTCCGGCTCCAGCAATCACTCCAAACGCTCTACTCCAACCACCACCTTCTTCTTCTTCCCACACACTCTAACCAAACTCACCTAGTTATATACATATAGCTTTAACAAGAACACGTGATTACAGCTCAAGCTTACAGGTGCATCACGCAGTGTTCACGGGCATACAAAGATTCTTTGAATAATGTATTACTATCAGGTGGAAACTAGAACATCTTTTATGGCTCTTAGCTAACCGCAATCTTTAGCTATCTCCTTGATGGTAGGCTCCATCACCTGCAAATAAGCAGTTTGAGAGATGATGACTCTGCCACCTATTACTGTGCTAAAGCCAGAGTGAGGGGACCTCAGTTTAGCCCAGGCACAAACCTCCATCCTGGGAGCCCAGGAAGAGCAGGGGGCACTCAGCACACAGGGAGCTTAGAGTCAGTCCAAGAGCTGATGCAGAGGGGGTTGAGGGCTCATTTCCTATTGGGTTTCAGCTGTTCCAGTCACATGTACAAAACACAGATCTCTTAATTCACTGAGAAGTTCCAGATTCACCTGTGTGTGCACAGAGGCAAAGGGAGCCTGTGCACCTCTCAAGTAGTAGAGCTGCAGCCAATGTAAACACACATGAGAATTAAAAGCTTCTGCACTGTTTCTACTTAAAGCATTATTAGTGCTACAAGGAGGTAATAAAGGGGAGGGTGAATTGTAAATAGCAGGAAATTTATTAATTTTTAATATTTTATTTGTAGTTGGACACAATTTTTATTTATTTATTTCTTTGTGGTGCTGAGAATAAAACCCAGAGACTCACGTGTGCTGAGCAAGGGCTCTACCACTGAGCCCCAACCTAAGCCAAGGAAATTTAAATGTAGGAGAACACAGACCTCTTACACCAAGAATCCAGGGGCTGTGTGCAGGCTTCTGCACCCCCGGAGCTGGCCCGGGAGATCTGGCTGCTGTCACTGTTGCTGGCTCTATTCTGCAGTGAGCATCCAGGAGCAACACCTGCTGCTTTTCCCTCAGGCCTGGCCTCCCTGGAGGACATGTCCACATTCACTCTCCACAGTCACTTTCTGTTCCTTGGTAATTCTTCTTTCATCCAACACATCAAAATGGTCCATCCTGTGATGTCTTCCCATCGTCCATGTCCTGTATCTGTGTGGAAACATGAGGTGCATTCTGCATGTCCACATGCAGACCACAGGCTTGGCAGACACAGTGCTGGTGACAGACTGCAACAGCCTGGACACACATCGCCCCTAGGGTTACTTCCCTGGGGTATTTATGCAAAAAATATATGAAGTGATTAAATCCCCTGGAAACTGATCAGGTGGAAGGATTACCAGGGCCAAGAATTGATTGTTATGGTTCACATATGAGGTGCCCCAAAAGCTCACATGTGAGACAAATTGAAAGGAATAGAAACCTACAGTGGATTAATCCACTAACATGGATTGACCTGCAACAACTGTATGCAGGTGGGGTGTGGCTGGAATAATTGCATCATTGGGGTGTGCCTTTGGGGGACATTCTGGGTCCCTGTTGGATGGAGCTCGCCTGCTTCCTGGTGGGCATATCCTGAGCTGCTTTCCTCCTCCATGCTTTTCTGCTATGATGTTCTGCCTCCCTGGCTCAGAGCTAAAGACTTGCCCACCATGCACTCCAACCTCTGAAATTATGATTCAAAGGAATCTTTTTCACCTCTATGTTCTCAGAACTCTGGTGAAGTGACAAAATGCGGTCAAAATATTGACATATTTTATGAGGTTTACTTAGGTCCATAGCATACATCCAGTACATTTTTCTGATTTTCACCAACACATTGTGATGAATGGTTAAAGCAAACTGAATCCCTGGAAGAAGTGAGGTGGTGAAGACCTCATACCTGGCACAGATGAGGAGGGGAAGACTGTCACATGAATGGCTCCAGGATACCTAGCTCATGAAGTAGAATCATCTGAGAATGTCGCCCATATGCACTGCATGGAAGAACAGCTTTATAAATCAGATGATTTGCTAACACGTGAAAACTTCACCCAATGGCACATATAAATTTGCAGGTAGTGAAATCATGGAGACAAGCCAGTTCTTACCTGAGCCACCCCAGGACCAGCAGTTGTGTGTCGGCAGGTTCAATGTTTGCAGAGAGTCCATGATCAAAATTATAGGGGATAAGGAGAGGGAACTACATGTCTTATTAGTAAGCTGTATTCACTCATTTAGGCAGGAGATCAATTCCTGAACCTTATCAGGAGATCATCAACTACACCTGCCCTCTAAGTGAATCCCACCTCACTAAAAAGAGTGTCCAATGTTTTCTCCAAATGATGGTCTGTGGGCAAGGCAGGTCTCACTGCACTGATGATGCATGGGAAAGGGGACCTGGGCCTCCCCATCTCATCCCAGCCTGCCATGAATGCCGTCCTGTCCGCTGTCAGCCTGGTTATGCTGCTCTGGGTGGACTCAGTGGTTCTCAGCCTCAGGCTGCAGCTGAGAGCTGCCTCTGCTCCCTGGACTCTCACCTAGCCCAGAATCTTCATCCTGTCCTCTCATGGTGGAGACCAGAAAGCAGCACAGGTGAATTGAAGAGCTCAGAGCAGATTTCTGTCCACTCCTGTCCACAGGCATTGGCTGGACAGTCAGGAGGACAAGAAGGGCAGCTGGTGGAAAGCAGGTCAGGGGGCACATGGCAGAAAGACCCTGCCCTCCTGATTCCTGCTCACTCCTCTTCTACTCAGTCTGTATCACCAAAATCTCACAGAGATGAAAGTGAAGAACTAGTCCTGAGAAAAAAGGGAGGGCTCTTTTCCTGGATGTGGGGAGCCCCATCCTCAGCTCTGTGCTCTTGTTCAGTCATCATTGATGGCTTCTCTTTCAGGGCTCGGAGGTGTACCTGGGGCATCTTGCATGCAAGGCAAGACCCTGCCACTCTGATAATCTCTCAAGTCCAGGGAGGAAGGGCTTGGAGGAGTCACTGATGGGCTCAGGAAGGTGGGCTCCTCCTCTGACAGCCTTCAAGCACCCCTGAAACCACAGCTCTTTTGTCACAGGGTTCAACACAGAAGACGAATCTCAGGAGCACAGAGGACTTGGGCAGCCTGACCTCAGCCTCTCCAAATACAATAAGAGCCTCACACACATGCAAATTCCTCCTCCTGCTCTGGGTTCAAATGTCCTCTGGGCTGTGGGAGCTCACAGCTCTCTCCTCAGACAGGGCTGAGGTCTCTGGGACGGCAGTGTGTGGTCTAAAAGATGAGGCTGCTGGGTCTTGTCCTGTGCCTGGCCATAGCTCCCCAAGGTGAGTGTCCCCAGTTTCTGACGTGGGTAAATGGGGAGGTTGTGACTACAGGTAAGTGACAGAATGTAACTGTCCTTGTCCTCAGGTGTCCTGTGCCAGGTGCAGCTGCAAGAGTTGGGACCTGGCCTGGTGAAGCCCTCACAGACCGTGTCCCTCCCCTATGGTGTCTCTGAATTCTCCATCACAACCAGTGGTTACAAGTGGCACTGGAATGGTCAGCACCTGGGAAGGGGCTGGAGTGGATAGGGCGCATATGGAGTGATCATGATACGAAGTACAGCCCAGCTCTCAAGAGCCTAGTGTCCTTCTCCAGAGAAACGTCAACGAACCAGTTCTCCCTGCAGCTGAGCCCCGTGGCCACCCAGGACACAGCCATGTATTACTGTGCCAGAGACACATTGAGGAGACCTCAGGGAGAACCCATACACTAACCTCCCTGCAGGAAGCTCAGGGCCAGCAGGGGGCGCTCAACACAAAGGAGCTCAGGGTGAGCCCAGGAACAGGTGCACAGGGAGGAGGGATTAGTTCACCTCTGGCCCTAAGGCTCCTGTCCAGCCAGACCTGACAAGACTCCACCTGTCATGAAGAGTCTCAATGTCTCTCCACTCTGAGACATTCAGAAGGTTTTTTCTTCTCTGGGTCACGCTTGTCTGAATTTCTCACTCACAGAACCGATCACTCCATAATGTCTCCTAATGAAGTTTATTTTCTTACACTGACATTTCCCACATAGTGACTTTTATGTGAACTTTATAAACTTGTTATTTCAGTAGTAGGGATTGGAAACAAGATGGGCTAACGCTGACCCCCATCCAACCCTGTTTGTGTGTTAGTTTGAGGTAGGTTCTACCTGAGATGCCCAGGCTGGCCTTGAACTAGTTGTCTTCCTGCATCAGCATCCTCAGTTCCTGGGGTTGCAGGTGAGCTCCACCTCACACAGGTGAACTTTCTAAGTGTCTGATGCCATGTCTTATCACCTCATGCTCAGATGGTCTCCACTCCCCTTCCCATATTGCTTTCTCATTCCCAGACCACACACTGTGCTTCCTGTGATAGATCAGGTCATCAGATGCACTTCATAATGGAAGCCACATAGCACCAGAAACTTTCACCCCTGGCGACCTTTGGCAATGTTGGGAGTCCATTGATTTCTCCCATGTTAAGAATGGATAAACACGTTTTCATAAATACAAATGTTTGTCTTCTATTTTAAAAATATGGGATCATCCAAGTCCACCAATTTTAGAGACCTCTGAGGCTGCCAAACCTCCAGCCATCACAGCACAGTACCAGCAGCAAGCAATTATCTGACCCAAATGTCCATAGACTGAGCTGAGAAATGCTGACAGGAAGCCCTAGACCTGGTCAAAATTCACAGAAATGTGCATAACCAGATTGAACTTTGGTATATGTGAGCTGTCTATTCCACATGATGAAGCTCTGGGATACCCTCACTCCACACCCAGGGCCCCAAAGGGCAAAGGTTGCCACTCCTTTTGCAGCCTGGCATGGTCTATGCATGGGGCTGGCCTCAGCAAGGCCTTCAAGCAAAAGGGGCTCCCTTGGCAATGACTCAAGAGGAAAGGTGGTCATCCCTCCATTGCCTGTGGGAGCTACAGGTCAGCTCAGCCACTGGCCCCAGGACTCTGAAGACACAGGATGCCCAGGACCTTTTTGACCCCATCTTGCTTTGAGGTAACACCAAGACTGAGAAGCTCCAGGACACCTAGCTGCTGGGAAGAGGCAGCTTGGAGCCTACCTTGATTCCAGTCACTGTGGCTGGCCTGCAGGATCACAGACAGGGATGCCCTGGGCTCTGTCCCTGCTCATGTGAGGGCCCACACTATCCTGAAAGTCCCAGATCCAGTCTGAAGCAGGATGAGCATGAGGAATTGTCACATCACAGATTTCCTAAGGTACTCCTGGTTCATATTAGAAAATAAAATGATTTGTGTATTTCCAAAATATTTGTTGAGTTATATAGCATTAATTTTGAAAACAAAATTATAAGTTGTAAATATAGGGTATACTTTCATGTTTTTTATGACTTTTTATACTTTTTAGAATACTTTTTAGTTGTCAATGGATCTTTATTTATATGTGGTGCTGAGAATTGAACTGTGTGCCTCACACATGCCAGGCAAGTGCTCTACCACAGAGCCTTTACCTCAGCCCCACTTTTTATACTTTATTTGTAACTTATAATTAGGCAAAATTGTGTGGTTTATTTGGACATATTCAAAGATGCACAATTTTTGATCACAGAAGTATCTTCCTGTGTGTTTTGTACATTTGAAATTTTTCTTTGTAGCATATTCACTTCAATTTATAATCTACTTTATTTTTTAAAAATTAGAAATACAATAATTTTCTTTTCATATGTGTTCCTTGTCTTCTAAAATACCTTGTTGCCGCCTGAAGCATTGGAGGAACGGAGCCGCGGGAAAAACTTCAGAAGCAAACTGGAGACAAAAAACTTTTTATTCTGATAACTTTTCTCTCTGGTTCTAACAACGACTCACACACGCCAAAACACACCCTAAAATGGCGCTGACCCGATCAGCAATTTCGGCCAAGTCACTTGAGATCCCGCAACAATCCCGTGAGACTACAGGTGGCGACAAAGGCCAAATCTCCACGGCTCATAGTCAACTGCAATTCAAGCCAATCCCCAAACAGGGCTCCTGCATTTCCCCCTTTTTGTTTTAAAAGAGGTAATGCTCTAGGACGTCTATGTGCAACCAACATTCTTACCCGTCATCGGATAATCAAGGCTGTGCCCTTGACTCCTGTCTTAGGTTGATATGTCGGCCACATGAGACAGCCACTGTCCCGTGCGACTGTGCCTGTCTTAGGTTGTCCCCCTCTGGGGATCTTACCCGTCATTGGCTAACCAGCCATCCAATGGAGCCCTTTAGGATCGACTATATATGATGACTAACAACCGTCCAATTGTGAGGAGATGTTGCGGCTTTAAGGCGACAAGCCTTTTGGTGATGAGCCAAATTGCATAGCATATCAAATTGTTTAAACAAATCAGCTGCCCTAAGTTCCATCAAGTAACACACTGAATTCTCTAGACAAATACCCGCAAGGCATTGTCCCGTAAAGTCCCAAACAATGAAAGATCAAAATGTCCATTTGTTGTAACATGTTGATGTAGGAGGCCCCATGCATGTAGAGCAGAGGCCACACTGTTGGTGAGGTTGTTTGATGTTTGAGCAGCAGGGATGCTTGCGGCGGCCGCGATCCCTGCAGCTGTAGCAGCAGACATCTTTTTTATGTTTAGACAATGCCACCGGCAAATCTTCAGGGCCCGCTACCTAGAAACTCAAGCATCAATTATTAAAGGAAAGGCAGTGCTATTGCAGCACTGAGTCAAGAGGCGAGTTGTCAAACTACAAAATAGAATAATTAGATTAGAAAATTAAAGTTAATTTTTGTTCACACACTTCGCTGGTAGAGCTTCTACAAACATAAGTTGGAAAAATATCATATTTAGAACAAAACAAAGAAAGACTGAGGGTAATTATTGCATTAAAGATAGATTAAAGAAAAGGTAAAGGCACTTTAGAGAAATAATTTGTTAGCTGGAACCCTTGAGTCTCTGTATACAGAGCAATCTTTTACCTGTTGAGATAATTGAAATTAATGAGCTATTAAACAAATGAAGTTAATAACAAATAAACAATCTTAAGTCAAAACACCAAAATATCAGGTTATATAGCACTAGTCATATTGTTTGCTAAAGAGAAGTCCCAGGGACACCTATAAATCAAAATTGAAAGTACCTTCATTTATAAAATTATTTACCTAAATTGAATACTCTTAACCTAAAATGAATTAAACTTATTTGGATCCATATATATATATATATATATATATATATATATATATATATATATATATATTTTTTTTTTTTTTTCTTTTTTTCATAAGCGCTTTGTTCTTTGTGACGTCACACTGGACAGACGAACAAGCATACAAACATATATTTGTGACGTCACATTAACATGAAATGTAGACAAATGTACAGACATAAAGACATGTATAAAAAGAAAAAAAAAATACAATTGTGTGCACACTAAAGAGAGATCTCCTTGTCCCGGCCGGGAGAAATGACACTTAAGTTGTGAAACATTTTGAAGGACTCTTTTGAGGGAATCATTCTGTACCTTCATCTTGGTCCTCTTGATTTTGTACCTTTTTTATTAATCTTGATTCTTCAATAACTTCATCTTGATCATTTTGATGTGGTACCTGTTTTATTAATCTAGATGGTATCCATATTGGAGAGGATTTGTCTTTTGGAAAAACACAAACAGATCCTCTTCCCCAAATTAATACTGGATCTGGACCCTTCCATGTACCTGAAAGAACATCCTTCCAGTAAACCAAAGGTTTATGTTGTTGGTGTGGATTCCAATGTCTGTCTCCAGCAGAATAACCATTAGAGTCTAAAGTTAAAAAATTTAAGGTAAACAGGGCAACTGCCAATCTGTCTTTAGGACTTTTCCAATTTCCTTCTTTTTGTTTTAATAACATAATTTTCAGTGTTCGGTTTGCTCTTTCAATAATGCCCTGACCCTGAGGATTGTATGGGATGCCTGTTTTATGGGATATATTGAATTTTGCGCAAAACTGTTTGAAAGATGAGGACGTATATGCGGGGCCATTATCTGTTTTAAGCATTTTGGGGATGCCCAATGCAGCAAAAGCTTGCAAACAATGAGATGTAACATCTTTAACTTTTTCTCCAGAATGTAAGGAAGCAAAAATCATGCCTGAGCATGTATCTATGGTCACATGAATAAATCGCAATTTTCCAAAACTTGGCTCATGAGTAACATCCATCTGCCACAAATGATTGGGCATTAATCCTCTAGGGTTAACTCCGAAATGAGGATTGGGCAAATGTGTCATACAAGAATTACAATCTTTTACAATTGTTCTGGCTTGCTCCTTTGTGATTTTAAACCTACGTTGCAAGGTGGTGCTGTTGACATGAAACTGGGAATGAAATAAAGTAGCTTGTTGTAGCG
Source organism: Tamias sibiricus (assembly GCA_025594165.1). Lineage (NCBI taxonomy): Eukaryota > Metazoa > Chordata > Mammalia > Rodentia > Sciuridae > Tamias > Tamias sibiricus. The sequence goes on from CM046659.1 coordinate 2,980,160, forward strand.
CTGAAAGTATAAATACTGTTTTTGTAAGTTCATCAGCCTTTTGATTACCTTCATGGAGGGGACCAGGCAAATTAGTATGTGCTCTAATATGGCCTACGAATAGAGGTTCTTTTCTTGCCCACAAAAGTTTTTGTATTTGATAAAACAATTTAAAGGCTGGAGTATGAGGTGCTATTGGTCCTGCTAACTCTAATTTTGGGACGGCTTGTACAATATAGTGGCTATCTGAAAAAATGTTTACGGGCTGGTCCCTAAAATTTTCCAGAGCTCTTACCACAGCTTCCAGTTCCACTAGTTGAGCTGATTTGTGTGCAGTTATGTAAGTCATATTTTCTTTTTTAGTGACTACTGTAGCAGTACCATTTGAGGACCCATCTGTAAATACATTAAATGCTTTAGGAATAGGTTGATTTTTTATTACCTGTGGAAATATAATAGGATGATTAATACAAAAAGATAATATAGGGGACTTAGGAAGATGATTATCAAAATTCGCAGAAGTAGAGCATTTAGCTATAGCCCAATCATTATCATTGAAGCACAAGTATTCAATCTGTGATGATGAATAGGGAGTAATAATAATAGCAGGGTGAATGCCAAATATTTTAGTAGAAGTCTTAAGTCCTTGAAGAATAAGTTTAGCCACCATGGAGGTATAAGATTCAATTATACTTTTAGGAGAGACGGGCAAATGTATCCATAATAAAGGCCCTTGTTGCCAAAATACTCCTGTGGGTGTATATTGTGAAGAAATAATAATCAACATCAGCGGTTGAGTTAAATCAAATCTATCACAATGAGCTCCTTCGATGGCTTTTTCTACTAACTTTAAAGCTTTCCTAGCATCAGGAGTCAATGTTCGTGGTGAAGATGGATCAGGATCTCCACGAAGGATGTCAAATAAAGGTTTTAGTTGGCCAGTAGTGAGATTTAGTGTAGGGCGAAGCCAATTAATGTCTCCCAGTAGTTTTTGGAAATCATTGAGGGTGGTCAAATGTTCTTTATTTATTAAAATTTTTTGGGGGTCTAACAAAAGTATCCATGATTTTAAATCCTAAATATAATATGGGAGATCTGGTTTGAACTTTTTCTTCTGCTATATATAATCCATATTTTTTAAAATTTTCTACCACATCACTGAATATATTAAATAAGATTTTTTGATTAGGGTGGGCCAATAAAATATCATCCATGTAATGTAGACACATGAGGTTTGGATATTTATTTTTAATGGGTTGGATAGCCTTGTCCACATATATTTGGCATATGGTGGGGCTATTAGCCATTCCCTGTGGTAAAACCTTCCATTGATATCTCTGATCAGGGTCATTATTGTTCATAGAAGGAACGGAAAAAGCAAACCTGGGGGCATCCAGAGGATGTAGGGGAATAGAAAAGAAGCAATCCTTTATATCAAGAGTAATAAGATGGAAATTTTTTGGAATAGCTACGGGACTAGGAAGTCCAGGTTGAGTAGGCCCCATAACTTGCATGGTTTTATTGATTTGTCTAAGATCATGTAACAATCGCCATTTTCCTGACTTTTTCTTGATCACAAATATGGGGGAATTCCAGGGAGAGGTGGAAGGTTCTATATGACCTGCTTCTAATTGTTCCTGAACTAATTGGTGGGCCGCTTGTAATTTCTCTTTAGATAGGGGCCACTGAGGGACCCACACTGGCTTATCAGAAAGCCATGGTATTTTCAAAATTATTTTCTCAGTGGCCCCGAAAAAAAATATCTTTTTCCTTTATGACAATGATTACTTTTAGGGTTTAGATTACTCTGTACTTTTTGATAATGAGTTCTTTTATGGTTAAGATTACCCTGTAGGTTTTCACATTTAACATCTGCAGGCTTGGTTGCAAGGTGTACTCCCATTTGTTGCAAAATATCTCTTCCCCATAAAGTAACTGGTAGATTAGGTAAAACATAAGGCTGAAATGTTCCTTTATGGCCTTCATCATCCTCCCATTTTAAAATTACTGCACTTTTATCTGGAGGTTATTATATCCCAAGCCTCTTAAACTGGTTGAAGCTTTTTGCAGAGGCCAGTGCTTGGGCCATTGGCGTAAATTAATAATGGAAGAGTCAGCTTCCAGTATCTATTAATCCCTCCATTTCTATTCCTTGGATTTTTATTTTACACATAGGCCTCCTTGAACAGTCTCGAACCCAGCAAGCCATGGGACTTGAGTCAGTGGAACAAAATCCTCTATTGTTCCCTTCTTGAGGCATACCCATTTTAAATGAATTATGCAAATTGGGAAGGAGAAGCAACTGAGCAATTCTATCTCCTTGATTAACAGAAGTTATACTTTGGGGTGAGCTAAGCATTATTTTTATTTCCCCTTTGTAGTCTGAGTTTATTACACCTGGGGTCACTTGCAAACCTAATATGCTTTTAGGACTACGCCCAATAATAAGTCCTACAGTCCCTGAGGGAAGAGGTCCCCTGACTCCTGTGGAAATCAGTTGAACCCCCATTTCAGGTGTTAACACTATTCGGGCGGTGGAACAGAGGTCTAATCCTGCATTTCCTCTTGTTCCTCTGGCGAGGGAGTGGATGGGTAGTAGGGATTGTGTCGGGGAAGCATCTGAGTGGATGTTTGAGGATACTCCTTCTGCAATGCCCCGTACATTTGTGGGCCCCGGGGTATTGGGCCCCGTGCCCCGTTTTTTGAATTCCTGAACAAAGGATTTCCATGGATGTCAAATTTTGAATAGCATTTATTGGCCCAATGATTTCCCTTTTTACACCTGGGGCAGCGGCCTGGGGCACGGTATGAGCTTGATCTTATTTCTCTTTTGGGATTTTGCCTATAATTGCCTGATTGATTATGATAATTTTGCCTGGAATATCCTGATTGATTATAATATCTACGTTTTAGCCTTTGTGAAATTTCGAGAGGAAGCACCTCTCATTGAGGCTGCAATCACATTTCCTGTGACAAAGGCGCCATTTATATCTTTACATAGTTGTATATATACAGAAAGATCCTTTTTAGTTCTCCATGGCCTGATGGCTGCTTGGCACCATTTATTTGCATTTTCATAAGCTAATTGAACAACTAATGGCATAGCTTGGTCAACATCTGCAAACACACTACCTGCAGTTCTCAAAAGTCGATCAGCAAAGTCGGCATACGGCTCATTAGGTCCTTGAATCACTTTTGACAAGCTACCTTGTAGATCCCCAGGTCCTTGTACAGTTTTCCATGCCTCTAAAGCAGCTGCATTTATCTGAGCATATATATCTGGGTCATAATCTGTTTGAGCCTGTAAGTCTGCGAATTGCCCTTCTCCTGTGAGCATGTCTATATTATAGTTTTCAAACCCTGCAGCCCCGTTTCTTTTAGCCGTTTCTATACAAAGTTCTTGGAATTGCGATCGCCAAACCAAGAATTGCCCCCCGCTTAATGTTGCTTTACATAGACTTTTCCAGTCTGAGGGGGTTAAGCTAAAGGTGTTAAGGGACTCCAGCATACTCAACGTGAAAGGAGCTTGGGGCCCATAAGTCATTACTGCCTCTTTGAGATTTTTTATTGTTTTGAAATCTACTGACTGATGGACACTCTGTCCATTTTTCTTTTCAAATGCTGGCGGTTCCCAATGTATCTGTGAGTTGTCCTCGAGAGCGCATAAGCGATCAGAAAGACTTTTTATTTCTGTTTCTAGGGTATGCAAATGCCTAGTAATACCCTTCATATTTTCTGTAATGGATTCCACCCATGGGGGAGTAGAGGACACAAGTGACTCCTCTGCCTGACGGACCTTTTTCTCGGTCTTTTTTAATTTCTTTTTCCTCATTTTCTCAGGATCACTTTTACTAGATTCCTCACCACTGGTAATTTCACTGACAGCAATATCCTGAGGCCCAGGTTCCAGTGAGAGCAAGTGTCCTTCAGCTTTCGCCAATAACTCCCGAATAGCTTTAATAGCTTGGATTTTTGTCAGTTTTGGGTCTCTTCTAATACTCTCTTTACTGGTCTCAGTTGGCCCAGTGGAATCTACACTTTTTTGATCACTTTCACTTTTGTCTATATACTCCTCACTGAGAACAGAGTCAGGTATATCAAGGAGTCTTTGCATAGCCTCTATCACTTGGGATTCAGTTATATTCGAACCCATCTTTAGAGACCTTTCAGTTCTTACCTGTCCGCTCCGAAGTTCCCCGTACGGGCCGCCACCTGTTGCCGCCTGAAGCACTTGGAGGAACGGAGCCGCGGGAAAAAACTTCAGAAGCAAACTGGAGACAAACAGCTTTTTATTCTGATAACTTTTCTCTCTGGTTCTAACAACGACTCACACACACCAAAACACACCCTAAAATGGCGCTGACCCGATCAGCAATTTCGGCCAAGTCACTTGAGATCCCGCAACAATCCCGTGAGACTACGGGTGGCAACAAAGGCCAAATCTCCACGGCTCATAGTCAACTGCAATTCAAGCCAATCCCCAAACAGGGCTCCTGCAATACCTAATACTGACACATTGTAAAATTTTTGTGTTTTAGTGAAAAAAAATGGTTTTGGATCTGAATAAAAACAGAGTTTTCCAATGGCTTGTTTTCCCAGTGGATTAGTTTCTGTCCCCTTTGCCTCATTGAAGCCTCAGGACTTGCTCTGGGGAACTCAGTCAGCTCCTTCTTGAGCTCTGGTGGATGCTGGGATCACATTTCCTAAACATGATGCCCCTGAATTTTCATTCCTATAGAAACACTTGAGACCATCATCACCTAAGAAGGGAAATTTATTTTGGCTTTGGGAGAGGGATAGGTAGCAGGCCAACCCCAGGCCCAGAGTCCCCGTGGTGCAGTTGTGAAGGCACAGAGACAGACAGGCCTCAGACTTCCTCTGGGAACTTGAGAAATTTCATGTTCCACAGGAGAGTGAGCAGCTTCATCATGAGAGGTTGAAACAGGAGTGCTGCAGAATACATTCACCCACTGACCCTGGGTCAACAAGGATGTGAGCTGTCCCTTGGACATGTTGTCCCCATCACCTGCAAGAGCCTCACAAGCACACCACACCACCCATCCAGACCCTTCCTGTGTGGCTGAAGGAAGAAAAAAAAAAATCAGAGCACAAAGGAGGCCACCTCCTGTCCCCTCCCTCTGCATGGCTCTGCCCTTTTGCAGAAAACACACCCTCTGTGTGGTGTTCCAACCCCTGAAAACTGGGCCTCCCTGTTCCTGGATGGCTGGTAGGAGGTGGACCTGTCAGGAAGCAGGAATGAGCCCCCAGGTTCCCTCCCAGTGCGTCTGAGCAACAGGATGAGAATGATAGCATGGGAAGGATGGTGGCCCTCCCTCTGACCTCAACTTTTATCCCAGGTCTGCCTCATGAAAAGCAGACCCAGTCTCAGGCTGAAAGTCCATCCCTGGCTGACTCCATCTCCTTCTCATGGGTCCTTCACTGCAGCCCAGCGGTCCTGGTACTTTTCCTTTTCCTGGAGACATGTTCCAGTGTGAGAGTCCAGTGATTGCAAGAGAAGGACATGGACATGCAGGTGCTAGTGTGATTAATGGGAGGTGAGGTTTCTTGTACCCAGGTGTCATGTCCCAGGTGCAGCTACAAGAGTTGGGACCTGGCCTGGTGAAGCCCTTGCACACCCTGTTCCTCACCTGCAATATCAGAAAGATAGATCATGGTGGAAGCAGATACCATCACCCACCTCATCCTGAGTCCCCTGCTGGTCCTCAGTGCTCATGATGGACCTGAGCGTATGCTAATTATATTTCCCCAGCGTCCTTACTAATTTTACAGGCAATGGTTTAAATCTACACTGTTAGAGAGTCAGCATCACCAGGGACACTTCCAAGAGGCAGGTCTCATTAACACTCAACAGAAAAAAAAAAAAAAAAAAAAAAAAAAAGGATGATACAGTTGTGTTTTCCAGTAGGAGATATAGAGTGAGGGGAACTTAGTGTGAGCTCAGTGACCACCCTGCCTTCAGGGGGAGCTGAGAACCATTAGGGAGCTGAGGATGAGCAGGGATGTGAGGACCAGCAGGTATCTGAGGACCAGCAGGGGGCTGAGCACCAACAGGGGAGCTGAGGACTAGAGGGGAAGCTGAGGACCAGCAGGGAAATCTCAGAATCATCAGGGGACTCAGGGCACTCAGGGGCTTAGGAAAAGGAAGGGGAGCTCAGAGCCATCTAGAATAGCTCTGCCCCAGGAGAAGAGAAAAAACCATCCAAAGGAGTGTTTTATTATTATGTTGTGTCTAATTTTAGAAATCCCAATTGCTTCTTTGTAATTGCAGTTCATAATTGCTAACAGATATTATGAGCATATGTTTTCCTACTCTGGGTCCATATTCTTGAGAGGTTTAGCACATTCCTGAATTTCAACATTAAATTATCAGCCTTGATGACTATACCAATAAGGCTCAGGGATTTTAAATATTGTGAGATTTCTTCTTATTTGCTGTGCACACAGAGGTGGGGCCACATCTGTGTGTTTGAAGCAGCATCACAGGAACAGGTTTTCCTCCACCCCATCCTGTCTTCTGTCTCATGCTGTGTACAAATATTCTTCTTACAAGCAATGTAGGGCCATGTTCCCTGCAATGTCTGTGGATTCTGATTTGGCTGTCTGAAGTGGTCTTGAAGAGGTTCCTGGGGGCAAGAAGGATGGAATGTGCTTAGAGAAAGCTAATGAGTTACAGAAAAATTTTTTCAAATATAACTCACAACAATCATGGCCATGGATCCTGTGTTAATTGGTCAGCAGTGTCAATGTCCATGAACTAGAGTAGGAATCATCAAAACTGAGAAGGAAGCCACTCAGGAAAATTCCAAAGCCACATGGGTCATGGCTAGACAAATAATGGAGGAGACTATAGATACAAGATATTGGATTAATGAAATCTTGATTATAACAAAAATGCAGAGCTCAGCGTAAAGTGAGAGTGGAGGTGAACTCAGTGGATGGAAACCTTATCTCAAGCAGGGCCATACGAAGACCTGGTTGGCTAGAGCACACTGGCTCTCACCTGGCACAGGTGAACTAGGGATGATAATCCTATTGAAGGGTCCAGTTTCCTAGGTCAGGACATGAAGTCATGTGAAGATGTCTCCAATTGATTCTGCCATGAAGAACAGCATTTTAATTCAGATGATTTCCTAAGACTTGCAAGCTTCCTCCAATGGTAGACATGACATTGTAGGTGGTGAAAACATGGAAATGAGCCATATCTTACTGGAGCCACCAAAGGACCAGAAGGTGGCATCTACAGGTTCAGTGTTTGCACCGAGTTCATGATAAACACCACAGTGAATCAGGAGAGGACTTACAGGTCTTATTAAAATTCTGTGTTCACTCATTTAGGCAGAAGGTTAATTCCTGAACTTCATAGGAGATCAGCAACTACACCTGCCCTCTCAGTGAATCCCACCTCACTAAAGAGAGTGTCCACTGTTTTCACCAAATAAAGGACTGTGGGCAAGGCAGGTGTCACTGCAGTGATGCTGCAAAGGGAAGCGGATCTAGGTATCCCTTCCTCACCACAGCCTGCCCTGCATGCTGTCCCTGTCTGCTGTCAACCTGGCTCAGCTCCTCTGTGTGGACTCAGTGTCTCTCAGCCTCAGGCTGCAGCTGAGAGCTGCCTCTGTTCCCAGGACTCTCACCTGTCCAGCACCTCCATCCTGTTCTCTCACAGTGGAGACCAGAGAGCAGCACAGGTGAGTGGAAGAGCTGAGTGCAGACTCCCTCCCACTGCTGTCCACAGGCATTGGCTTGACAGTAAGGGGGATAAGCAGGGCAGAGGGAGGGGGAAAGGGCAGTGGACACACAGCAGGAAGCCTCTCCCCTCCTGAGACTCTGATCACTCCTCTCCTGCTCAGTCTATAGACCCCAAATCTCACAGAGATGATGACAAGAACTAGTCCTGAGAACAAAAGGAGAACTCTTTTCCTGCATGTGGGAACCCCATCCTCAGCTCTGTGCTCCCCTTCAGTCATCACTGAGGGCTTCTCCTTCAGGGCTTGGAGGTAAACCCGGGGCCGCTTGCATGTTAGGCACCTTCCTTCCACTCTGAGACCCTCCCAGGTCCAGGAAGGAAAGGTTTGTGGAGGTAGTGCTGGGCTCAGGAGGGTGGACTCCTCCTCTGAGAGCCTTCCTGCACCCTTGAAACCAATTGCTCTCTTGTCACAGATAAAGCTCCAGGGTTCAAGGCAGGGGACACACCTAAGGTTAACAAAGGACAAGAACAGCCTGACCTCAGCCTCTCCTGATATAAGAAGAGCCTCACCCACATGCAAATCCCTCCTGCTGCTCTGGGTTCAAATGCCCTCTGGGCTGTGGGAGCTCACAGCTCTTTGCTCAGTCAGGGCTGAGGTCTCTGAGAAGGCAGGGTGTGGTCTAGAAGATGAGGCTGCTGGGTCTTGTCCTGTGCCTGCTCACAGCTGCCCTGGGTGAGTGTCCCCAGTGTCTGACCTGGGTCCTTGGGGAGGATGTCACTGCAGGTGACTGACAGGATGTGCCTCTCTTTGTCCTCAGGTGTCCTGTGCCAGGTGCAGCTGCAGGAGTCTGGACCTGGCCTGGTGAAGCCCTTGCAGACCCTGTCCCTCACCTGTGCTGTGTCTGGTTACTCCATCACCAGTGGTTACTGCTGGCACTGGATCCGTCAGCCCCCAGGACAGGGGCTGGAGTGGATAGGGGAAATATGTTATGAAGGTAGCACTTACTACAGCCCATCCCTCAAGAGCCGAGTGTCCATCTCCAGAGACACGTCCAAGAACCAGTTCTCCCTACAGCTGAGCTCCCTGACCCCTGAGGACACGGCCACCTATTACTGTGCCAGAGACACAGTGAGGGGACCTCAGTGTGAGTCCAGACACAAACCTCCCTGCAGGGCACCAGGGCCAGCAGGGGGCGCTCAGCACACAGAGACTCAGGTGCAGCTTCAGAGCAGCAGAGAAGAGTGGATGGCTTCTCTCCAGGTGATCAGCGTCCCCCTGGACCCCATCATGGGGAATCTGGAGCTCCCTTCTGCCTCAGGTCATCCCATGCTGTTCTCTTATGGAGTCAGGCAGGTCTTTCTCCACCTATCCCAGGTCAGGCTGCACAGTGCATGTGTGAATCTGTGTCCATTTGTGTGTACACCATATGTTATGTGTGTGTGAGCATGCATGTTCTGTGTGTGTCTCTGTAAGTCTGTATGGTTAGACCTTCAGAAGGCAGAACTGCTACCTCATCACATTGCTGTCCCTGAGCTCCAGCCTTGCCCCTGCTCCAGCCATCCAGACCATGGGCAGCTGCCGAGAACTCACCTGGGGAAGTCTCAGCAGGCCCTCAGACACCTCGACCCATCACAGCCATGAGCCTCCAGGTGCTCTGTACACCCTGACCTGGACTCCACCTACCCAGTGGAGGGAGTCACATGTTCACACCAAGGCTGCAGCCTCACCTTCCAGACCAGAGCCCAGGTTCCCAGAATCCTCAGTCCACGTGTGCACACACACACACACTCACACGCACACACACACACACATGCACACACACACACACACTCACACACACACAAGCAAACTCTCCTACACTCACAGTCACATAAACACTCTCACACACACACTCTCATACATACTGTCTCACAAACACACACACACTCACTCACACACACTCACATACACACACACAGACATTTGCAGTGGAAACCCGTGTCTGCTTCTCAGCCTACCACACAGTCCTAGCTGTCATCACAGAAACCTGTATTCCCACAGTGGTTCTCCTGGTGACTGCACAGCTCCCTTTACCCTCGACCACATCTCCCCCTCACCCCTCCCTGATGAGCTCTCCCACCCTGGGTCATGGGTTGCCCGAGGCTGTCCCTGGGCAGGTCATGTCCTGCATGTGGATGTGGTGTCCCAGGGTCCTGATGCTGCTGTGCTCCACCCCAAGGACCATGGCAGTGTCTGGGGTCAGTCTGGGTGTCTGCAGGATATTTGGCCTCTCCTGGAAATGGGTGGAAGAGAGCTCGATGCTGCCTCACCCCTCACAATCACAGAGTCCAAATGCCAGTTATGCCAGGCTTGGGAACCTGGTGCCCACCTTAAGCCTTGTCCCAGTCCATGCACAAAGTGAACTTGCTGTGACTCACTCACTACCTGGAAACCCTCAGCACACCTGGTCTCAGTGTGCACAGAGGGCACTGGGTCCACTCCTCACACAAGTGCTCCCTGGAGTGAGGGTAAGTGACCTGAGTGTGTACCTGGGGAGCAGCAGGGTGCCCACAGAAGTTGCAGGTCCAGGACAGGAAGGTCACACACTTGTGGGAGCAGGAGCCTAGCTGTGCCCATCCTGAGGTCATTGAAGGTGAGGCTGAGCCTGGCCTGGCCAGAGGTCAGGGTTCTTGTCCACCCTGACTGTCTGGTATTGCCAGGTGCTGCACTCAGGGCCTCTCCCTATCCTGTGCCCTCCACAGCCAGCAGCCTTCTTTGGAGACAGCACACGTGGCTGGCATCTCTTAGTTTCTGGAGTGTCCATTCCAGTTCAGCTTCATGTCCACAAATCAAGCATCATCGTCCTCGGGATGACCACAGGGATTCTGACCATTCTTCTCATCACCTGGCCTCCAGAAACTTCCTTTGTAGGACCAGCAAAGGAGTCTCTATGAGCATGAACTCCAGTGTCCTGCATCCTGCAGAACCAGCACTGTGTGCAGGACACCAAGATGTGCTGGAAGCTCAAGCAAGATAGAGCCCCTGGGGTCATGGCTGCTGTGGCTATGAGTGCCCAGGAGGGAGCACGGAGGAACCACTTTCTAGTCCCCTGACGTACACGAGGTGCCCACTGTCTCCTCTCAAAGGGTTTTTCCTCTGCTTTCCTGACTGCCATGGCGTGCTCTCCTGTCCTTGGCTGCGGCACCCTAGCTGTGGGCAGAGAGGCAACAGGAGAGCCCATGGGCAGGGTGAGCTCTCTAAGAAAGGCAGGTGAGGACGTGGACTGACCTGAGTGGGGCTTGGGCAGGCTGTCTGCACGGCCAGCCTCAAACACCCAGGCAAGAGTGGGGGGACATGTTCTCAGGATTCCCTCCTCTGCAGTCTCCTCTGACTGCAGCCACCCTGCCAGGCTGAGCCCTGAGCTCCCTCTGAGCCCTGTTTGTGTCTCAGTGAGAGACAGGCTGTCCCTAGGATGTACAGACTGCTGTGGACTCTTTGTCCTCCTGCCTCAGCCTCCTCTGTACCTGGGGATGCAGGTGACCTCCACCTGCCAGGCTGACCGTGGTCCACCTCTGTGTCCATGTCTTATCCTCCATCCTCAGGGAGATACCCTGTTCTCTTCCCATGGCTCCTTCCCATTCCAGTCCACCCAGTGTTCTTCTTCCAGTGATGGATAGGCTCACAGTACACAGCATCATGCTGGAGCCTCCATAATGCCTGAAACCTCTAACCCTGGGGATTTTGGCAATGTCTGGAGCCAGTATTTGTTTTTCCATGAGAAGAAGAAAGAAAGTTCTAGTGAACCAGTTGTTATAAACCATTGAAGCTGCCAAACCTCCTGCCATCACAGCACATCCCCCACACCAATGTAGTCTCTTGCCCAGAAGTCTGTGGACTGAGCTGAGAAATGCTGACAGAAAGGACTAATTCTGGTCAAAACCCACAGAAATCTGTATATTCACAATCAACTTTGGTATATTTGGGCTGTCTATACATTACAGTGGGACTCTGTGACATTCACACCCAACACTCTGGGCTCCAAGGGTGGAGGTGTCCATTCCTCATATAGCTGTGAATGGCCTGTGGACAGCAGTGATCTGAGTAAGGTCTTGGAGACAAATGGTCTCCCTTGGCGAAGACTCAGGTGGGAAGGTGGTCAGCTCTGCATGGACTGCAGGAGCTGTACGTTGGATCTGCCACTGGCCTCAGGTCCTTGAAGACACGAGGTGCCCAGCACCACACTGACTCCATCATGCTGTTAGAGACCCCTGGCTGCTGGGGGAGGCAGCTTGGAGCCTGCCTGTGTTTCCTGCCTCTGTGGCTGGATTGCAGGGTCACAGACAGGGACGCCTGGCCTCTGTCCCTGCTCCAGTCTAGGGGAGTTGAGCAACTGCAACTGTAACATCCAAGGTGTCCTCAGCTACTCCAGGTCCACTCCTCAGAATTAAGTGATTTTGTGTATTTTAAAGCATGTGGTTATTGAAAGCTCTAATTCACAATTTGGATCTAGTATCTGCAAGTTGCTAAACTTTAAAGTGCTACATTTTTAGTACTAGCACCTCCCGTTTCTGTTTTTTTTTTTTTTTTTTTTTTTTTTTTTTTTTTTTTAATCAGAAATACTTCCAAGATTTTAGTGACTTTTAATATTTTATTTGACTTATACAAAATTGTGTGGTTCATTTTGACCTATTCATAAGGGCATAAATAATATTTTATAGCAGAGAAGTGGATCCTGCTTATTTTGTACCTCCGAATTGTATTTATTTATTTATTTTATTTATTTAGGTACAAGGTATTGAACTCAGGGGCAACAGTGCATTGAGCCACATCCCAGCCCTATTTTGTATTTTATTGAGAGATAGGGTCTCACTGAGTTGCACAGCACCTCGTGTTTCTTGAGGCTGGCTTTGAACTTGGGAGCATCCTGCCTCACCTTCCCCAGCTGCTGGGATTACAGGTAAGTGCCATTGGTCCCAGCTCATCTGAAAATTTTTCTAGGCAACCTCATCTTCTCAATTTATTATCTATTTTTCTTCCTCCAAAATACTAATTCAGTGGTTTTCATTTGCCGTTTGTCTGTTGGCCTCACAAAAATGTCTAACTAATAATCATACAATGTTTTTTGTTTTAGTGTTATAGGGAACAATAATTATATAAATAGAGTTTTCCCCTTTTGTTCTATTTATCATTTCTTCATTCCTCTAATCCTCCCTCCCTTGCTATTTATAAGTCAGTATCATCATAGCTATGGAATCATTCTACCTTTGGTTATTTTGGGATGGGCTAACTTCACATAGCATTATTTTCTTAGCATTATTTCCATTGTATGTATGTACCAAATTTTCCCTAACCATTCATGTACTGATGGATATCAGGGTTGTTTCCACAATCTAGCTATTGTGAATTGTGCTGCTACATCTACAACAAATCCTAAGAATGAGAAACCAGGAAATATACCCCATTTACTATAGCCTCAAAAACAAAAAAAAAAAACAAAAAAAAACTTCAGTATCACTTAACAAAAGAAGTGAAATACCTCTACAATGAAAACTACAGCATGCTAAAGAAATAAATTAATGAACATCTTAGAAGATGGAAAGATCTACCTTGTTCATGGATAGGCAGAATTAATATTGTCAAAATGACTATTCTCCCAAAAGCACTATACCGTTTCAGTGGAATACCAGTCAAAATCCCAATATCATTCCTCATAGAAATAGGAAAAGCAATCATGACATTCATCTGGAAAAATAAGAGAACAAGAATAGCCAAAGCAATTCTTAGCAAGAATAATGAAGCTGGTGGCATTACTATTCCATAACTTAAATTGTACTACAAAGCAATGGCAACAAAACCAGCATGATATTGGCACCAAAATAGACCAGTTGACCAATGGTACAGAATAGAAGACACAGAGACTAACCCACACACCTACAGTTATCTATTCTACCTTTTAAATAAAACTTTTTGCTCTTGCAAAAAGTAGATATTCCATCTGTTTTCAGAGAGCATTTTCTGAATGCTTTGATTTCCATCATGATTTAGTTCCTGTCTCCTTTGCCTTATCAAAACCTAAGGAATGGCACAGGGAGATCACTCAGCTCCTTCCTGAACCCTTGTGGATGCTTGGTCACTTTTCCTAAACATGATGCCCATCACCTGGAGAGAGACTGTATTGAGTTCTTAAGCCTGTTCTTCTGAGTATAATATTTGAAAGTAGTTAATGTAGTTATGTAAATTAGATTTCAGGAATTTGAAAGTTGAATTTTTTTTTTTTCAACGTCCAATGAGTTTTATCTAAACAAATTTTTCATTGCAATTTTTAGTTCTAAATATAAACATAAATATGAAACACATAGACTCAAATATAATTCAGTAAATACATGTTTTGAAACAATTTTAAATATTTCTTTCCTGAATGTAAGTCAATAGTTTTAAAACATCTCACAATTTGGCATTAAAGAAAGAAGCTGCTATCTAGATGGACTACTCATGAATATTTTGCCAGTAAACACAGTTGAATTTAGTATAAATTGAAGTAAATTTTAATAGCAAATTTAATATTTGATAGCTGCAAACTTATTAAAATCTCAAAACAAACAAAAGTGCACATTGTTAGAATTTAAAATCAATGAGAAAATTTTTTCTAAAATTATAAAAAAAAAAGAATTTTCTAAAATTTGAGCACATTAGTTGATATTTAAATTATGTTGTTTACATTCAGTTTATTATGTTGACTTAGCAAAAAGAAATTGAAGATAAGATAAATGTGGTGGGGTGTTTTTAAAGCTTTACCTTCTCAGAGTTGCATATTCATTATATACAAATTCAAGGTGAGATAAATCAATTTGTGTAGTTATATGGTCAAATAGTAGATTTGACAAACTTTGCCTTGGAATAGGCTACATATTAGTGCATAGCCATAAATGGAATAATAGTCCATTTCATTTGTTTTTATTTTATGCCATGATGATTCCATCAGTACTTTAGTTGAATGTATCACCCAAACTTGCCCTAATGCAACATTAAAATATGAACATTAGGAATACAGTGATTCCATACCTTGAACCTAAAGCCATGGAAATAATGAGAAATGCCAGTTTCAACTATTTTGAATAGCAGAATAAATAATTGTATGCTATACTTTGGTGTCTTTTATTTGTAATGATGTTTCATCAACCACATTACTAATGAAATTAGATCTATATCCATCAGACATACAGCTGGTGCTTCTAGCAGTATTTAAAACTTACACTGAAACCTCACTCTAGTGAGGCAGAGGACTGCACCCTGACACATGGGTGCCAGGCACCATGATGGATGCCGGGCTGTGCACACCAAGCTGTCCAACACCTGTCCTTCCTTGGTGTGGGGAGCCCACCAGCTGCTCTGCCCCAGTCACTGTGAGGCACAGCCTGGCTGTGGGCCACAGGTGCACTGTGAGCTGCAGAGCACCAGGACAAGGCCCTCTCTGCATGTGGCCCTCACCACCCACCTTCACCATTGCCCTCCTTGCACCTTCCCATCTCCAGTGGACACTGACCTCTCTCTTTCTGGGGGCCTGATGCAGTGGCTTCTCCACATGAGTGATGGTGTAGTGATTGTCTCTCTCTGCCTGACTCATTTCAGCTAGGTCATGAGGTGTCGGCCATGCCCAGGGCCAGGGGAAACAGGATGTCATTCTTTTTGGCTAAATTACATTTTTTCTCTGTGGATACCATTTTCTTCACATTGGCTTTAAAGGACAACTTGGTGATCATGAGAACAGTTTCAACAATCATTGAACTGGAATTAAGGACAGGCATCCTGAACTCTATATCTCACATGCAGTGCTCACTGGGCAGAGGTCCTGTCCCTAAATCTCAGGTTGTCCCACTCGATGGCTCTGCTGGCCACAGGACATGTTGCACAGGGTGGGGCCTCCTGTCTGCTGCTCTCCAGGCTGCCCCTGGAGATGGTAAACTTTCAGTGCTGGGCCTTAATAGTCTTTGTCCCCAGGCTCCACTAGCCATGTTCCTTGAAGGAATCTGTGTAGGGGCCACACCTGGGACAAAGCTCCACCTGAGCCCTAGGTTTAACCATGGCATCCTCAGGAGTCCAGATGGAGGAAGACCCTCCTCCACACTCTGGCACCTGTGTGCCTGCATTTTAGCCTCACAGGTGCTGCCAGATTGGCTGCTGGGTGACTATTTCAGCTTCCAGATAAGAACTGGCACAGACCAACCATGTACCCAATTTCAGGGCTGCGTCGACCTCTTTAGTTGTTCACTTCAACCACCTCAGACAGAAGAGCAGGGGCCTCTGCACCTTCCTTATCCACTCAGTCAGCATCCCTTGGGACTGGCTGTGTAAACTAAAATGCAAGCTTAGCATGTGCTAAAGGATTTTTATTTTATTTCAAAAACAAACAGAACACACAAATTGTTTGATGTAAACGTTTTAACAGTAACTAGTTACAGATTTATGCTTGAAGAACAAGCACACAATTTTTTAGAAAGAAAAAGGATAGATTGTGGAATGATGCAGTCTCACAGTGAATTTCAGGTATAAGGCAATAATTTACTGCCTGAACTTAAACTTTATCCAACAAGAAGTTTTACCAGGTAAAGGTGAGGAAAAAGGTATGGGATCCTGGTTTCCCTAGTAGACAAAGAATGCTCCCATTTATGCTCTGGCTGTGTTTGGGGATGAGCACGAGTCAGTGTGTGTTTATCCTTACCAAATTCCCACTTACAGATGAAGAGATGCTAGAGACACTAATGCTAAACACCTTTGTGCTGTAGAATCAATCCATATCAATCCATAAGACACACTGCATATCTGAGGCCTGTTAGCTTGCACCTGCAGACTCCTGGTTCTGTGAGTGCTTTTACATCACACTAGATGCACCAAACCACCATGATGTCACTAAGGAGGGCACTGAGCAACATCACCAGGAAGCCCCACTGTGTTCAGGAGCAGCAGCAGGGCAGTGGGTGCAGGTATGGAGAGCACAGGCCAGACACTGGGGAAAGGGCTCACAGGCATGAGCTCTGCACACTGAACACAAGCATTCCTGACCCAGTCAGCACTTTTACATAGAACAAAGCATGGTACTGATCAACCAACTTAATTTTATCCTAAGTTTGGGAAGCCACAAAGTTTAAGAAGTTCATTTATGTTTTACTAAGCTATTTATTATCCTGACCATACTCTGAGGGCTAATCTTATTTGGAATTCCTTCCCATGCTATAAACTCACATATTCCTGGCTCTCCTTGACCAGATAAAAAACCCCACCATACAACCTCAGTAGCGTCTCATACATTCTGATGTTGGAATCTAAATTACACCCTACCTTGAAACGTTGAGCCATGTCACTCAATAACCAGCTCTCTGCCTATGTAATACGCTTGCCAGAATCTCTTAGCTGTAAGTTCCCAAGACACATTACTTTGTAATTTTGTGCTATAAAACCTCTTTCCTGAAGAGCAGGGGTACTGTCCTCAGGCCATGCAATTTTGGGTGAGCAAGCTGCTGGACAGCTTTCTTTGTGTACACAATATAAGCTTGCTTTAATTTGTCTTAAAATTGGAGTCAGTAGTCTTTTCTTTGCACTGATGGTTCACAGGCACAAAAAACTGTCCATCAGGTGAAGTGTGCACATGCAGCAAATGAAACATTAGGAGGGGTTGTGGACCCATAATGCCTCTGCTACGCTGGGCATCAGGTTGAATGGAAAATGACAGCTGTCACCAGGAAACCAGCACTCTCTTATCTGTTGGGGCTCTGTTCAACATGAGGCCTCCACCTAGAGCTGCTAAATGGCAGGAGGACATGCAAATAGGGCCTCCATCTGCTCATGAAGACCAGCCCACACTAACCTGCAGCTCTGCAGAAAAGCCCAGCCCTGGACTCCCAGCTCAGCCCACTCAGAGATCAGGACTGAACATAGCTGCTGAATATAAAGTGTGTGCTTAGTTTGGTATTCCTTGTGGCTGTTTTAAAAGGTAATTCATAGAGAACCATGGATCCTGAGTGTGTGAGTGGACAGGAGAGAGAAAGAGTGGATGAGTGACAGTGTCCTGACCAGGCTGCCTCTGTGTTTCCAGGTGTCCAGGGTGACGTTCAGCTGGTGGAGTCTCAGGGAGGCATGGTGCAGCCTGGGGGGTCCCTGCAACTCTCTTGTGCAGCCTCTGGATTCACCTTCAGTAACTATGATATGAACTGAGTTTGCCAGGCTCCAGAGAAGGGCCTGGAGAGGGTCTTGTACATTAGCAGTTTTATTTTTTTTTTAATTTTCTGTGTTTAAGTTTTTTTACTCTCCAAATGTAATACAATTCTTCAGCTAAAACAGGAATAATGAAACAAAATGGTTTTCAAAAGTACAATAGAAAAATATTGTTCACTTGTTTATTTTTCCAAATGAGCAATAGGCTATTTACAAATAAGCAGATCTCCAATGATGTGTATTAAAATGGCAAGCCTATCAACTGTTTGAAATCTAAATGAAAAAAAATATTAAGGCATATTTGATCTGTGAGATAAAAACAAACATTCTGGTGTAATGACAAAGTCATTTCACTTTTGTCCCCAAAACACATGAGCACCAAAATTGTCCAAGAACACTTAATATTTAGTAAAGCAGGAATGTGAAAATTAAGAAAGGGGTAAAGTCTCTTCAAAAGGAAATCTTTGGAGATCGGTTTACTACAAATAAATCATACTAATCACACTTCTGTACACATAAATACTAATACTTACAGGTACTCAAGAAATGGCAGAGCTCTAAACAATGGATGTTAAATAAATTAAAGGTATTCAGATGCCAAGGATAAAATAAACAGTAACTAAAGAATGAAGTAACCACCTCTCCACAATACACAGGATGAAGTGAATGAAACCAAATGCACCTCCCCCCATGTTTTCATTAGGGTGTTTTTGTTTGTTTAGCTTGCATTCATTTGAATCATTACAGTAATTCTTCTTCATCATTCTAAATATAAGTATTTTATCCTCTAAAAGAAGGGTCAGCAAGAGAGAAAACGCCAAGTGCATCTTGTAATGTGGTGTTAGGCCTGCTTAGGCGACGGCATTACTCAAACCACCAGCTCTGGCTGTGCTGTCCTTATTCCCCTTGCTTGGCAAAGCTACTTGACCTTGATAGGTAGAGTACAGTGTAGGGGAAATAATCAACTTTGGAAAGCTTTGCTGAAGATGCTAGTGCTGCCAATACAGATATTATCACAATTACTTATTTTACAACTGGAACTTGAGATGGCTTAAAAAAAAAAAAACTTGTAAAAAAATAAAGACAAAAGGTAGAATCTGTGCAAGGTTATCAGTCACAACAGAACATTTACCAGAGTTACAGTGTTTGTTTGTTTGTTATAATAATACTTCATAGGAATGTTCATGTTTTCTGCCATAGGACTGTAGAGAAGGGGCCTGGAAAGGAAATGTAAAAAAACATAAAAGGTTTTGTTCATTAGGGACATTTCAAGTCAGAATTAATCAGGTCTGCTACATAATGTTCAGCAAGAAGATGTGTTCAGAGACAAACATTCATCACATTTTGTTCAAAGAGCTCAATCTTAAAGGATTCCTATGTAAGAAAACCACTTGGAAAATATATCCTTGTATGGACTTCAAAAACTGATCATTCAAAAATTTTTGAAAAATGAATTAATTAATTAAAAATGTCTTGTCCAGCAGAGCTGGACATCAGGCTGTCCATGCAGAGCCATTATTACTGCTTTTACTGTGATCTGGATCATTTTTCTCCAGCCACATTTCAGCTAACTGCTGCATGGACCCATATGGTGATGCTTTGGAACCCAAGCACAGTTTGTATTGTTTAGGCTCCAGATTGGGGTCACAGAAGACAGGGTGGTGGACATGGACTACTCCTACCTCCTGGCTTCTGAACGTCTTCAAACTTGCCTGGACAACCTTGTTAAATAGGTCCACTTCCTCCAGCCCCAGCCTTGGATGGAAACATCAAAGCCACCCACTCGGACAAGATCTCCCTTATAAATACAAGTAATGCCAAACCCAT
The DNA here is from genome assembly GCA_025594165.1 of Tamias sibiricus. Taxonomy (NCBI): domain Eukaryota; kingdom Metazoa; phylum Chordata; class Mammalia; order Rodentia; family Sciuridae; genus Tamias; species Tamias sibiricus. The sequence goes on from CM046659.1 coordinate 2,999,863, forward strand.
AGTTTCTCCAGAAGTGCGTTTTTTGAGTAAAGGCAAAATGGTTGTCACTAGGAACTTTTCCCGCTATAAACAATCTTTGGATCGTACTGGCTAAAGATGATTGGGAAATATATTTGCTGGCCCAAAACTGTATTTGCTCGACACAGTTGCAGGAATTCGGTAGTAAACACCAGGTCAACATCACAGAAGAAGAGCAAAGATTCGTTATTAAACTGGGAAGATCCCACTTCAAGGGCTAGAGCTCTTGAAAACTCTCCAGACACAGGCAAAAGCTGCATGTCAGCTTTAGGGTACTTAACGTGATAATCTCTCATGAGTTCAACTTGTTTGGCCTTATCAGGGTTGGAGTTAGAATTGAAAAGCAGGACAAAAAGCTTGACATTCTGATTTGGGATGAGACATGTCTTCTTGAAATTTCCCATAAATCTTACAAGCATGTCAAAACGTCCAAAGAGACCAGTATATTTATCTTTTTATCTTTGGGCTCTTTGCGTTCATTCTTGGTCCCAGGGAGCTGGAAGAGAAAAAGCTTCTTCAGGGAATTGGAGAGGAAGAATAAGGATCCAGAGTCCTGATTGATTCTGTTGGCCAGCTCCTGTGCATCTAGTTCCTCATGCTCTACAAACTGGATCTTGCTGGAAGTCTGCTGTAGGTACACATGCCTCCTCATGGGAACTGTCATCTTCTTACCTTTGTGCTTCTTGTACAGAAGCAGCAGGTCCAGGATGTACTCTGCCCCATATACATGGGGTTCACACGACGATAGCCATACTGGATCTCCTTGAAGTCGATGATGCGTCCGGGGCCTTGGCATTGGCATTGATCATTTCCATCACCTGCATGACGGTGTCATCCAACGCTTCCCTCTGGGCTGAGTCCATTCATCTCCAGGGAGGCTGACCATCAGCAGCCAAATACAAATATTTCCCAGTCAGAAACTCCCATACTAGAATCTCTTCTCGTTGGTGGGCCTGAAACCCCATGAAGGAAGGGGGTATTCCCAGCTGGAGGTCCTCTTTATGAATCTCTGTGTTACTGTATTTGCTCATCAGGATGATTTCTCAGTGGAGCTGTATTGTGTGATGATGCAGCTCATCAATTTTGTGACTGAGCATGTAGCTGTGTAGTCTGTACTGGTGGGAGGGTTTTTGTTCGGGTGTAACGTGATAGCTCGGTGAATCTTACTGTTATGGAGATCTCTGATGTACCCCTTCTTGTTCTGTTCATAATTCTCATAAAAAAGCTGCTGAAGCTATAATTCCAGTGGGTCACTAGGCTGAGGCAGGAGGATCTCAAGGTCAAAGCCAGCTTGAGCACCTTAGCCAGGCCCTATGTAACTTTAGCGAGAACCCTGTCTCATAAGACCAAACACACTGTACGCCAGCAAACCTCCGGACACATCTTTCCACTTCCACATCCTCATGCATGGTGTACATTTCCTGGAGACACTTGCCAATGTGTGGTACCATTCTCCGAAGCACCTCCCAGCTCATGATCACACCAGGCCCTCCCATGCAAAAGTTTTCACCAGGCTCAAGGGCCAGTTTCCCCATTTCTTCTATGGTGCCCAGTCCTGTCTGCCCGAGAAAAAGGGGCTCACTGCTATTCAAACTCCTAGGGAAATGCTCCAGACGATCTCCTTTGATGTAAACATCACCATCTGCTCTCATAAACCATTCATAGTTGTCCAAGTAGCGGTCATGCATGTACTTGAGCATCATAAAAGACTTCTTCTGGGGTGGGTAGGAGTCATCCACACTCCTTGGTGGCACTATTGGAATTGGTATAGATGTGTCTGAACCCTCACTAGAGAAGAACTCCACTTTCCCAGGAATTGTCTTGGACCATGTTCTGTAGGCAGCCACGGCGCGAGTCTGCAGGTATTTCTGGGCAGTCATGACTCCCACGAAGAGAAAGTTCCTGTCCAGTGGGCCACCATCCAGGGCTGAGCCATGCGGAGACAGCTGTGCCCAGCGTGCATCACTGCACGCACCTTAGGCCTGGGACACTGCTGCTGCCACCACCTGCCAGGGCTGGCAGCCCTAGAGGCTGGTGCAGCGCCATGGACCCGCTCGCTTCAGCGCAGGGCAGGAAAAGCCGAGAGGCCAGCAAGAAGCCCAGCAGGAGCCCAAGCAGCAAGGTGAGCCAGGCGCACCGCACGTGGCCATACCCGCGCCACTCCTCCCCACAGGGCCTCTGCAGCCACCCTGGCTCCAGCGTGCCCTCAGCCCGCCGCCCCCGCCCGCGGAGGCCAGCTGGTCCTAGCGCTGCGAGGCCAGGACCTGGTAGCGCTGCGGAAGCCGCGGGCCCGCTGCGCCCATCAGGGCCCCCGACCGCCCGCAGGCCTCGCGATGGTGCTTTGTTCCGCAGCCTGTCCCCACCGCCGCGGCCTGCGCCTTTAAGAGGGGACCATGCCCGGTGCACACAGGCAGTGGCTGGGGAGCAAGGCGGCGGCTCCTCCTGTTGCACTCTTAGGCACTGGGCCAGCGCGATGGCAAGGCAGCAGCAGCTGGGCCAGAACCCCTGTCGCGCCCAGCTCGCGTCCCCCGGCTGGCTCCTCCAGGCTTGTGCTGCGCCCCCAGTCCTCCTCGTGGCCAACGCCTCCGCCGCAGCTGCACATCTGGGCTTAGCTCGCCATTGCAACAGAAGCCCAGCACTTCACGCACAGCGCGTTATGAAGCAGCCCTGGCCCGTTACAGTTTTAGTAGTTTCCAATTCACCATCTCCAGAGAAGACTCCAAGAACACGCTGTACCTGCAAATGAGCAGTCTAGGAGCCAAGGACATGGCCAGCTATTAGTGTGCCAGAGACAGTGAGGGGACCTCAAAGTGAGCCCAGACACAATCCTCCCTGAAGGTCATCCCAGGGCCAGCAAGGGGCGCTCAGCACACAAGGAGCCCAGGATCACCCAGGAGCAGGTGCAGAGTGGATTTGGGGCTGGTTTCCTGTGTCTGGGGTGCTTTCCTTGTACCAACTTCCCAGGGGAGCCCGTGAACTGTGGTCTGTACTTAACTTTGACTCTCTGACTGTAATTATTGTTTTTTGTGATGTATTTTTTTTTCTTTTAAAATAGTGCATTATGGACAGAATTATTATTTTATTTATTTTGATATGATCATATACATTAATTGACTATAAAACCTCTTTTTTTTTCGCTCCAAGTAACTGCTCTTTCACTTATTTCCTACTCCCCAATTACTTTATTCTTTCACATATTTATAGTTTTTATTAAATTAACACTACACACACACACACACACACACACACACACATATGAGAAACTCACTGTGGTACACTCCACATATGCAGGATTCACACATGTTATGAATTGGTAATTCAAACCTGCTCAGTTCACTCCTGGCTCCTCCCGTTTCCTGTCCCTCCTCCCTCACCCTTAGTCACCTTCCCCTTCTCCACTGATCTCTTCTATGCTCTTGGTGTTCCACTTCCTTTTTTTCCCCAAATTTGTGGCAGCTTCCACATAAGAGAGAAAACACTCAACCCAGACTCTCTGAGACTTTCTTTCTTCTTCTGCCCTGATGCTCTCCAGCTCGGTCCATTCACCATCATTTCCCTTTTCCTAATGGCTGAGCAGAGCTGCTTATTGGTATATAACCCACATTTTCTTAATTCATCTATTATTTATGGGCACGTGGGCTGGTTGCAAAACCTTGCTCTTGGGAACAGCACTGGATAAACCCTGCAGTGTCTGTGTCACTGAAGTGTGGTGACTTTAGGTTTTGGGGATAAATACCAAATAGTGGGATAGCTGAGTTCCACTGCTTTCCTCATGATATAAATTACAAACATTATGAAAAAGTTCTCCACATTATGATGCTAGGCCTACCATAGGTGATTCTGATTTTTACAAAGATAATAAGTAAGTGAAATTGGTTGAAATTAATTAAAGCTATATCCTGAATTGCATGGTCCCCAAATAAATTTCAAAATGACAAGATCATGTTTAATATCCTTAATGTCAATATCCTAAAGGTCCAGTACCAAACAACATAATTCCTCAAGCACTAATGTAAAATCAGTAAAAGTACAATTGTTTACATTTCCAGCAGTACATGGATTAAATAACATCAAAAACACAGAGAGCATTTCTGGGTCACTTTGCACAATAACACACACTCAGATCCACACACTCATGTGCAAGCACAATATCAGCTGTGCACAGGATGATCACACCTCTGTGACCAGGAGGAGCAGATGTTGAAAGTCATCAAGAGAGAGGTCAAAATCTTGCTCCATTAATGCCACCAATTTGGTTCTTTCTGTGTCCCCAGCTCCTTAGCTCTTCTCCTCTGAGGTTCCCACCTACTGCTGTGTCTACTATGAGACCTGCAAGTCAGCAGAGCAATGTTGCTGACCTGAAGCTGCCCACGCTGCAAAGGTAGGAACAGCTCTATGGAGACAATGCACATTTACCGGAAAAGAAAGAAAGAAAGAAAAGCAGATCTTCACATTCACTAGAATGTTCAGGATCACCTGTGTGTGCATAGAGGCAAAAAGGGCCTGTGCACTTCTCAGGAAGCAGAGCTGCAGCCAATGCAAACACACAGGAGAACTAAAAGCCTCTGCACCATTTACACTTCAATCATCATCAGTGCTGCAAGGAGGTAATACAGGGCATGGTAATTGTAAATAGAGGAAAATTTAAATATGGGAGAACATAGACCTCCCACCACACAAAGCCAGGGTTTGTGTGCAGACTCCAGCACCGCAGGAGCTGGTCTAGGAGATGTTGATGCTGTCACTGTTGCTGGCTCTCTTCTGCAGTGAGCTTCCAGGAAGAACACCTGCTGCTTTTCTCTCAAGCCTCACCCCACTTGGAGGACATGTCCACCTTCAGTTTCCATGGTCACTCCCGGTTTCTGGGTAATTCTTCTCTCACCCAACACATCATCCTGGTCTTGCCCATGACGTCTTCCCATCCTCTGTGCCCTGTGTCTGTGTTTGGAAACATGAGGTGCATTCTGCATGCTTCACATGCAGACCACAGGCTTAGCAGACACGGTGCTGGTGATGGACAGCAACAGCCTGGACACACTTAGCCCCTACCATGCACATGAGCCTCTTCACACAGTCAGTTATTTCCCTGGGGTTTTTATATCAATATGAAATAAGGTGATTAAATTTCATGGAAACTGATCAGGTGGAAGTATTATAGAGCTGTGATTGCTTGTATGATTCACAAATGAGGTGCCCTTAATGCTCATGTGTGAGACAATGAAGGAAGGTTCAGAGATGACTAGACTACAAGAACTATTTACCTAAAGTGGATTAATTCACTGACATGAATTCACTTGTAGCATCTGTAGGCAGGTGGGGTGTGGCTGCAGGAGGTGGAGATTTTTGCACCTCTAGATTGCACTCCACATAACTATGGTCACTGTGGAAAAGTGAAGTTATCTCTAGTAAATTTTTATAAGGTTTTCTCATGGCCTGGGCTCTGCTTGCCACCACCATGCTCAGGAGATCTCACCACAATCCAGCATTCAGTGACATGAGGTCATGGAGGGTAAGTCACAGGGTATTGTTTAAAGAGACCTGAATCTTAGGACTGGTAGACCTCAGCCTACATGAGCTTGAGGGGACCATTGACAGAGACCTGCCATGTCACAAATAGCTTGCCAGCATCAGGTGAGCTTGTTTCTTCTGAGAAGTTTTGGCTGTGCAGATGGGCTGAGCGACCATGAAGTTCCTCTCTCCAACATGGTGGGGACATTTCAGTGGAGAAGGAAGACAGAGACAGAGAACAAGGTCTGCACCTCCTGGAGAGCTGGGAGGGCACTTGCAGGAAACTGTTCCCCACATCCCTGAGCTGAAGGACCTCATCATCAGCCTCCATCAGCCTTCAGGGAAGGGGCTGCAGTGAATGGGGCTCATTGATGGCAATGGAGGCACAACTCATAACCCCTCCCTGAAGAGTTGAGTCACTATGTCCAGAGACCATTTAAGAACCAGGTTTCCCTTCAGTTGAGATCTGTGACCAGAGAGGATGCAGTGGTGTATTACTGTGTAGGACTCACAGTGGGGGACTTCAGGGTGACCTCAGACACAAGCCTTCCTGCATAGTAGTTAGGAACAACAGGGGCATTAGAACCATCAGAAAGCTCCCACGAGGGGTGAAGCTCAGAACAAGCAGGTGCACTAGTGATCCATGAGCAACATAAGGGGACAAAGGAGCAGGTGCAGAGAGGAGGCTGGGGAGTGAGGGGCTTCCTGTAAGCCTGTGGGGTTTCCTCCCCTTCTCTACCTTATAGAACCTCAAGAGACCCTGCAATGCATCTGCTGCAGAGGACTGTGGAATGTCCAAGCCCATAGCATTGAACAGATTTAATGCTAAATTTTTCTGCATTTATAAGTATATATTTTCTGAATCTCATTCTTATGCATTTCCCTGAAAGGCAAACCCAACTTGTACAAAGCTGAAAGTAGACTGAAGTCTACACAACTCAAGTGTCTTTGGAGAATGAAAGTATCAGCATCATCACCATCATCTCAAAGTCATCCTGCTGATTTTGTCAAGAGGGACTGCTGCATGCAGGACTCAGTGTCTCTGATTAAGAATGAGGGATTTGTGCCCCTGTCCTCATGTTCTGAGAACGTCCAACTCTTCTGCTGCACCACCCAACAGACCTGGTCCCCTGGCTTCACCTCACCCCCATGTAGAGCCCCTCTGCCTGGAAGAAGAAGGAGGGGCCTGACTGGATTCGGGACAGTGTCCAGGATCCCCAGCTTCATACGCCCTTGTTCAGGGGGGTGTGGGTAGCAGTGTCTCTCTCCTCAGCTAGACTGTGAAGTTCCACTTTGAATTTGTTCAGGCAACTCCCAAGGACATGGTCACTGAATGATTCTTGGTGGCTGCTTGGAAACTGCTCGGGACCTGCTCCATGCCATGGTGCACTCTGATACAGACAGTGCCCTCTGCTGCTTTCCTGTGCTGCTTCTCTGTTGGCTACATTCTCTCAGTTTCCATCTCCAGCTTCTGCTTACTTCCTGATCCTGGGCCCTGGGGATGTTTTTGTTGCACATTTCAACATCATAATCAATTGACTTTATGGTCTTCTGTGGTACCAGGTGGACCCCAGGGCCCTGTGCATGCTGGAGCCTGCTCTACCTGTGGCCACTCCCCAGGACTGTCATTTTAGATTGTGAAAACTAGCTGCACATCTTGGGGAGGCAGGACCAGAGGTCTGGGTTCTCTAGCATGGCCTGTTGGTCAGCTCAGGACACGTGGTCCACTCATCATCCAACACTCTCCTTCCTGGGAAGAGAGCCCTCCTGATCCCTCCTGCTGGCTCTGCTGGATTTGCAGGATGAGTTTACCGCCCACAGCCACCCTCTGTGTGAGAAGAGACAAGCTGCTCCTGCGTCAGCCATGGCCCTGTGCCTCTTATCTCAGCCCCTCCCTCTCTCCTTCCCTTCCTCCCCACCACAGCCACTGTTCATCTCTGCTCCTGTGAGGTCAGCTTTTTTTGTTGTTGTTTTTGTGGTACCGGGGATTGAACTCAGGGGCACTTGACCACTGGGTCACATCCCCAGCCCTTTTTTGAGTTTTTATTAGAGACAGGGTCTCACTGAGTTGCTAAGTGACTCACCATTGCTGAGGCTGGCTTTGAACTCACGATCCTCCTGCCTCAGCCTCCCAAAGTGCTGGGATTACGGCGTGCACCACTGCGCCCGGCTGAGGTCAGCTTTTTACATTGACACAAGAATGAGGCTAGGAAGAGGCTGTCCTTCAGGCCTGGCCTTTCCTCCTAGTGTTATAACCTAAAATTGGGTCCAACAGCTTTGCATCACTGTGGCAAATGCCTGAGACCATCAACACATGAGCAGGAAGCTTTAATTGGTCATGTCTTCCAATGCTCTAGTCCATGGTGAGAGGAGTCCATTGCATTTACACCTTTCCTGGATGTGCCAGGGAGCAATGCAGAGAGCCCACTGTGGGAAAACCACTCACCTCCTTGCTAAGATTCAAAATGGAGGGAGAAAAAAACTGGGGACTCACAACCCCTTGCAGGTCATGTCCATAGTAATTGGCATAAATTCCACGAGTCCCCATGTCCTAAGGGATCCCTCACTCCCAAGAGCCCAAGGATCTGCAGAACAACCTTAGCACATCAAATTTTGGGAGAATAATTACACACACTTAATTTTTCTATCCCTGAACACAAAGATTCACATCCATCTCATAATGCAGAGCACAATCAGTCCTCATCCTTGAGTCCCTAAAGGCATAAACGCTCCAGCAGAGCCCAGAAGTCAAGTGGAAAGACTCCAAAACAGTCATGGAAAACTTGTCTGTGTGCATTAAACTCAAAGGAGGGTTTCATAGGCCCAAGGTTTATGGGAGGGTTCTTGACAGCCCCACAACACAGCCCAGCTGGACCTAGCCCCCTGGACTCCCTTTTAGTAGTCTTGGCCCACATTCTGCAGCTTCCTGAGAGAGCACTGCTCACTACTGGCTCCTCTAATCCTGGGGTCTCCAAGGCAGCCCTGGCTACATTGCACACCTCCATGCATCACCTGCCAGGGCTGCCAGCAGGGACTCTGACTCCTGACACCATCTGGCCTCCCAGGCTTTCCTTTCAAGTCTCAGTTGAAGCCTCAGAGAACCTGATCCTCCTGCACTCAGCCTGCACACAAAGCCAGCATGATGTGGCTGAGGACAAGGTCAGCTTCAGTAGGGAGCAGGTCCTGCAACCCTTGAATCATGGCTGAGGAAACTCTGATCACCTTGCTGGATGAACAGGGGAAACCATGCCCTGGGCAGTCCTGGGTCAGGCATCCCAGAGCTCACTCCCACATGTCCTGCCAAGGAGTCTTTCAAATTTTCATCTCAACCTCTGAGCGGGAAAAGCTGGGCCTTGTTGACCTCTGGGACTCTAAACCAACTTCCATCTGGGCTGCTCTCAGTGGAGCTGCTGGCCTCACCCTCCTGGCCACAGCTCCTGGGCAGCACCACAAATATTCTGCTGTCTTGGCCAAACTGCAAAGCACCAGCTCTGCCTGCACTGCTCCTCTCTGCCCCTCCCTGTCCTGCACATGGCCTGACATCAGTCAGGAGTCACAGCCCAGGCATTCCCTATGTCCTTGAGATTGTCTCTATCCACAGTCTGCTCCAGCCTGAGAGAGCCCAGCTCCTACCACGTCTCTGGTCATCCACAAATTGTGGTTCTTAGGTTGTCACCAGGTGTGTCTGCATGTCAGCTGGTGGAGGACTGTGGAATAGTCATGTCCAAGGTGAGAGCAAAAGCACAAAGACTCCACTCCCTCTTGCCAGATATGTGTTATTGGACACAGTGAACCACCACTCATGCTTCTGTTTGTGATTTTATATTCACACCATGGAGTTAACACTGTCCCCGTATCATTATTTGGTTCAGGCTTAAAACAAATTAATAGATGATAAATGCCAAACAGAAAAATAATAAGCACAAGTAATTGTATTCCCTTAATGCTACTATGTACACAGTTCTAGCCCATGACACTGCCATCTGCCCTCAGTGCTGCTCTACCTGGGTCTCCACCCAGAGCTGCTATATAGCAGGAGCACATGCAAATAGGGCCTCCTTCTCCTCATAAAACCCAGCCACCCTGACCTGCAGCTCTGCAGAAGAGCCCAGCCCTGACTCCCATTCAGCTCACTCAGTGATCAGGACTGATCACAGCTGCTCACCATGGAGAGTGTGCTCAGCTGGGTTTTCCTTGTGGCTTTTTTAAAAGAGAATAAATTGAGAACCAGAGATCCTGAGTGTGTGAGTGGACAGGAGTGAGAGAAAAATGTCTGACAGGGTCCTGACGAGGCTGGCTCTCTGTTTGTAGGAGTCCAGGGTAACATGCAGCTGGTGGAGTCTGGGGGAGGCCTGGTGCAGCCTGGGGGTTCCCCGAAATTCTCCTGTGCAGCCTCTGAATTCACCTTCGGTAGCTACTGGATGATCTTTGTTCACCAGACTTAGGGCCAGTGTGGGTTGGAGAAATTAACCCAAGTGGTGGTAGCACCTACTATCCAGATTTTGTGAAGGGCTGATTCACGATCTCCCACGACAAATTTCAAGAACATGCTATACTGCAAATGAGCAGTCTGAGAGCTGAGGACACCGCCACCTATTACTGCACTAGAGATACAGTTAGTGGACCTCAGGGTGAGCCCAGACACAAACCTTCCTGCAGAGCACCCAGGGCCAGCAGGGGGCGCTCAGCACATAGGGAACTCAGGGTCAGGACAGGAGCAGGTGCAGAGGATTTTGGTTTGGTTTCCTGTCTGGGTGGGGAGCTTAACCATGTAGAGCTTCCCAGAAGAGCTCCGTGGACTTGTCATACTATTTTTTTTAAATATCTGAAGATAAGAAATCTTTTGGTAAGTCACTTTTTCTCATTAAAATTAGTGCATCACAGTTATACTCATTGTCAGGATTCACTTGACATAGTCATGCACACTCATTGAACATAAAGCTCTATTTCAGTCCCCAGTACCTCTTCTTTCCTTCCTTCCTCCCTCCCTGCTTGTTTTCCTCTCCTGAACTACTTCCTTCTATTTTTTGAAATTTTCTTTTAATTAACACTACACACATGCACACACACACACACACACACACACACACACACACACGAGAAACTCATGTGGTACATTCCTACATGAGCAAGATTTATGTGTGTGCAAAATTAACCATTCACATTTGCTCAGTTCACTCCCTGGTTCCTCCCTTTTTCTTTCCCTCCTGCATCACCCTTAGTCACCTTCCGCTTTTTCTCTGATCTATTCTGTTTCTTGGGATTCCACCTGCCTTTATTTTTCTCAGTTGTTCTAGCTTCCACATATGAGAAAAAACACTCAACCCTGACTCCCTCAGTTTTTCTTCTTTCTCTTGCCCTGATGTTCTCCAGCTCCATCCATTCCCCATAATTTCACTCAATCTAATGGCTGAGTAGAGCTGCATGTTGTATAGAATCCATATTTTGGGAAGCAAATGTCCATTGACTTATGTGAGGAATGCTGAGGAAAAGCCCTAAATCTGGTCAATATGCACCAGAAATATATAAATTCAGAAGAAACTTTGGTGTATGTGAGCTGTCAATCACTTGTGATGAGGTTCTGTCACACACATACCTCACACCCAGGCCCCAAAGCAGAGGTGCCCATTCCTCATGCAGCTGTGTGGCCTATGGACTGGGGTGGCCTGAGCAAGGTCTTGGAGGGAAAGGGGTCCCTTGGCAAAAACCCAGGAGGAATCGTGGTCAGCTCTGCATGGGCTGTGGAAGGTGGAGGATGGCTCTGCCACTGGGCTCAGGACCTGAAGGTATGATTGTGCCCAGGACCACTCTGACCCCAGCTTACTGTGAGCCGACCCCCAGCCTGAGTAGCCCCAGGACACCAGGCTGCTGGGGAGAGGCAGCTTGGAGCCTGTCTGGGTTTCCAGCCACGGTGGCTGGATTGCAGGATCATAGACAGGGATACCCTGGGCTCTGTCCCTGGTCACGTCAGGGCCCACCCTGTCCTGAGAGTTCAGCTCCAATCTGGGTGAGGATGAGCAGCAGCTATTTGTACATCCCAGATTGTCCTAAGCTACTCCTGATTCATTCCATAAATATACATCATTTTGTGTATTTTCCAAAAGATGTTAATTGAGAGTTAAAACATGATTTTCTATATAAAAATTATAAGATACCAAGACTTTTATATTTTATATCAGTGCAACTGATTTCTTTTTCAATCAACAATACATACACATTTCTAATTATTTTTAATATTTTTAATATTTTTGCTTGAGCATTTCAATTACACATAATTACGTCATTTATTTTGGTGTATTTATTGATGCATAAACAATTTTTATGGAAGAGCCGTTGCTTCCTGAACGTATTGTTCATATGAAATTTCTCTACTTTTCATCATCTTCTCAAATTATCATCTATTTCTCTTTATACCAAGAACAAACACAATGATTTTCCTTTGCTGTATGTCCTGATGTCCTTATATATACCTAATATTGATATTATGTACAATACATTTTTCATTAGTGAACAACAATAATATTTTATCTGAAAAACAGAATTTCCCCCATTGGCTATATTCCCCAATGATTTAATTTCTGTCTCCTTTGCCTGATTTAAACCTCAGGACTTGCTCTGTAGGGCCATCTCAACACCTTTCTGAGCCATGGCGGATGTAGGGATGTCTTTCCCAAAACATGAAACCCCTCACTTGCAGACAGTCTGTATTTGATTGCTTAAGCCTGCATTTATAAGTATAATATTTGGACTTGTATGAATTAGATTTAGGGATTTGACATTTGAATACATGGTGAAGGACCTGAATAAGCAAAGAGGTGATGTATGCTGTTATCTTTCTCATGTGATGGAGTTTGATCACCAACATCAATAAGAATGTCAGCATTTCTCTCCATCAGACACACAGCTGGTGATTCCAGCTGTATTTTCATACTTACACTGAAACCTAGCTCTAGTAGGTAGAGGACAGCACCCAGACACATGGGTGCCAGGCGCCATGATAGATCCCAGGCTGTGCACACCCAGCTGTCCATCACCTGTCCCTTCCTGGTGTGGGGAGTCCACCAGCTGCTCTTCTCCCAGTCACTGTGAAGCACAGCCTGGCTGTGGGCCACAGGTGCACTGTGAGCTGCAGAGCACCAGGACAAGGCCCTCTCTGCACGTGGTCCTCACCTCCCACCTTCACCCTCACCATCCTTGCACCTTCCCATCTCCAGTGGCCACTGTCCTCTCTCTTTCCAGGGGCCTGATGCAGTAGCTTCCCCACTTGAGTGATGGTGAGTTGATGGTCTCCCTCTGCCTGATGCGTTTCAGTAGGTCCATGTGTTCCAGGGCCATGCCCAGTGCAGGAGGAATACAATGACATTTTTCAAATTACATTTTTTTTTTCAAATTGCATTTTTCTTCTATGGATAGCATATTTTAAACATACATATTCAGGGACAATGTGGTGAAAATGAAAACTGCTTCAACACTCATGAAGTTAAGGAGTTAAGCTCAGGCCTCATGGACTCCACATTACATCTGATGTGTACACTAGGCAGAGGTTCTGTCCCCAAGCTTCAGGCTGTCCCACTCTATGTCTCTCCTGGCCTCAGGACATGCTGCACAGGGTGGACTCTCTCAGCCGTTGCTCTCCAAGCTGTCCCTGCACCTGGTAGACCTACAAGGCTGGAGCCCTAGGGGTCCTTGATCCCCAGCACCAGTGTGTGCTGAGTCCAGTCTGTGCAGCTCTGAGCAGCTCCTGAGGCTGATGGTTGCAATGAGAGAGCTGCACTGCAGCAGGTTCTGGAGACCAGGGTGCAAACACCCAGGTGCTGCTCCTGACCAGGGCTTCCTGAGGCTGCACCACCACAGAGGCAGGAAGGCAGGAGGCAAAGAGAGGGAGACGGGACTGAATTCTCTTGGTGGTGCTGAGATCACACTGTAGGCTCAGCATGCAAGAAAGTCCCTCTACCAGCCCTAGGGAAATCCAAGTGGCCTGGACCTGGTGGTAGGTTGTTTTCTCCATTCTGGGACCTTGTGGACATGCTGAGGTTTGCAGAGCAGCAGCATTGAGGACAGAAATTTATGCGTCCAGGAGGGTTTCAAGACATTTGTTCCATACAAGCAATCAGAATCCTCCAGGTCTTCAGTGCACAGGAATAGGAAGGGAGGCATAAATCACAGATGGTAAATAATAGATAGATAGATAGATAGATAGATAGATAGATAGATAGATAGATAGATAGATAGATAGATAGATATACGATACATACATACAACATACATAGATAATAGATGTTAGATTTAGTATAAATGACAGTCGGACAGAAAGACTCAATTACTCTCATTAGCCCTAAGCTTAGGCAAACACTGCCACAATTTTCAAAGCCATTTCTGACCTTAACCTTGTGTCACCTTCCATCAGTTTCTTTCAGAGAATCCATGGAAATGACAAACTGGATGCTGGACATGACAAATGGGAGCCATGGAGAGGGCTGAATTCTCCAGGGCTGCAGCCTCCTTCTCTCAGCAGAAGCCCAAGGCCAGGGCCTCTCCTGCCCTGTCTCACCCTCAGGTACACATGTCCTGACATTGGCCTAATCAACATGGAGACACGGGGGAGCTTGGCACTGTCTGCACTAGCAGGGGCTGGGTTTCTTTCACTACCTCCAACATGGGAAAGACCCTCATGGCCACCACCTTGACAATGGCCAGATGACCAAGAGCCAGGTCTATAGTGCTGGGGCTGAGGGCGACCCCACAGGCCACAAGAGCTTAGACTCTGTGCCTTGCTGTCAGCAAGTCCCAAGGGCAGGGGCACATACTGACCACGTGGGGAGCAATGAGGGGCCAGGTGCAGTGGTGGGAATTAAGCCTGACCCTGGACACAGCCCCAAGTCCATGGGGACACTCGCTGGTCCTTCTCCCAGGCCCCTCATGAGAGGGTGATACACATGACTCCCTGTGGATTCAGCAGACGACTGAAAATGAGGACAGAGGCTGGATTTCTCCCTGCCCACACTTGTGCCCTGTGCCCACCACAGATGGCAGCAGCATGTGCACGTTAGGGTTCTGTGCAAACGGGATTCTCCTGATCTGAAGGAGGCCCTCACATGGAGGCACAGCCTTCCCACTGCAGGGAGCCTCTGAGGCCCACAGCCGGATGCCTCCCTGGGAAGCAGGTGGTGCAGCAGAGTAGAACATGCAGGGCGAGTACCAGCGAGAAGCCGAAGTGTGTAGCCAGCGAGAAGCCGAAAGCAGTAGGCTTGCCGCCTTAAAGCCACAGCATCTCCTCAAAAAGGGCTCAAATATCCACTCTTTTTTAAAACAAAAGGTGAAAAAAAGCCAGGTAGGGACAAGAAAATAAAAGATAGAAAATAGAATTAAAATATAGCACATATCCAGTGCAGGAGGGATCTGAGGACCTCCCCAGGTGTGTGCACCTGGGAGCTGGAGGAGTGTCAGGGGAGCAGCTGTGTCCAGCATGAGAGCAAAAGACCAGATACTCGGTCATTCTTTCCAGACAGGAGCTGTTGGACACAGTGAACCAACATTCATGCTTCTGTGGCTGATTTTCCATTTGCACCAGGGAGCGAGCACTGATACCTGCATGATATATTTTAGGGGGCTCACGAAGATCACTTCTGAAATGACACTTGTAAAGAGAAAAGATCACAGAAGAAGTTCTACCTTCCTGAATGCTCTTCTGTCCACAATGCTGCCCGTGACACTCCCCTCTGCTCTAGTGGCACTCTACCTGACGGCCTCCACTGAGAGCTTCCTATTCACCAGGAGGACATGCAAATATGGCCTTCATATGCTCCTGAAAATCAGCCCACCATGATCATATAGCTCTGCAGAGGAGCCCAGCCATGGACTCCCAGCTCAGCCCACTCAGTGATCAGCACTGAGCACAGCTGCTCACCATGGAGAGTGTGCTCAGCTGGGTGTTCCTTGTCACTCTTTTGAAAGGTAATTAATGGAGAACCAGAGATCCTGAATGTGTGAATGTACACAAGTGAGAGAAAGAGTCGATGAGTGACAGTGCCCTGACCAGGCTGCCTCTGTGTTTGCAGGTGTCCAGTGTGACGTGCAGCTGGTGAAGTCTGGGGAGGGCTTGGTGCAGCCTGGGGGTTCCCTGTACCTCTCCTGTGTGACCTCTGGATTCACCTTCAGTAGCTATGGGATGACCTGAGTCCTCCAGGCTCTATGGAAGCTGCTAGATTGGATCTAATCCACTAGGAGTGATGGCAGTAATGCTTACTATGCCAACTCCTTGAAGGGCTGATACACTATCTCCAGAAACAGTGTCAGCAATGCGCTGTACCAGCAAATGCACAGTCTGAGAGCTGAGAACACTGCCACCTGTTACTGTGTCAGAGACTCAGTGAGGGACCTCAGTGAGAGCCCAGAAAGCAACCTCTCTCCAGGTCGCCCAGGGCCAGAATTGGGTCTCAGCACATCTTGAGCTCAGGGTCAGCCCAGGAGCAGTTACAGAGGGAGGAGAGCAGAGTGCATCTAAGGCCCTGAGCTTCCTTAGCAGCCAGATTTTCCCTGACCTTGCATGGGCATTCTTGAGGTCTCTCCTGTCTCAGAAGCTCAGAAGCTTTCCCTTCTCTGGGTCAGGCGTATCTGAAGTAACCCTCTTGCAGCACAAGCCACTCAACAATATTTCTTGATGAAGGTAAGTTTTTTTTCAGTATTTCCTGCACTGTGTCTTCCATGTGAACTTTATGAACTTAGCTTTTCAGTACCAGGGATTGAACACAGGGTGACCTACCCAGCATCTCCATCCATCCCTGTTTGCATCTTATTTTGAGACAGCTTCTCCCTAACATGCCCAGGCTGGCCTTGAACTGCTCAGCCTCCTGCCTCAGTCTCCTCAGTTTCTGGTGTTGCAGGTGAGCTTCTCCTCACCCAGCTGAACTTATTAGTTTCTGAGGTCTTGACTTACTCCCTTCATGCTCAATTGGATCTTCTGTCCCCTTGCCATGACCCCTTCCCATTCCCAGGATACCCAGGGTCCTTTCTGTGATGGATCAAGTCATAGTACACACTTTATCCTGGAGTCCTTATAGTGCAAGAACCTTCCACCCCTGGGACCTTGACAATGTCTGGATGCAGTTGTTGTTCTCAAGTGTGAAGGAGAATTTTCCTGGCATCTAGTGTTAGACAGCAATGAGGCTGCCAAACCTCCTGCCATCACAGAACAGCCTCCAGAGCAAGGAATTATCTGACACAAATATCCATGAACTCAGCTGAGAAATGCTGAGAAATGCGGGCTGTGTGGGCCTAAGTTCTTCCAAACCAGGAATCAAGCCTGGTCTCTGCCTGCTAATCTAGGAATGTGAATCTGGGTTCTTCCTTGGTTATGCAAATGAGTTTGAGCCCAAGCTCCTTCTAGTTAAATGTCTACAAGTCCTGAACTTGGCTCCTCTTTGCTGATGAGATGTTGCTTTTATGCGACTATATAGGATTTCTGCTGCTCTTGATTTCTACTATATGACAACCAGGTTCTATTACATTTAATTATCAAAAGTAAAATCAGTTCTATGGCCCTGTGGAATCTAGCCAGAAGCTGGCTAAATGGCAAAATAGCTAAGATTAGCTTTTGCAAATAGCCCCTCCCTACAGGGTGTAACTGTACTCATTGAAAAGATAATGGTCTTTTTGTGTGTCTGTAAAAGACTCTCCCTTTATCCTTCAGCAAATCTAGGATAGATAAGATTGATCAATAGTAGGTACTTAGGATAACTATTTTGTTTTTCCCTGATTGACCCTGGAGTGTCCTGAAATTCTTTAAAGTATAGTTAATTACTGGAATTCTTTAATGTAATCTCCCTTACTGGAAATCCTTAATGAAACCTCCTTTACTGAAATTCTTTATTGAAATCTATGGTTAAAATGTTAATTGCTGTGTTTGCTGTGATGTATATAAAATCATGCGGAGAAAAGTAAAATCAGAAGAGTAGAAGGATTTCGACAACCTGTCTCAAGTGTGGATTATTTCATTTCATCGAAGTTCCCCTCAAGCATCAGTTGGGCTGACCTTGACATCCTTGCTGAAGCCGGCCTTCAGCAAGGGGTGACCTGACCATGGTCTTGTAGAGAAAGGGGCTCCCTTGGCATAGACATGGGGGGAGGATGGTCAGCTCTGCATGGACTGTGGGAGCTGCAGGTCAGCTCTGCCACTGGCCACAGGACCGTGAAGACACTCTGTGCCCAGAACCACACTGACCCCATCTTGCTCTGAGGTGACCCGAGTCTGAGAAGCCCCAGGACACCTGGATGCTGGGGAGAGGCAGCTTGGAACCTGCCTGGGTTTTCAGCCACTGTGGCTGGACTGCAGGACCAGAGAAAGAGACTCCCTGGGCTCTGTCCCTGCTCACCTCACTGCCCACCCTGTCCTGAGAGTCCAGGTCCAGTCTGGGAGAGGATGAGAGCATGGGAAATTGTTATGTACAAGATTGTCCTAAGGTACTCCTGTTTCATTTCAAAAAATTAGATCATTTTTGTATTTTCAAAGTGTGAGTTTAGAGCTATAGCATTGATTTGTATAATAAATTTGTAGCTGCCCAGTTAGAGTATAATGTTTATAACAAATCATGATTCTTATGTTTCTATCAATAATAATTTCAAGTTTTTCTTCATTTAAATATTTTATTTGTTCAGTATAATTTTGCAAAATTGTTTAGTTCATATTGACATATTCATGTATACATAAGCAAAATTTTATAGCAAAGAGGTTTCTTCCTGCCTATATTTTCTACCTGAAATTTTTCTTTCCTGCCTGGTATCATCTCTTCAATTTATCATTTATCTTTCTTCATATTAAATACAATAAAGATTTTCCTTTATTATGTATCTCCAGTGGCCTTAGAAATACCTGAATAATAATTTGACACTGAAAAAAATATTGTATTTTAGTGAACAAAATGAATATTGCATGTAAATAAAGACAGATAATCCCAATTATTTATTTTCTCCAAAAGTGTAGTTTCTGTCTCCTTTGCCTCCTCGAAACCTCAGGACTTGCTCTGGGGCCTAGCTCTGTTCCTTCCTGAGCCCCAGTGGATTCTGGGATCTCTTTCGCTAAACATGACGCCCCTCACATACAGTCAGTCTGTATTTCATTGTTTAAGCCTGCTTTTCTGAGAATAATATTAGCACTTGCCAAGTAGAAATTAGATTTAGGGACTTGAGAGTTTAATACATTTTGAATATCTGTATAAGCAATGAGGTATTGTATGCAATTGTCTTTGTCATGTGATGGTGTTTGATGATGAACATCACTAAGAATGTCAGCATCTCTCTCTGTTAGACACAGAGCTGGTGATTCCAGCTGTATTTTCATACTTACACTGAAACCTAGCTCTAGTGAAGCAGAGGAAGCACAATGACAAATGAGTTGCCAGGAGCCATGATGTATCCCAGGCTGTGCACACCCAGCTGTCCATCACCTCTCCCTGTTTGATGTGGGGAAGCCCACCAGCCACTCTCTGCCACAGTCACTGTGAAGCACAGCCTGGCTGTGGGCCACAGGTGCACACTGTGAGGTGCAGAGCACCAGGACAAGGCCCTCTCTGCACGTGGCCCTCACCACCCACCCTCACCCTCACCTTCCCTGCACTTCCCATATCCAGGGGCCAATGTACTCTCTCTTTCCAGGAGCCTGATGCAGGAGCTTCCCACACATGAGTGATGGTGTGGTGATGGTCTCCCTCTGCCTTACTCATTTCAGCTTGGCTCATGAGCTTTAGGGCCACACCTGGTGCCAAGAGGGACAGCATGCCACTCTTCTTCACTAAATCACATTCTTTCTCTGTGGACACCATATTTTCCACATCTTTTTTGAAAGACAGCTTGGTGATCATGAAAAGAGTTTCAACAACCATTGAAATGGAGTTAAGGACAGGATGCTTAGAATCCACATCTAACATCTGTGCACACTGGACAGAAGTCCTGTCCCAGTCCCCAGGCTGTCCCACCCCACATCTTTTCTGGCCTCAGAACATGATGCACAGGATGGGGTCTCCTGCCTGCTGCCCTCCAACTGGCCGTGCAGATGGTAGACCTACAGTGCTGAACCTTAGGGGGCCTTGCTCCCAGGATCTTCTATCCATGATCTTAGGAACACTATGTAGAGACCACACCTGGGACAAAGTTCTGCCTGAGCCCCAGAGCTACCCAGGGAATCCTCTGGAATCCAGATCAGGGAAGACCCACCTCTACACTCTGGCCCTCTATGTGCCTGCAGATTTAGCCCTATGGGACATTCTAGCTTGGCTGCTGTGTGACTATTCCAGCTCCCAGATCAGAGATGGCACAGACAACACTTTACCCAGTCCCAGGGCTGTGTACACATCTTTAGATGTTTACTAACCTACCTCAGGCCCCAGCACCAGTGTGTGCTGAGTCCAGTCTGTGCTGCCTGAAAGCTCCTCCTCAGCTCTCCTCTGCTGGACGTGTGGAGTTTCCTCTTTGAATTTATCATCTAACTCCCAGGGACATGGTCACTGAGTGATTCTTGGTGGCTGTGTGGAAACTGCTTGGGACCTGCTCCATGTCATGGTGCATTTTGATGTTCACTGTGGCCTCTGATGCTTTCCTGTGCTGCATTTCTGTTGGCTTCTGTCTCTCAGTTCCAATCTCTAGGTTCTGCTAAATTTGTGATCCTGGTTCTGGGGACATTTTTTTCTTGCAGATTTCAACATCATAATCAAATAATGTTATGATCTTTGTGGTGCCCTCTAGACCTCAGGACCCTGTGCATGCTGGAGCCTGCTCTACCTGTGACCACACCCCAGAAATGTCATTTTAACTTGTGAAATACAACTGCACATCTTGGGGAGGCAGGAGCAGTGGTCTGGGTGTGCAAGCATGGCCTTTGGTCAGCACAGGACACGTGGTCCACCTGTCTTCCAACACTCCCCTTCCTGGGAGAAGAGCCCTCCTGATCCCTCTGCTGGCCCTGCTGGGTTTGTAGGCTGAGCATGCTGCCACAGCCACCCTCTGGGTGAGAACAGACAAGCTGCTGTTCCTGCGTCAGCCATGGCTCTGTGCCTCTTATCTCAGCCCTCCCTCTCTCCTGCCCTTCCTCACCACCACAGCCACTGTCCAGCTCTGCTCCTTCGAGGCCAGCTTCTTACATTGACATGAGAATGAGGTAAGGAAGAGTCTGTCCTCGACCTGGCACTTCCTTCTACAAATATAACCTAAAATATATTTATTAGATATACATCCCTGTGGAAAATCCTGAGACCATCAACACACAAGGAGAAAGTGTATTTTGGCTCAGGACTTCCAATGCACACCATGTCCCCCATATCCTAAGGGATCCCCAACCCATCCACTCAAGGGCTGCAGACAACCTCAGCAGATGGGATTTGGGGAGGACACTTAGGCACACCCCATATTCTACCCCTGAACACAAAGATTTCACATCCATCTCATAATGCAGAACACAATCACTCTTCATCCGTTGAGTCCCTAAAGGCATATACTCCAGCAGTGCTTCAGAAGTCCAGTGCAAAGACTCCAAAACATTCAGGGAAAACAGGCTGTGTGCCCTTAAGATCAAGGAAGGTCACACACTCCAAGTTCTATGGCAGGGGTAAATATTCCCATTTGAAAAGCTAAAGGAGACACGTGGAAGGGGCCTGAAGGCTGCAGGGCTGACATAAGCCACAGTGTGCCCTGACTGTCCAAGGCCACTGTGGGGAGAGAGGGAGAGGGCTCTGGGCAGTGTCCAGCACACAGCCCACCTGTGCACAGCCCCTGGCCTCATGCTCAGTGAGCTTGGCCTGGTGCCTGTAGATTCTGGGACAAGGGCTGCTCACTGCTCGGCTCCTCTGCTGCTGGGTTTCCACAGCAGCCCTGGCTTTAGCCCACTGCTCCATGCATCATCTGCCAGGGCTTCCAGCAGGAACTCTGACCCCAGACACCCCATCTGATACCCACGGCCTTCCTTTCAAGAATTTGTGTAAGCTTCTGTGACCCTGTACCTTCTGCACTTTGCTGCCTGCAACTTTAGCATGGTGTGTCTGAAGACAAGGTCAGCCTCTGCATGGAGCAGGTCCTGCCAACCCTTGAATCAAGACTGGAAAACCTCTGAGCACATTGTTGGACGAACAGGGGGAACCATGCTCTGGACTGTCCTGGGTCCAGCAGGTAAGGGCTCTCTCCCTCATGTCCTGCCTTGGAGTGCATCTCTGCCTCTGACCTGGGGGACAAGAGGCCATGTTGATTGCTCAGATAGTGAACCCACCTTCCATCTTCTGGGTGCATAGCCCTGGGTTGCTCTCAGTGGAGCTGCTGGCCACAGCCTCCTGGCCACAGCTCCTGGGCAGCACCACAAATGTGCTGCTCTCCTGGACAAAGTGCAGAGCACAAGCTCTGCCTGCACTGCTCCTCTTTGCCCCTCCCTGTCCTGCACATGGCCTGACATCAGTCAGGAGGTCACATGCCATGGCATCACCTGTGCCCTTGACATTGTCCTAACCCACAGTCTGCTCCAGCCTGAGTGAGCCCAGCTCCCACCAAGTGCCAGGTCATGCAAACAAGTTCTGTGGATGTCACCCTGTGTGTCCACCCGGAGATTGAGGATGGTCGGGTAGCAGTCCTGTCCATTGTGAGAGCAAATGCCCAAATATTTCACTTGCTCTTCCCAGGTAAATGAGCTGCTGGGCAGAGTAAACCACCACTCATGCTTCTGTGTGATTTTAGAATTGAATCAGTTTTAACCCTGATCCCTCTGTTATGATATGAGCATGGGTAAAACCAGTGAACTGATGATAAATGCAAACCAGAAAAAACACACAAAAGAAAATTTTACTTTCCCAAATGCTACTTTGTACTCCAATCTCCCTGATGACATGCCCATGTGCCCTCAGTGCTGCTCTAACAGGGCCTCCACTCAGAGCTGCTATATAGTAGAAGGACATGCAAATAGGGCCTCCCTCTACCCATGAAAACCACCACCCTGACCTGCTGCTCTGCAGAGGAGCCCAGCCCTGGACTCCCAGCTCAGCCCACTCAGTGATCAGGACTGAACATAGCTGCTCACAATGGAGACTGAGCTCCATGGTTTTCTTGTGGCTGTTTTAAAAGGAAATAAATGAAACACAAGACACAATGACTGTTTTAATCACCCCTTTTTCTGTGATTAAATACCCAACAAGAACAACTGTAGAGGAAGAAAGTTTAATAGAGGCCTCATAGTTTCAAGGGTCTCAGTTCATACATAGCAGGCGCCATGCCTTGAGGCTCAAGGTGAGGTAGAACATCATGGTTGAAAGTGTGCAGGAGGAAAGCAGCTCATGTGATGATCAGTAAGCAGAGAGAGGGACTCACTTGTCCAATAAAAATATATTTCTCCAAAGACATGTACCCAGTGACCCACCTCCCCAGGCACAGCTTAGCTGACCTCCATTTTCAATCAGGTAGTCCCATCACAGGATTAGTTCTCTGACTGGTGAAGGCTCTCATAGAACTATCATTGCTTCTGTATACCTATTTGCACTGTCTCACACATGAACCTTGGGGAAACATGATGTTTAAATCATAACACTGAGTGTCTGTGCAGACAGGAATAGGAGAAAGAGTGGATGAGTGACAGTGTCCTGAAAAGGCTATGTCTGTGATGCAGATGTCCAGTGTGCCACGCAGCTAGTGAAGTCTGGGGGAGGTCTGGTGCAGCCAGGAGTCCCTGAGACTCTCCTGTGCAGCCTCTCTATTCACCTTCAGTGACTCCTGGATGCACTGGTTCTGCAGGCTCTGGGAAAGGTCTGGAGAGGATTTCTCATAATTTAGTAGTAGTAGTAGTGATAGCACCTACTACCCAGACTCGTGAAGGGCAGATTTACCATCTCCAGAGACAATGTCAAAGGAGCTGTACTGCAGAGCAGTCGAGCCAAGGACATGTTACTTTTACTGAGCAAGAGACCCTCTGAGGGGGACCTCAGTGTGAGCCCAGACACAAACCTTTTTGCAAGGGACCACACGCCAGCAGGGGGGCGCCATAGCACACAGGGAGCTCAGGGTCACCCAGGAGCAGGTGCAGAGGGAGGTTTAGGGCTGCTCCCCTGTTAGTTGTGGAGGCTTCCTCTCCACCCACTGGGTCTGAGGCAGAAAGTCTCTCTAATAGTTCATGGTTCAGCATTATATCTAAAGACTCTGGATAATATTTTATCTTTGTTATTTTGCAAGTGACAGGACCATGGGGCTGTTCAGAGCCCCAAACCACAAGCTCCATTTAAAAGCAGGTGCAGAGGAAGGCTCAAGCTGGTTTTCCCCAGTACACTGCTCGGGCTTCCTCTCCACCAGTAGTTCCCAGGGTATCCTTTCCAGATAGAGATTCCTGGGCCTCTGCTACACTTTTAAATTGATAGTTACCACTGCAAACGGACAGAGATTCACCATGCACAAGCTGAGGGTGAGCTCACACCTGCTTCTGTAAGTGGCCTCAAAGTGGGCCACAATGTCTCCTGAGTCCTCTGCAGAGTGGGGACAACACCTGTGAGGACACAATCAGTCACAGGGTAGACTTGCTCCTCTGGACTCAGAGCCAGACAAATGAACTGTGGGTCAGGACACAACACATTCTAGGTCACAGAGTTCACAGCTCAGGCACATCAGCAAGGGACACTGAGGGAGGACCCAACAAAATGTGCTGTTTTTGAAGCCAACTCGACATCAGAAATTCTGCTGACATCAGGTCACAGATACTCAGGAGAGCTCCACAGTCCAGCACAGGGCAGCATGGTCCTCGTCACAAGTGGCCCAGGCAGAACAAATGGAGCCTGATCCCTCCAGAGAGAAGAGCCCTTTAGCAGCCACAGGAAGAGCAGAAGGTCCCAAGGGGTATGGGGTCTCCTGGGCACACTCCTTCTCTCAGCCCTGTGTTAGGACCTTGCTGCAGAACCAGGAGGGACTTCTCCATGACAGAACACTGTGATGTCGAGGCTAGGGAATTGTCACAGATACAGAGAACTTCATGAAAACTTTGAGTCCCCCCCACAGTTATAGCCAGGGAGAGCTGGGTGGTTGGGTACAGCAGGACTCAGCTTTTCTGCAGAGCAGGGGAGAGAGCTGAGCCCCCACAATGTAAGAGGTCAGCCAGAAACTTTCTACCTGAATGTTTAAGATTAACCAGCACCAGAGGAAGACGAGCCCAGGGGCTTTCTCAGCTCTGTGACTAGAAGTGGGGTCAGAGGAGATAAGGGGAGGGCTCAGCAAGAAGTCCCCAGTCATACCTGTCTAGGTGATTGATGGATGAATAAAATTAATTCCAAACTAATTAGTTGTTGTGGCATTGGCTGTCCTCAAAATAATTGGTGCAATCTTCCTGTGAAGTGTCTGCTCTTGGCTTTGTCTTTCCTGGGTTTGGACTCATCATGTGACCTCTGTTTCTTGCCTTGGTCTGCTCAGGCAGGCTGCCGCTCCTAACTCAGCTGGGCACAGGTCTGGACATTTCATGCATCTGTTCCCACATGTCCCACTCTGGTAAACAAATTATGGACAGGATGTCCTCATGACCATATTTGTTCCTAAAGCCTCATTAATACCTTGTTGGGCAGATAATATTACTTTATATTTTTCTGTCCCCTCCATGTCACCCATAACATGAATAATTCTTTTTCAAAATGGTGTGTGTGTGTAGAGTCCATAGTCTCCTTGTTCTTTTTCTGAGGAGAGAATTCACATCCACCTAGGTGAGGTGTTTCTGGAGCACCTCAACCTAATCGTGCTGTGGGCTGCATGGTGCTCAGGCCAGCAGGGCAGCCTTGACAGGTGAAATGCTGCAGGCAGGGCAGCAGAGGTACAGTGCCCATCTGTTCCCAAGGGCTTCCATTAGTGGGGCCCCTCCAGTAGACCCAGGTCAGCATTTCAGCAGGCCTCAAGAGTGAGAATTTGTTGTCACTGTTTGAGGAGGGCATAAGACAGTAGGCACAAGAGATAGATGCTTTTAGCACCCCAGGTCTGTCTTTGCACCTCCACAGGGACTCTGTGCTGTGGCTGCTCAGGCCTGCAGAGCTGCACTGGGGAAACTTGTGTGGAGTTACAGGGCTTCTGCAATGCTACCTGTGGTTCCTGAAAATGGTGTGTGTGGCCCCTTTAGAGCTTGTCCTGCTCTCAGCATGTGCTGCCACTCAGGGATGGCTTGTGGGTCTTTCCTCACCTTGTACAGTGTGGACTGTGGCAGCTGCTTCCTGTGTCCTGCAGGCTGATGGACAGTTCCTCCCTGACAGCACAGACAGCTGGGTAAGGAGGCTGAAGGGAGCAGCCAGCTGCTTCACAGGACTTATAGGTGGGGTCCCTGCATGTCTCTGTTCAATGGAGCCTGGGGGTGGAGCCCCTGCTGGCTCTGCTCTGTCCCAGGCAATGCTGTGGCTTCTTTCCCAAAAGTTCCCAAACTGTGCATAGGGCTGTGGGGCTCAGGTGCTCCAGCAGCACTTGTGCCACCTGTCTGGTGTGAAGGATAATTGACAACTGCTTGTGTGGCAGGGGCAATGGTCATACCTCCACAATGGGTCTCACATGGGGTGGCTTCAGGCAGAGGTCCTGCTTGTCACCATGTGCATTGTCTGGTGGGGGCAGGATGAGCCCTCCCTCCATTCACCACACTCTGTCCTGCACACTGGCCATAGACTGACCCAGGTCTATGGTGCATGAAGAAGAACTGGGGCCTCTGCAGCTTCCTCATCCACTAAGGCAGCATCCCAAGGAAACTGGCCTGTAACCTGAAAGGCAAATTTCAAATGTGCTAAAGTGTGTGGATATTTTAAGTAAAAAAAAATACAGAAAGCATCCTTTGAAAAAATCTTAACTGTAACTGGATTACAGATTGAAATTTGAAGCACAAGCCACATTTTTTTCAAAAGAGAAGAGGATAGTTTAATTGCATGGTCCCAAAATGAATTTCCAAACAACAATATCTTAGTGTTTAATGTTCCTAAAATTAAAATCCTAAAGGTCTACTAACTTACAAAATAATTTTTCAAATATTAATTTAAAATCACTAAAAGTTCAATTAATTACATTTCTAGCAGCAGATGAATTAAGGAATCTCACAAACACACGGAGAGTTTTGGGTGACAAACCACAATAACACATACTCAGACCCATCGACTCAGTGGCCAGGACACACTCTCATCTGTGCACAACATAGTACACCCGAGTGACCCAGAGGAGCAGATGATGAATTCATCGAGAGAGGTCAAAAGCTTGCTGCGTGAATGCCAGCACTTAAGTTTTCTCTATGTCCCCAGGTTTAGAGTTATGCTCCTCTGAAATTTGTGTCAGGAACCTGGATGTATAATGAGACCTCCAAGACAGTAGAGCAACCTCAATGACCTCAAACTGCCCACACTGTAAAGGTCAGGAGCAGGTCTATGGAAACCAGTCATATGTACAAAACACAGATCTTCTCATTCACTGGGAAGTTCCAGAATCTCCTGTATGTGCACAGAGGCAAAGGGGGCCTATGTGCTTCTCAGGAAGCAGAGCTGCAGCCAATACAAAACACAAAGGAGAACCAAAAGCCCCTGCACCATTTATACTTCAAGCATCATCAGTGTTGCAAGGAGGCAATACAGGGCATGGTGAATTGTGAATAGCAGGAAATTTAAATATGTGAGAACACAGACCTCCCACCAAGGAGGCCATGGGTTGTGTGCAGGCTCCAGCACACCAGAACCTGGTCCAGGAGATCTGGCTGCTGTTTCTGTGTTGGCTCTATTCTGCAGTGAGCTTCCAGGAGGGACACCTGCTGCTTTTCCCTCAGTCCTGGCCTTCCCTGGAGGACACGTCCACATTCACTCTCCACAGTCACTTCTGGTCCTGGGTAATTCTTCTCTCATCCAACACATCTACATGGTCCTGCCCATGATGTCTTCCCATCTTCTGTACCCTGTATCTGTCTGTGGAAACATGAGGTGCATTCTGAACGCTCCACATGCAGACCACAGGCTTGGCAGAAAAGGTGCTGGTCGTGGACAGCAGCAGCCTGGACAAGCCTAGCCCCGACCATGCTCATGAGCCTCTTCCCACAGTCAGCTATTTCCCTGGAATCTTTATATCAACATAAAAAGAGGTAATTAATTACCTTCAAAATTAATCAGGTGGAAGGCTTACCAGTGAAGGGATTGTTTTGTTATGGTTCACAAATGAGGTGCACCAATAGCTCCTGTGTGAGAAAATGAAGGAACGTTCAAAGGTGAGGTGTCTCAATTATTTGAAGTCTTTACCTAAAGTGGATTAATTCACTGACATGAATTCCCTTGCAGCATCTGTAGGCAGATGGGGTGTGGCTGCAGTAGGTGGGTCACTGTCGTGTGCCTTAGGTGTTCACATATTGTCCCTGTAGTTGAGCTCAGTTATCCTGCTTCCTGATGGCAACATCCAGAGCTGCTGTCCTCTTCTATGCCCTTCTGCCATGATGGTTCTCATCATCTGGCCCAGGTTAAGGCCTTGCCACCATGCACTCCTACTTATGAATCTGTAAAGTAAAGGAAAGTTTTGCATCTCTAGGTTGCACTCATAAAAACTATGGTCACAGTGGCAAAAAGATTCAAACAATGGTAAATTTTTAGGATGTTTTCTCATGGGCTGGCCTGTGATTACCACAAAGACACCCAGGATATCTCACCACAATATAGGACTCAGTGACACGAGGTAATGGATGGCAAGTCACAGGGTGTTATTTATGGAGACCTGAGTCTGCCACAGGGGCCATTGACAGAGACATGCCATGACACCAGGAGCTGACTGGGTCCAGGTGAGCTTGTTTCTTCTGAGAAGTTTTGGCTGTGCAGATGGACTGAGTGACCATGAAGGTCCTCTCTCCAACATGGTGGGAACATATAAGTGAAGGAGAAAGACAGAGACAGAGAACAAGGTCTGCACCTCCTGGAGAGCTGGGAGGGCACATGCAGGAAACTGTGCCCCACATCCCTGAGATGAAGGACCTCATCATCAGCCTCCATCAGCCTCCAGGGAAGGGGCTGCAGTGAATGGGGCTCATTGATGGTAATGAAGGCACAACTCATAACGCCTCCCTGAAGAGTTGAGTAACCATGTCCAGAGACCATATAAGAACCAGTTCTCCCTTCAGTTGAGATCTGTGACCAGTGAGGATGCAGCCTGTATTACTTTCCAGAATCCTCAGTGGGAGACTTCATTTTGACCTCAGGCACAAGCCTCGCTGCATGGTAGCTAAGAACAACAGAGACATTAGGAAAAGCAGGAG
This sequence comes from Tamias sibiricus, assembly GCA_025594165.1. NCBI lineage: Eukaryota > Metazoa > Chordata > Mammalia > Rodentia > Sciuridae > Tamias > Tamias sibiricus. The sequence goes on from CM046659.1 coordinate 3,028,619, forward strand.
CTCAGGGCCAGCAGGGAACTCAGGGCCAGCAGGGGATCAGAATGATCAGCAGAAAATCAGGACAAGCATGGGAAGCTCAGGAGTAGAGGTGGTGCTTAGGACAAGCTCAGGACAAGCAGGTGCACTGGGGAACCTTGAGCAACATAAGGGACCAAGAAGCAGGTGCAGAGAGGAAGCTAAGAGTGAGGGGCTTCTGTAAGCCTATGGGGTTTCCTCTCCTTCTCTACCTTATAGAACCTCAAGAGGCCCTGCAATGCTCCCACCAAGTGTCAGGTCTTCCACAAAATGGGGCTCTGAGGATGTCACCAGGTGTTTTCCACCTGTGTGCTGGAGGAGGGTCAGGGGACCAGTCCTGTCTAGGGTGAGAGCAAAAGTCCAAATAAACAACTTTTCTCTTGCCTCTATCACTATTGGACACAGTGAACCACCACTTCCACTTCTGTTTGTGATTTTACATTCCTTACCATGCAGTTAACACTCTCCCTGTATCATGATTTTGTGCATGTGTAAAAAATATTAATGGCTGATTAGGCCAAACAGAAAAAAATTAGGCAAAATAATGGTATTCCCTTAATGCTACTATGTACACAGTTCTAGCCCATGATCATCCCGTCTGCTCTCAATGCTGCTCTACCTGGGCCTCTACCCAGAGTTGCTATATAGTAGAAGGGCATGCAAATAGGGCCTCCCTCTGCTCATGAAAACCAGCCACCTTGACCTGCAGCTCTGCAGAGGAAACCAGCCAACCCTGGACTCCCAACTCATCCCACTCCGTGGTCAGGAGTGAACACAGTTGCTGACCATGGAGAGTGTGCTCAGCTGGGTTTTCCTTGTGGCTGTTATAAAAGGTAATTAATGAAGAACCAGAGATGATAAGTGTGTTAGTTGACAGTAGTGAGAGAAAGAGTGGATGAGTGACAGTGTCCTGACCAGGCTGCCTCTGTGTTTCCAGGTGTCCACTGTGACGTGCAACTGATGGAGTCTGGGGAGGCCTGGTGCAGCCTGGGGATTCTCTGCGACTCTCCTGTGCAGCCTCTGGATTCACCTTCAGTGACTACTGGATGCACTGGATTCGCCAGGCTCCAGGGAAGGGGCTGGAGTGGATTGGAAATATTAACCAAAATGGTGGTACAACAAACTATGTCAATTCTGTGAAGGGCCGATTCACTATCTCCAGAGACAACTCCAAGAACATGCTGTACCTGCAAATGAGCAGTCTGAGAGCCGAGGACACAGCCACCTATTACTGTGCTGTAGACACAGTGAGGGGACCTCAGTGTGAGCCCAGACACAAACCTCCTTGCAGGGTGGCCAGGGCCAGCAGGGGGCGCTCAGCACACAGGGAGCTCAGGGTCAGGACAGGAGTGGAAGCAGAGGGGGTTGGGCCTGGTTTCCAGCGTCTGGGGGCCTCCCTTTTACCGCCTTCCCATGGAGCTCCCTAGACTTTTTGTCTGTACCAGAGAGTGACTGCTTTATATGATGTAATTTTTTTTTTTAATCTTAGTTTACCCTACTTATCCTTATTGTTGGATTCCTTTACCATAGTCATATCTATTCATTGAATACAAAAGCTCCTTTTTTGTCTCAGTGCCTCTTTTTTTCCTTCCCTCCTTTTTCACCTTAACTTTCAACTACTGATCTGCCTTCTACATTTTTATATTTTTGAAAAATACAACTATGTATATGTTTACATATATGATACATTCCTACATGTGCAGGATTCACATGTGTTCAGAATTGGCCGTTCATATCTGCTCAGTTCACTCCTGGCTCCTCCCGTTACCTATCCCTTGTCCCTCACCCTGAGGCATCTTCCTCTTCTCCACTGTCCTCCTCTATTTTCTTGGAATTCTGCATGCCTTTATTTTTCTCATTTGTTCTGGCTTCCACATGTGAAAGAAAACGCTCAACCTTGACTCTCTGAGACTCTCTCCTTTACTTATGTTATCCACACCCGTCCATTTACCATCATTTCACCTTCCTAATGGCTGAGTAGAGCTGCATGTTGTGTATAATCCACATTTTCCAATGTAGTGTCCATGGACCTCGTTGAGAAATGCTGAAGGACAGTTATGAACCTGATCAAACTGCACTGATATAAGTAAATTCATAGTGAACTTTGGTGTTGTGAGTGCTCTATCCCTTATGATGATTTTTGGGACACCCACAACAACCAACAGCCAGGAGCACAAAAGGCATAGATGCAAAAACACCTCAAGCAACCGTGCCTTGCCTGTGGACCAGGGTTGCCTGAGCAAAGTCTTGAAGAGAAAGGGGCTCCCTTGGCAAAGACTCAGGAGGGAGGGTGGTCAGCTGTGCATGAACTGTGGGAGCTCTAAGTCAGCACTTCTACTGGCATCAGGACCCTGAGACTCAATTTGCCTAGGACCACTCTGACCCCATTTTGCTGTGAGGTGGCCCAAAGCCTAAGAAGTCCCAGGAACCCTGGCTGGTAGTGAGAGGCAGCTTGGAGCCTGCCTGGATTTCCAGCCGCTGTGGCAGAATTGCAGGGTCACAGACAGGGACACCCTGGGCTCTCTTCCTCCTCAAGTAAGTGCCCACCCTGTCCTGAGGGTTCAGCTCCAGTCTGCGTGAGGATCAGCATCAGCAATATTTAGTTCCACAATACTCCTAGGCAACTCCTGCTTTATCCCAAAATTTAAATTATTTTACATATTTTCCAAAAGATATTTATTGAGTGTTATAACACTGATATTATATATGCAACTTATAAGTTGCTTGAGTATTATATTTATATCAATGCAAGCCATTTCTGTTTATATCAAAAATACTCCCTTAGCTTTAAATATTTTTCATATTATATTTGAGCATTATAATTATACTTAATTATGTGGTTTAGGGGCTGGTATTTGGATCTGTGGCAGAGTGCTTGTCTCACACATGTGAGGCACTGGGTTCAATCCTAAGGACCACACAAAAATATAAACAAAATAAAATATTGTGCGATTGTATAACTAAAAATAATATTTTTAAAAATAATTATGTGGTTGATTTTGGTGTATATTCTTAGATTCATAAACAAAATGTGTTTTAATTTTATTTTTATTTATTTATTTATTTATTTATTTATTTATTTATTTATTTATTTATTTTTGGTGCCAGGTATTGAAATCAGGGGCACTTGACCACTGGGCCACATCCCCAACCCCTTTTATTATTTATTTATTTATTTGTTTTAATTAGACACAGGGTCTCACTGAGCTGCTAAGTGCCTCACCATTGCTGAGGCTCGCTTTGAACTCGCAATACTCCTGCCTCAGCCTCCCAAGTGCTCGGATTACAGGTGTGCACCATTATGCCCAGCTAAACAAAATGTTTTTTGTTTTTTTTTTTACAAGAGTCATTTCTTCCTGCCTGTATTTTCTATATTAAATTTCTCTACCTGTCTGTAAGCTGCCTGAAATGGCCAGCCACAGCGCCGCGGGAGGAAAACTCGGAGGCAGAGTAAAGCTATTACTACTTTTACTTCTACTTTCTTAGAGAGAGCTTAGAGAGAGAAAGAAAGATTTTTCTTCTTCTTAGAAAGAGCTTAGAGAGAAAGATTAGAGAAAGCTTTCTTCTTTCTTCTTTCTTCTTTTAGCTTAGAGAGAAAGAAAGATAGAGAGAGCTTAGCTTAGAGAAAGATTATTTTTTAGAGCTTCTTTCTTTTTTCTTTTTTCTTTCTTCCTCGGGAGCCTCGGCCTAACTCTGACCAGCAATTACTTCTTCTATCTGGTTTATCTTCTGTAAACCACTCTGCCTAAGTTCTGGCCGCTCTGATTCTTTTCTTCTTCTCCGACCCGAACTCTTCTTCTGACCGACGGAGCGACTGCATGACTGACTGAATGAATTCATTCTTCGTTCACCTAACTCCGACCGCTTTCACCCGGTTATATACCTTTAGCTTTGCGGGTGCCTCACGTGCATTTACAGGTGCGTCACATACATATCAGGTGGAACTTATGGCTTCCAGCTAAGCCGCAATAGCCCTTCCTAATTGGGGCTCCTTCATATTCCTCCCCTTTAGTTTAAAAAGGTGCTTTAATTCTATTTTCTCTATTTTCTTTCTTGTCCCTACCTAGCTTTTCACCTTTTGTTTTTAAAAGGGTGGATATTTGAGCCCTTTTTGAGGAGGTGCTGCAGCTTTAAGGAAGCCTACTGCTGAGGAGCAGCTAACACACTTAGTTAAGCATAATTGCATAAGCAGCTTTGACTTTTTTTTTTTTTTTTTTTTTTTTTCTATTTTCTTGTCTCTTCTTTATTTTTTATGGCTTTTTTTGCCAAAGCTCAATGGCTTTTACTCTGCATAGTTTTCACCGTGCTTTTTAATTCTCTATTTTCTTTTAAGCTCATGGCTTTTTTTCTTTATGGCTTTTTGCTAAAGCTCAAGGCTTTTTCTCTGTCGGCTTTTTGGCCGGCTACTCTGCTTCGGCTTTTGGCTGGCTACTCTGCTTCGGCTTTTGGCCGGCTACTCTGCTTCAGCTTTTCCCCGGCTACTCTGCTTTGGCTTTTCGCTGGCTACTCTGCTTCGGCTTTTCGCTGGCTACTCTGCTTCGGCTTAATTCTTAACTGGCCTCAACTGAGTCAGAGGCTATGCTCTCTTGTTTACTACTCTTTTTGCTGGTCTCAAACTGAGTCTGAGGCTATGCTTTTTCTTTGCTCTCCTCACTATCTTAGCTTCTTGTTCTTATTTCTTATCTTTTCTTCTCTGCCTGCCGAGCCCTGGACGGACCACCATTTGTAAACTACCTGGTACCGAAACCCGGGAGGCAAACTTGGAGGCAGAGTAAAGCTATTACTACTTTTACTTCTACTTTCTTAGAGAGAGCTTAGAGAGAGAAAGAAAGATTTTTAGAGAGAAATATTAGAGAGAGCTTTCTTCTTTCTTCTTTTCTTCTTAGCTTAGAGAGAAAGAAAGAGAGAGCTTAGCTTAGAGAAAGATTATTTTTTAGAGCTTCTTTCTTCTTTCTTCTTCTTTCTTCTTTCTTCCTCGGAGCCTCGGCCTGACTGACCAGCAATTACTTCTTCTATCTGGTTTCTCTTCTGTAACCGCTCTGCCTACGTTCTGGCCGCTCTGATTCTTTTCTTCTTCTCCAACCTGAACTCTTCTTCTGACTGACTGAGCGACTGCACGACTCACTGAATGAATTCATTCTTCATTCTCCTAACTCCGACTGCTTTCACCCGGTTATATACCTTTAGCTTTGCGGGTGCCTCACGTGCATTTACAGGTGTGTCACATACATATCAGGTGGAACTTATGGCTTCCAGCTAGCTGCAATAGCCCTTCCTAATTGGGGCTCCTTCACCTGTCAATATTCTTTCAAATTATTTCTACTTCTCTTCATACCAAATACAAATACAATGATTTCTTTGCATTATGCTTCTGATGTCCTCATATGGACCTAATATTTATATTTTGTACTATACTGTTTTCGTTATTATAAATATTACATTGAATCTGATAAACATATAATTTTCCGAATTGTTGATCTTCCCCAATGGTTTAATTTCTGTCTCCTTAGTCTCGCTGAAACCTCAGGACTTGCTCTGGGGGTCTCACACAGGCCCTTCTTGAGCACTGGTTGATGCAGATTCCCTTTCCCTAAACCTGATGCCCTTCACCCACACAGAATGTGTATGTGATTGCTTTAGCCTGCTTTTCTAAGTATAATACTTGGTGGTGCTGGGGATTGAACCCAGGTCCTTACACATGCAAGGCAAGCACTCTACCAACTGAGCTATATCCTCAGACCCTGTGTATAATATTTGGATGTATTTATATAAATTAGATTTAGCTACTTGACAGTTGAACACATACTGAAAATCCTGAATAAGCAATCAGGTTTATATTGTGGTCTTTCACACACTTTCCTGAGGATGCTCCATGGCTCTGTTGTCCTATCCTTCGATCCCAGTGTCCTGCCTTGTTTGGCTCAGTGTGGCATTTATGTT